>JAVRXN010000013.1:22008763-22608763 GCA_033556935.1 Timema podura | reverse complement strand
ACGTAGCCATTCTTTTATGACAATTCATATGGCTTTTGAGGAAGTGGAAGTAGCCAATCTTTTATGACAATTCATATGGCTTTGAAGAAGTGGACGTAGCCATTCTTTTATGACAATTCATATGCTTTTGAGGAAGTGGATGTGGCCAATTTTTATGAAAATTCACACAGATTTTTGACGTGCAACCATAAAAAGAATATTATGTTCACCAAATACATAAAAAAAAAGAAACATTAATACTCTTTTAGTAGAACATAGTTTTCTAAATAATTTAAACAATAAATGGCCGAATATCCACATGTTATTTGGGGCCTGGTGTATGCGCAGTTCAAACTGTCTTTCATGTTTTGTCGCGAGAAAAATGAATGGAGGATTGCCTTTTGTCGCAAGCCGACTGCGGCGCTTCATTGTATGTTATGGCAGTCGAGACGTGTGCAGCACGTTGCAACAAAATGTCTTGTCGCGAAACAAAATGTTACATTTAGTATGTGCCCGGCCTAGAAGGGGGTAGTAAGACATGTATTTATCAGCGTGTTTCATTCTTCAGTTCACTTTCTCATCCATCCAAATACCTACTAGATAATTACTTTGATAATTCACAGTCAATGTTTCAATTAAATATCCCAAAATAAAAATCCAAGCACTTTATCTCAGTTGGTAGCGTGTCTATCGTCTAGTGAGTTAGGGTTTCGAGTTCGATTACTGGTATGACCGAAAAAAATAATCAAAGGTAAATGAGGATTTCCCCTTTCACAGTCATGAATCAACGGCCGGGGTCTGGATAATGTTTCTGTTCTCGATTTAAGTTAGTTTTATAAGTCATGTGCTGATAGTTTCAATCAGTCGGTTCAGAAAGTGCACGTTAAATACCTCAAATAAATGAACAATTAATCCAGTATTTTTTTACTAGATTTTGCAAAATTCCTTGTGTTTTCCTGGTTCTCCCAAGTGCATGACAACCCCGACTTATTCATACGTCAAGTTAAGTCACATGGGCTGCAGCTGTCACTTTTGCTATATATCATCAATAATAACATTAATAATAAGGTATAATGTTATTTATGTGTACAGTACCTGTATTATTTTAAACGACTTCATATGAAAATCGGACTGTAGTTACACTGGTCACTTAAGAAGGTGCTTCAAGCGTTAATATTGTAGGGCGAGATAAACGCGACAATAATAATAAAAAAAGGCCGTTACACATTCAAAAAGAGTATTTAAAGACGTAATTTAATACCACGCTAAATCTTTAATGAACTAGTTTTGAAACATTTGCGATCTTTTATTAAGAAAAAACTATAGCAGGCTCGCCATTAATTTGTTTTTGCACCGTGTTTTAATATCTTTACAGGTCATAAGAATATTTACTAATTACGCTAGTGAATTAGGGGTGAGGAAGGTTACATTTGGAGGAAATGTACCAACATTTGCGTGGAGGAAGGATTTGAAACTATTTTTAAAAAATCCTCAAAATACCCGACCGAGATATGAATCCCTATCTCCCTATCATCGGCAGTCCAGTTTAACACCATAGTGACGCCTTAGACCATGCGGCCACAGAAGAAGGTCGCGCCATTAGAACTTTTTTTATTTGTTTTTAAAAGTAAAGCTAACACTTAAAGATTATTTTACATGCTCAACACGTCTTACTACCCGTCCGGGTTATTTACAAATTCCCACTAATAGGATAGGGATAAGGAAGGTCTAATTAAGGTAAAATGTGCCCGCGTTTGTGTAGGGTGGTGAAATAATTTAGGGGGAAAAATCATTCAACCTTCACTTAGTGAAGATTCAAGCCTTGGACCTTCAGAGTTAAAACGGCTTTGGGTTGAGGGTTACGATTTTTTTTTTATATATATATATATATGGATTTGCAGAAAACTCACAAATTCGTCAAAATTGTCTTTGGGCTTAAATTCGAACCATGTGGAAGCAACAAAGTTGACCTAAACGGGTTTTCGCCCTAGTACTAGTTTATATTATATTACTAGCAGAAGTACCCGGCTTTGCCCGGGGTATCCACTCAATTTATTTTGTGGCTACACCAGGCAACGCTTTTTTGCGTCAAAAATAGAGAAAAAAATTTTTTTTTTATTTCTTCAGCCCAGTTTGTAGTAAATTTAAAAAAAGTTTGATCAACAAAATTTAAAATTCTAGCTCTAGATCCACATGTTTGGCTCTCTGTGTGCGCTAGATATCGTGCGATGCCACGTTTGGCTCTTTGTGTGCGCTAAATATCGCTCAATGCTCATGACAGACAGATAAACCAACCACACTAAGATTTGTTACATGATGCGGAATCGAACCCTTGGTCTCGCCTCATCACAGCCCGCCATCCCACGTCACCGGAACCCAACACTTATTATCCTTGAAGGTGTCCTTGAAAGTTGAGATTCGCGAACCATCACTCGCTTCCTTCCGGCGACCATGGATGGAATAGCGATGAGCCAATGACAACATTCGTCGAATAGGGCATATCCGGTGACCTAGTGGTAGTGGGCAGACCACAGGCCCGGGGGACTCTGGTTCGACTCCAAGTTCGGGTTCTTTCTTTTATCACCATGTCTGTTCACGTTATACGCATATGCATTACTCTGATGGGGTAGGGATGAGTAAGAAAGCATTTTAGAAGTATATTCCCACATTTGCGTGAAAGGAGAGTAGTAAACCACTAAAAAAAAACACTCTTGGTAGACCAAACCGTGATTCGAACCCCAACCTTCTCGTCTTCAGACGGCCAGTCTAACACGATAGTGACGTTTTAGACCATTCGGCAAAAGTGCAGTTGATATAATCTTCCTAACCCCATTTTTTTCTAAGCATCGCGTCTTACTACCCGTTCGGGGTTTTATTCTTATGTAATCTATGCTAATGGTTTTAGATATTATATCAATAGAAAGTGTATCCACATTTGCGTGGAGGGAGAGTGGAAAGCCGCACTTAGTGGACCCGACCAAGATTCTAACCTTGATCTCCTGCTGTCTACTGAGAGAGAACCGCGTTTGACCACGCGGCCACAGAAGACAGGTTTCAAGGACCGTTGATATCACCATGTGAACAAAGTTAAACATGTTTATACTAGAACCTTTTCTTTATTTTCTATAAGTACTTCAGAAACACTGCCGTTTTCTCAAGTCCTTATTATACTCTTACCTGAAGAAGATACTTATGAGCGAGTTGGGGCGAGAGGGGCATAAGACAACTCACCCTGCCGACGAAGAACCTGCGGTAGCACTTGGCGGTGTCATCCGTCTCGATCTTGGAGCGCCACGCGTTGTGGGGCAGTATGGGTTGACCTCTGGGGTCGAACGGACAGTCGTGGTCCTGACCGTCTAGCCAATAGCCGCCGCCCGGAGGCAGCACTATCATGGGGTAGGGGGCGGGACGCTGCAGCACCTCCTCCAGCAGCCCCGGGAGGTGTTGGTGGTGCTGGGGGCGGGAGGAGACGACGAGGACGCCACCGCCGCCGCGGAAGGGCGGCTCTCTTCCCGCGACACCTGGTGAGACACAACATACACAACCGTCCGTTAATTACATGGAGGTTTTTATAATTAGACACTTAAGGAAATGAAACATATACGATGATACCTCAACTTACGCGGATTCGTATATACGCAGACGTGGTATTTAAACTTAATCTACGCCTGTCAAACGTCACTTACATAATTAGATGGCGTTCCTAATCAGGGTGGCCACAAAATCTCAGAGATAAAATTCTCCGATCCAAAAATCAAAATTTCCCTGGCTAAAACAGAGTTGTATAAATGTGTTTAAAAAAAATCAAAATATTAAATTTGATATAAATAATTAGTTTTGAAACGCACTCAAAATTAAGTTTACATCGATTTGATGAAAACAGTATTTGAATAGGGTACAAATAAGAACTTTATCTTGGAAGGTATAATTTCCCTGACTTTTTAAAGATTTTATATATTTTTCCAGACGGTGGCCGCCTTGCTAATGAATTGACTCACAAGCTGAGAATATTATCACAACTTTGTTTGTTTCCAAATCCAATGCAAGCCACATTTTCTCAAAGCTTTCTTCTCTAAAGCAGAAACTGTTTATCTTTTTAACTATCCTTTGAAACTAAGAACATACAAGTCCAAATACACGGTGTTTATAAGCACCACTAGACTTGCGCGGTTATTAAATACACGCCAAAACCTTCGGCACGAATTTGCCGCGCATTTCGGGAACTAGCTATACTATAGTTCATTCGTTCATATTAAGGAGAAAATTGGCATCAACGAATAAAATGACCCATGTGTGAAATACGTAGGCATTAGAAAATTAAATATTATAAAAATTTGAGGAAAAAAAAAAGAGGTAGCTTATAAAAATGAAGGTTACAAGGGAAAAAGGAGGAAAGTCCAATTTTAGCCGAAATAGAGTTAATGCTCTCATTCTGTTAGACAATCATGATACCTTTCTAATGCACCTTAGATTATGGCTAAGAGATGTCTCTGTAACATTTTAATTAATTTTAAAAAAAGTATTCGCTGGGGTCCTTATGGTGTTTGAGATATAAAAGTTGTCCAGGAAAAGGTTTGTAATGCCACTCTCCCCCCTTGTACCCTCAAAATATAAGTAATGCATGGCCATGAACGTTCTTCTCTCCTGAGATATAACTGAGAGAAGGAGGAGAATTTGTTGGGAGGAGGGGAGGTAAAACAATTGAAAACGCGAGTTCCCCATTGTCTCTCGACAGTCCTCCGCGGCCATATTCTTCCCATGTAAGTATTTCGCTTCACTTGGCGAACACAATGGCCATTACACGCATTCAGGTCAGACCTATAGTAGGGATCCTAGTTGAAGGGACATTAGCAAGAAATTAACTTTTTTTTTTGTGAAGGTAAACATTGATAGCATTTTACTATATTATTGTTATTTATAGATATTGATAATATCTGTCAAAAGTGACAGCTGCAGATCAGGACTTAGGGTTCGGCCAGACCCGACAAGCGTGTGAGCGCGCAAGCGACTGGGTGAACAGACTGGCGAGCGCGCGAGTGAGCGCGTAATTAGCAGATAGCTCGCGATAGTTGTTGACGAGGAGGCTCCGAATCTTGGCTCAGTGAAATGAGGGTGGTTTTTGACAAGTGATTTATTGTTGTGGTTTTCTCATCCTCTCTCCACGCTAATGGTGATTCTTATTTGTAAAGGCCTACTTTGATAATATTGAAGTATTTTAACATATCAGCTATACATATATATGCACATACTTTTTCATTTCATATTATATATATATGGTTTATGATCTTACAATTAAATTAGGCCGTTAGTAGGTATGCTAAACCTATCGATAGTAATAAAAATGTCATAGTGAGAAGTTTTCCTAGCACTCAATGAAACAACATATAATAATAATAATATTGCTTAGCGCCTGTAAACTATACTGTACCGGGTCGAGCGCGCGCGATTGAAAAATAGAACCAGTTCTATCTTTCAAGCTCTTTCACCTCTCATTACAACCAATGTGTTCTATTTTATATTTTAGTCGCTCGCTCGCTCAGTCTGGCCGCCCCCTCAAGGTGGGTGGAAGGGGACGCGAGAAAAGGCCCAGAGTTTTTGCACTTTTTATGGCAAATTATTTTTTTTTTGCCAATTCAGTTATAGCTTTGGCAGATATATATATATTTTTACGGAAGTAACAATTTTCGGACTCTCTATAATGTACCGTTGTTTTCTGCTACCTCTATCCACTCAGCCAGGTGATACCAGTGAAGGAAAGTTCTAAAACAAACTTCCCAAGCAGGGTCGATTTGAGCACACGGAAGGGAGCGAAGTTTACTAATTAGTTTCGAGCCGGACGACTGTTTTAACAAGATAGCAAGGCAGGCAAGTAAGGCGAGGGGAAGCCCCATACGGGGCAGCTGACGGGCGGGCGGGCGGCCAAAGTTAACTACAGCTGCCCGTGCAACTGGCCCCTCGCCAGTACGACTTGTACATCTGGAACACCTGCGGCGCGCAGGGGTGGGGACAAAGACCCTTTGGAGAAGAAGAACGTCGCCCGCAGGCAAGATTCAGACGGAAGACACTGTTGTGATAGTTTCAAGAGCTACTTAAAACAATCGTCACATACTTATCATATTATCAATACGTAAAGGGTTCCACATATGAGAATATTGGGAAGCGTTGTGACGTTTAGAAATCTCGGATTATTTATGAACCTGAAGTACAGGAACATATACAAATAAATTAATAATATGTCTTGTACAATGAAAATAAGAACACAGTTCACACTTTACAATGCTGCCACTGGACAGAGGTATAATGGTTGCCTCTCTTAGAAAATCGATCGTTACCACCCAATCCCCCGACCTAGGTTTCATTCCATCGGAACTCAATCAGGGAGGAGTGTGAAACGTGTAACGCAACTTATAAAGTGGTTTGATAGATTTTAATATAGTTTTCACCAAAGTGGAAGTGGAAGTTCTGAAAAGTTTAAATTTTAGTTTTAAAGGTTTAAAAAAAAGTGTGTGATAAGTTACATAAAGCCCTATAAAACAAAATCCCACATCTTAAAATGTTCCGCTGTAACCCAATCAAAAGATGACTTTATTTGAAAGAGGAAGGTTACATAATAGACTCCTAACTTTTTTACTTTTATTTCATATGTAAAACATTTTGTGTAGAGCGTCATTGATTTTTTATAACTTAAAAATTAAAATTTAAACTTTTTGGCTGGTAAGAAACCGGTTTGTAATGTGACGGCTACATTTTGTTTAAAGCTGTATTTAAAATAAGTTCAAACAACTTTTTAAATAATACGTGATTTCTAAACGTTTGTAACACGTCTCAATGCTTTAAAAGATACCAAATCATGTGATCTGAAGCCGACATAAGCAAAAATAAATTCCCTTTGACGAGAATTCTACTCTAGTTTGTTTGTCGTGCGCTGTTTTTGTTTATAAAGTGCACAAGTTAAGAAAGAAATAACAAAAGTCTGCTAACCAATGTGGGCTTGACCTGTATCCATCCACACAAGGTCACGAGTTTTAAGGTACTAGGATTGCAATATAAAGGATTACCCTCAACATGAAAGGTCAAGGTTTGAATCTGTGTAAGGTGCTTTTTTTATGTGGGGAGATGGATTGGTGTGGAGGAAGGGTGGGGGGCACATACGTAATAAGACAAAAATGATACCATCCGCATCAGTAGGCACGTGGACTAAGCGTCAAGCTCGTATAGTCTGGTTTGCCGGGAAGGTCAAGGTTCGAATCCAGATCGTATGAACCAAGGGAGTTTTTTTTCCTTAACTAAATGTTTTCTCCACTTTCCCTACGTGCAAAAGAAGATACATTTAATCTTAATTTTACCTCCTTTAAAAAAAATGTATTTGAGGGTATTTAACGTGCATTTTCTGAACTGACAGCACACGAGAATTTCTATGAACTAGAAGGAAAGGGCTTACAAAAATTCTGCCAGGAAAGGTATTTTAAAGGGTTCTTTAACATGCCACAATCAGCGTTTAGCCCGAAAGGGTAGTATGACGTGGTTTCTAAAAAAAAAAAAAAAAGCCACAATCGACATGGGCCGATGGCTTTACTTCTCCTCCGAAAAAAGTTGTGTTACAGTTTTTTAATGCTCGAGAAAAATCAGTTGAACCCGGCTTGGTTCGAGCCCATGAACGGCTTTCTATAAAAATTGGGGTATAGGTAGTCCCTTGTAGAATGGAAATTGCCTCTCAGTTCGTTTGTAGGGAATCCTTAATATTCATACCTCAGGTCATTTGACCTTCAGCTGTCACTTTTTGATATATTATATAATCATTATCTATAAAATTAAAATAAATGTTCTCAATGGTGACAAAAAAATAAGTTTATATCTTCTAAGAGATCCCCCATGAATCAAGCTAAAGAGGGATTTCCTAATAACGGCGTTGGCGTAGTATTCAGCAAAGCAGTCCTTGGATCCAGCTCATTAAAATGACGAAACTACAAGCATCTAAAGTCGGACAAGAAAACTATTTCTTTCTTTCTTTCTTTCTTTCTTTTCCAGGCCATTGGTAGATTGCGAGGCCACAAAGTACACAACTAGTAGGCCGGCGGTTTCCTAATTTGTTGACATTGTTTTGCCATTCTTCTCAGGTAAAGTTGGTGTTTGTGGGGGGGAGACCCACTTCACATGTGTCGTACCAGTGACCTATGAAACGGAATGTTGGCAACATTTGACACGTGCGGTACTTCCTGTTATGTATGGTTGAGGGCGAAAGTACGTTAGGCGGGTCCGCTGTTGTCAGGCTTGGTTGACTAATACGGAGGTTAATGTAGGCAACATTGATTTATCGATTGTTTTTAGACATAGAGTGTCGGAAAAGCAGTTTAAAAAGTCCAAACATATTTATTTGCGGCCAACATTGATAACATATTACTATAATAGTGTTATTTTATCCGGATAGGTTCTCGGTATTATTATTAGCACAGTGTCTTACCACTTAAAAGAAGACAAAACCATATTATTATTAATATTAGCGCCGCGTCTTACTTCCCCGTTTGGATTATACGCATGGATGATGGATACTCATAGTGTAGGGATGAGGAAGGAAGCATTTTAGAGGTAATCTACCCGCATTTGAAAGGGAGGAGAGGGGGAAACCATTTAGGAAAAAACCACCCTCAGACTTGATCGGGATTTGAACCCCGATCTCCCCGTCATTACTCTGGCACTAGAGTGATGCCTTAGAGTTTAAACCATTCGGCCACCAAAGAGGTACAAGATTGTAAACTTATCCCTCTAATCAAATGCGGGTACACTTTTTCTATCAGCCTTACTCATCCACAACACATTCGCATAATTAGTACTTGGGCGTATAACCTGAACGGCTGCTTGGACGAGGTGGCAAAAAAAAAGTGTTTATACCAAACACTTGGTTGAGAAAGTGCACTTTAAATAATAACAGTTCACTTTTTAAGTGTCGTCCCATTTCCCGGGTGATAATGATCCCTTGTGGTAGCAAACGTCAAGATCCATCATTAACTTGAAGTCGAGAGCTCTTAATGATTAAAATAATGACTCGCTTCAGTGGCCGAAAGATCTCAAGCGTCACTCTCTCGTGCACAGACATATAATATACCCAGACACTCAACCTCCAGGTTGAAATGGTTGCTCTCCTTTTGGTAGCTTGAGTCTTTTACCACTAGGATCGCTGCGGTTAGTCCTATCATCAGCCAGCAGTGATACTAGCGAGGCCCAATGTTGAAGGACTCAAGCTGGCAAAAGGAGCGCAGCGAAACCCCCGTAAGGCTGAGAGTATGTTTCTTACGTGTCTGTTCTCTCGTGTGAGACTGGCCTGCTGAAGTATTTATTTGTATATTATATACAATTAAACTCATAAGTTTTGTGCAAAAAGTTGGAAAAAGTAGTTAACATGCCGTCTCAGTGAAGAGAGGTTCAGATACAAGATGGTCAGCAAGAGAAGATGCTGTACGGGCTATAAAACTTGGTTACACCTATATAAAATAAGGCTTTAGCTGAAATCTGAGACCCAAAAGAAGAAAAAAAGACACTAGTTGAGGCAACTTCACTTCTGAAAAAAATGGACAGTGACAGTGATTTGAAATACAATTCTAAAGAGAGAGAAAGAGAGCTACTAGCAAATCGCTGCAATAAGTGGAGTGTGAACTATTAAAAGGCTCTATTCTACTAAGGTCACTAGAGAATGTTATCGAACATTTCAGAGAAGAATTTGTAAAAGTGGAAAAAGAAGCAACTGGGTTGTTGGGGCTATCATTTGACGAAGAATATGGACAAGCTCATAGGCCACAGAAGAGAAAAATGTTTTTCGATGAAAGCATAGAAGTCGGTCATGAATTTGCAAGAAGGGAAACATTTCATTATCAATTCATTTTATGTCATATGCGATAGCACCAAGGCAGAACTATCTCGAAGAACTCAGACGTATGAAGCTTTTATAGAATATTTTAGGGTATTTTTTGATCAAAGATTACCAACTGAAGCAAAAAAGAATGCGATAAAAAACTGAAGGATTTTTACAAAAATTACGTTGATGTTTCCAACTTTGAAGACTAACTAGATCAGTTTTAACTATTTCTACAAGAAAACAAAGATTAAAACATCTAAACCACATCAGAAATTTATCGAGCTGCAAGAGAAATGTCTGACTTTTCCTAACGTAGAGATTATTTTGAAAATATTTTTAATTATACCGATATCAAATGAATCAAGTGAATGATCTTTTTCAGTTTTAAAACAGTTTAAAAACTATTTAGGGAGTAAGATGGGAGAAGACAGATTAAGCAAAATGGCCATATTATACATAGAACAAGAAATTTTGGACAAAATAGATACTGCAAACATAATTTATGAATTTGCCAAAGAGAAATAAAGACGCAAATTCATATAGAAAACTTTTTTAAGCATTCAGTTAACTTAGTTACTGTTACATTTTTTGAATAAATTTCTGATTTTTCTTGAAACGTTCGAGTTTTATTATTAGCTATATAATGCTGGTCTAAGCAACTCATTAAAAATCTAATACTGAAATTTTACCGAAAAGTCATCACTTCCTAACACAATATTTTTGTTCTGGGGCTTGGGTCTAAAGGCCCCCTTACACGCTCAATATTTTTGAAGCAATATTATTTTGTCAATATATTGCGTGAAAATGTTTCAACCTTAGACGGTCAATATCAATGTACAATTATTCAGTATACACCGGTAATTGTTCGAGAAGTATGTTGCGAATAAGCTTGGTTTTTCTTATCACGGTTCATATGTTCCTCTGATTTTATTTTTCACAAAGCCGGCAGTGATTTACAAGTCTTAAAAACTCAAATGCACAATACAAACTCATATCACTGGCATTCTTTACTTATTATTACATTTAGGCCTACAACACACAAATAAAATAATTTCTATTACTTTTATGCATTTCAATAGAAATATTCTTTCCTCTTCTTTATTTGTTCCTTTTTTTCTCCAAAACAGACATTGCAGGTATTTTAGGTTAGAGAAAACAGAACCACTTTAGGACTATATTGAGCAATAACTGACCTTACACGATTCAACAATATTGACAAAGCTTCAGTAAATATTAAATTTTTTTAATATTCCTCAATATATTGCGCAAACCTCCAATACTACCTTTACAGGGTCAATATTATTGGGCAATAAGCAATATTGTGCAATAATATTCAGCGTGTAAGGGGGCCTTTTAAGGGCCTCGAAATTTTTACCACCAGGGGCCTCCAGTCTGCTTAATCCACCTCTGCCTACCAATTATGCCAAGAAAGGGTTTTTCATATACCTTCCATGGTTCTTTCACATGCCACAATCGACATGGGACTAAAGACTTTACTTCCCCTCCGAAGAAAGTTTTACTCTGGATTTTTATCGCTCAAGGAAAATCCGTTGACCTCAGCTGGGTTTGAACCAACTAACATCGGGTCCTGAGGTGTGTACTTTACTCCCCAAGGAAATTAAGGTCAACAAGGTAAATATCGATAGTTCTCTCTATGTGTGACGTGAAGTACCAGCTCTGGAGGTGGTTGGTGGTCCGTGAAAGAACGTGATGGAAGTTGTCCACCAACTATTACGTGTCCTACTTTTTCTCTCTCTCTCTCTCTCTCTCTCTCTCTCCGGCAGAAAAGTTCTCACGGGTCTTGAGGATTGAATACTGGTCGACATGGTGCTGTACTTGCTACCACCCCTCCGGGGATCTTAGGAACATAATCGTATACCTGGTGGGATTTTATTACGAATAGACATTTGGAAAAACTTTTACGAAATACAGACTACAAACTTTTCTTGTGTTCAACATTAGGGACGAGGAAGGTTGAATTTATAGGAAGTGTACCCACAATTTAGTAGAGGGAGAGTGCAAAAGCATTTAGAAAAAAATACCTTTAGTACATACAACCGGGATTCGAACCCCGATCTCCCCGTCATCGACATGTATTGTCTATTGCGAAAGTGACGGCTTAGACCATTAGACCATCAAAACGGATTTCAAATAAATGGGGAAATTGGTGATGAAATATTAATTATACCGAGTAATTTTTTTTACCATGTCTTACTACCCGTCCGGGCTAAGTGAATAAATGCATTAATAGGCCAGGGATTATCAAGGTTAAATTTAGAGGAAATGTTCCCACAATTGCGTGGAGTCCTTTAGGAAAAACAACATAGTTCACCCTGTCGGGATTTGAACCCCAGCCTTACCGTCATACGCAAACCAGTCTAGATGAGCCTGACGTTTAATCCACGTGCCCACCGACACGTGGGTGGAAGGGTGGTAAATTAAACCACCACTTATATAACCCACGTCGGTGGACACACGTACAAAGGTATCAGTCTCATCTTGTCTGATTAACCAATGACTGGGGAGATTGGACGCCGGGTGGGTGTATAAAGAAGTGTTTATAATAATCTAAATGGTTTCCCACTCTTCCTTCACGCAAATGCGGGCACAATTATTTTCAAACCCCACTTTACTCATTCTTAACCCCCGATTAGTGTGAATTTGTGGATAGTACAGACTGGTAATAGGACATGGTTTATAAAATTAAAGTTGCCAACTAAGCATTGGGCCTACAATTATTCGAGTGATAGCTTTTTAAACTCGTTATTTTTGTTTATTATTATTATTAGCACCGCGTCTTACTACCCGTTCGGGTTATACGCACTTACGCTAATGTGTAATGGTAGGTTGATTGTGAGATGAAATGGAGGACCTACAGTTTAACGTGGGATCCGAACCACGATGAGGAGGCCTGGCATTCACACACATTCACAAGTTGTGATTAATACACGTCTTGTCAGAGGTGAAGGAAGGGTTTGGCAATCAGATAAATCTGTGCTGAGACCAAGGATAGAACCCCGGACCCCCAGCACAGAAGTCCGACACCTTACCCCTAGACCACAGGTCACCTATATTTTTGTGTGTGTGTGTTTGAAAGTACGTGGTAAAGTAGTAACCAGAACATGTGACCTGGGTAGACTTCAATAAATAAAGTTATACAACTAGAGAGATAAGATTTACTACGAGTTGTTAAAATAAAGACATAAAAATATGTGCCCGAATGCTGCAATGTGGTGATAAACAATATAAACAACACACTCCCTGATAGTAGCTCAACAAATACGAGCCACACTTATTTTAAGAATGAGAAGGAAATGTTATGTAAACTTATAAATATTAATCTAAAAACTAGCAACATAAAACTAGCCAACTTTGGTGGCTGCATAGTCTATAAAGCGCTATTCTCGCAGTAACCTAGAATGCCGTTGACGGGGAAATAGAGGTTTGAATCTCGGCCGGGTGTACTGAGGATATTTTTTCCAAAATGCTTTTACACTCTACCTCAGCGAAAATGCGGGTACACGTCATATATATATATATATATATATATATATAAGTTATAAATATATATAACCTTCATAATCCCTAAAAACTAAAAGTGTAATTGGTACAAAATCGTATAAGCCAAACGGGTATTAAGACGCGGTGCTAAACAAAAACACAAAACTAGCAACTTTATACTTTCAAATAGGGTTCTTCACAGTTACAATTAATTTATTTAATTCGGGGTATTTATCCTGCACTTTCTGAACCAAATGATTATACCAGCACATGACTTACAAACTAAATTTAAGAATACCCACGGCATCCAGTCCCTCAGACGTTAGTTTATCACTGTGAAAGGGGGTGAGCCTCAATTACACCAGTTATTAATTTTTTTAGTAATGGCGTGGATTGAAGCCAGATACCTTTTAGTTCAACAGGCAGACGCGCTACCGGTTAAGTTAGACCGAAGTGAAAATACCTCATTTAGTGTTCCACGCTCTAATTCCGGCCCCCATTTTCCCCCTTCTATCCTTACGATATTACTACCTCCTTTAAAAAAAAAAAAAAAATAATAAAAGGTTTGGTCGACATTTAAAGGTCGAGGCGGGTTAATAAAAGGGAAGTTTTGCACAAAGGTCAACCCTGGTTTTGTTCACTCTACCGACACCGGCAGGTTTAATCAGCTGAGTGGTTAGCACGCCTGACTAGAATCGAGAGGTTGCTATTCAGGTTATACTGTGATACCAAGTCTTAAAGTTGACCCATTCTTGCTTAAGGCGAATGCTGGTGCAAATTATTGAAATCAACCCTCATAAATATCTTCTATAGTTATATATATATATATATCTGCTTCGGTGGCCGCGTGGTCTAACGCGATATTTTCGTGTTGGACCATAATGCCAAAGACGGGAAGATCAGGGGTTCGTTCACGGTCGGGTGCACAGAGTAGTTTTTCCTAAATGGTTTTCCACTTTCCTTCCATGCAAGTGCGGGTACACTTCATCTCACTTAAACCTTCCTAATTCCTAAACAATGAGTAATTAGTACATATACGTGTAACCCGAACCGGTAGTAATACGCGGTTCCAAATATACGCATATATTTTTTTTCAGCACCGCCGTCTTACTACCCGTTCGGCTTATACGCTTATATACTAACTGCGCTAATGGTCCTAGGGACTATAAGATTCTATTTAGATGAAATGTGCCTGCATTTGCTTAGGTGAAGAGTGGAAACCCCTTTCATAAAAAACTATCCTTGGTATCCCCGTCATCGGTGGTCCAGTCTACTGCGAGAGTGACGCGTTAGACCATGCGGCCACCGAAGTGGGTTAAAGTATTATATCATTATTATTATTAGCACCGCGTGTTACTACCCGTTAGGTTTGTACGCACTTACGTAATGTGTAATGGTATGGTGATTGTGAGATTAAATGGAGGACCTACAGTTTAACGTGGGATCCGAACCACGGTGGAGGCCTGGCATTCCACACATTCATAAGTTGTGATTAATACACGTCTTGTCAGAGGTGAAGGAAGGGTTTGGCAATCAGATAAATCTGTGCCGGGACCGGGGATTAAACCCCGGACCCCAATCACAGAGGTCCGACACCTTACTCCTAGACCACCAGGTCACCTTCATTTAAAAAGTTTCTCATCTAATGCCGCTAGTCTCATGACAGATATTCAACAACTGTTGATATTACCATGAGAAGAAAACTAAACACTATATTTCTACTGGAACAATATTATGTTTATTTTGGCCCAAAAGAAAAGTATTGCTATCAAGACTCCAAAAATACCGCCCTAAACTTGCGTTCCTTACACGCCCACCTCAACGATTAAGACTTAAATGCAAGTAATACAAGCGTGCTTGCTTAAAGAGTTTTCGAACGACGGATAATGGCGAAAGAATGGTGTTCACTAAAAAAACACGCGGGTTACCGCTGTTGGTATGTGTTTAGTCTCGTGGCGTGTAGCTTACCTGCAAGGTCACATTACACATACACATGGAAGTAACCTACGTACACTCATATAGAGAAAACACCGACTACCCGCAGTGGCGGCCGAAAAACCAGACCCCAGACCGTTAATTTTTCATTTAACGGTGAACCAAACTCGTAATCATTCCACAGCGACTAGTTAACATCCAACCGGCACTTGATGGTGGTCGTTTGGTACTCCTGACTAATACAGGAAACCAGGGTTCACCCTTCACCAACGTGGGATTTTTAATCTTATTTTTTCCGAACCCCTCCTTCACCTCTGACAAGACGTGTATTAATCACAACTTGTGAATGTGAGGAATGCCAGGCCTCCACCGTGGTTCGGATCCCACGTTAAACTGTAGGTCTTCCATTTCATCTCACAATAACCCTACCATTACACATTAACGTAAGTGCGTACAAAACGAACGGGTAGTAAGACGCGGTGCTAAAAATAATAATCTTATTGGTGATTTTATACACTCTCGCTGGGCGAATACCGGTGAATTCCTATATACATTATCGCGGGTAATATTGTCCTTAAATTAGCTACTGCTGAGAGTTGTAGGAAACTTGAACGAGAAATAAGACGTGGAACATTGAAAAAAAACCCTGCCCAAGTCAGGAATAGAGCCCGGAACCTTCAGATCAGAATGTTCCTAAGAATATTTCGGACACTCATACAAACGTATGAACATTTTAAGATTGACAAGGAAAGTAGGTAAATTACTTAGTTTTATCTAAAGCAATTAAGTACTACACCATCTAAATTAAGATAATATTAATTACTTATCACTGATGGACACTTAGTTCCTCGTTAAGATTAGCCTGAAAGGAACTAAAATTGGCTAATAACATACATGCACGCACTCACACACACAGTTTGTCATTTGATATTCACATCGATGGACATGTTGGCTAAGGCGTTAAAGATCCGGTTGTCGACCTCGGTGGTCTTGGGGTAAAGTGCTTTGCTCGCCTCAGGACCCGATGACCGTGGGTTCAAACTCGGCTGGGATCGACGGATTTTCCTTGAGCGAACTTCCTTCGGAGGAGAAGTAAAGCCGTTGGTCCCATGTCGATTATGGCATTTAAAATAACCCTGGAAGGTATGTGAAAATACCTGTCCTGACAAAATTGGTTGACCCTTTTGCTCTCGCTCATAGAAATTCTCATGTGGTGATAAAATCAATCGGTTCAGAAAGTGCACGTTAAATACCTCAAATAAAATGTATCGGTTTGTCGGGGTTCGTTTCCCGGCCGGATGTACTGAGGGTGGAGTTAAGCCTAAATGATTTTCTACTCTCCCTCACTCAAATGCAGGTATATTTTCTCCAAATTCTACCTTCACTATTCCTATCCCTTTGACGTAAATATACTGATACTATTGTGGATATTTTTCTTATAGACGTCATTAGTAAAGAAATAGATTAATGTAATATAATATAGTACATCTATACAGTCTCTCTTCTTATATGCGTCTCGAAAGTCCCTAGACAAATAAAATATGCAGCTAGAGGTTTTTTTTTCGAATGGCACACCAGCCTCGCACAAGTTATAAATGCGTGAAAATATTAACATAATAGTAGTAAGAGCAGCACAGAAGTTAACTTATCAGTAACTTTACTTAAGTCTATCTTTGAGCCTTAAACTCACAAACATACCAAGTATTTTTCAAATAATATTTAAACGTGATCAAATTATTTACATACATACCTACATGCCTAATCACGCCGTTACCTTACGGGGTAGGCAAGAGACTTTGCATATAGCTAAAAAAAAAAAATCCTCGCTAACTTTCTCCATACTTCCCTATCCTTGCATACTTCCCTTCGCTTCAACAACATCTATTCAACCAGTCACACATGCTCTTTTATTCTTATAACTCTTAAAATGTTTCACTTTTTCACCCATTCGTTTACGACATTTAAGGTCATTCGATCATCAAAATTTTATTGCATTATTTTACTAAGTGTATGAATATAAGTTATAAATATTGATTCAATGATTTCAAATCATTACAGTTCTCGAGTTATAAGTAGTCAAACTTACTATTTTATCCATTTTACGTACTAATTTTAAGGTAAAGTAGTTAATGTATGGGGATTAAATTTATTCTAGCTAGACATTCATATGAAGTGTATGCAATGAAGTACTTACAATATTTTAAATAAAATCAGTTTTTAATTTATAAGCTATTTAATAGTTGTAAAATTACATAATTTTTGATCTTATATAAGTACTTTTTGTTTTATACCCCGATACTTTGTTTTTATATCATTTTTTAGTACATAGTGTCACTATTTCAAATTTGTTTGGTTTATTAGTCCAACTCTACTCTTTTATTTTATTAATTGCGCGGCGTTGATCAATGCAAACGTAAATTGGCCATGTCCATTTCCTGAAACTTCTTGTTTTGACTGTACCTACCAATAACACAGACTAGCCGACCAAGGAAGGGTCGGGCTACCCCGGTCTCCGACTAATGACTCACCCCACGTCTTACTACCTGAGTGACGAGTTGTGACATTTATTTTGTCTCTTTTTCCTTCCTCTAGTAATTTGGCACTCGGATAGTATTTTTACTGTTTTAGTTTTATTCTTCAACTCAAAAGTGTCAGAGGAACTCATCTCTTGGTACATCAAGACGCGTAATGATTTTAAACCTAATGTTTATCTGCAGTTAGGTAAATATGGCAAAAAATGAGTGCGCATGCCCTTAGCATCAAGGCAACTATAGTGGTCCGTGACAAATTTCTCTCCTGAAAAGTGCTCCGCG
Source organism: Timema podura (assembly GCA_033556935.1). NCBI lineage: Eukaryota > Metazoa > Arthropoda > Insecta > Phasmatodea > Timematidae > Timema > Timema podura. The sequence continues at coordinate 22,590,685 of JAVRXN010000013.1, read as the reverse complement.
ATTCAAGAAGTTTGGGAACCGCTGTTCTATACCATTACTTCACATCATGTCACACGTCCGTGATATCCACCTAACTTAGCACCGCGTCTAACTACCCGTTCGGGTTACACGTTTATGTACTAATTACTCTATGTTCTTAAATTTAGTACAAACACAACACAACACCCCCCCCCCCAGACCCTAGCCGTTAATTCATCACTATGAAAGGGTAAACCCACATTTCACAAATGATCAATTTTTCGACCATGCCGGGAATCGAATCTGGGACCCTTAGTTCAGCAGGCAGACACGGTACCGACTGAGCTAAGGCGTAGGACTCCACCTGACTAATTTTGAAGGGCAAGTTAAGGTATATTTTTAGAAAATGTTTCAGCATTTGCGTAGAGGTAGAACCGAACACCTAATTACATCCTGCTGGGATACTAACCTTGATCTCCTTGTCATTGGCAGACTAAATAAGATGAGACTGACTACTTTACCCTCGTTACGGGTGCAGGCAAACTGATCAATCACAAACTTGTCGACATGAGAGGACAAGGTGAAAGACAGACAAGTGATCGACAGCAGGAGTAATGTCGATCAAGTGGCCGGCACGAGTAGGACATGACTTGTACCAACTGGTTGAACAAATGCATATGCGAACAAAATTATTGATAGCCAACTGGTTGACCCAAAAAAAAAAACTTAGAAAATTGATGCCTTACTAATGATGATTTTAGTCCACAAAATCAGCGTATACCCGAAAGGGTAGTAAGACACTGTGCTAGAAAAAATCCACTAACTTGGTATTTTTTCCCTTAGCTTCTCACTCCCAGTTTGAGCTATACGCAGGATAAGGAATGAGAAAGGTAAAATTTAAGGAAATATGCAGTCATTTGCGTGGAAAGATAGTGAATAAGATTTTAGAGGGTAAATAAATACATCTGTACTTATGACCGGGATTCTAACCTCAATCTCCTCAACACCGGCAATCCATTATAATAGGATATTGACGCATTGGACCATTTGACCAAAAATGTGTTTATTTATTTGAGTTTTAAATCATATTAAAAAATAATATTTCATAGATTTTACTTATTATTTTCCGTTCACGATTTTGTTGTCGAACACGTTGTTTACAATGTATTAACTTGTCGGTCAATTGGTTCATTGAATCCATCTCTACTTTTGTATACCAGCTGGTCCTCTCATGTCGAACAGTTTTATATCTTATCACATGGTCCCAAAAGTACCGATCAATTGACACACTCAAGCTTTGAAATATTTCTATTTATTTGGTAAACCAATTGGTTGTCGATCACTTTGCTTTCTTATACACGTGGTATTCCAACATTTTTACAGTTTGTAAGGGGCTCATCATGAGCTCTGTTAAATATTATAATTATAAAGAAAAGTAATACTTTTTTACTATAAATAAATAACTCTAAAACCTATTCCGGTACTAACATGGTCTCTAAGGCATCACTCTCGTCGTAGACTAGACCGTTGCTAAGACAGATAAATCGGGGTTCAATCACGATCGGGTGTACTGAGGGTAGTTTTATTATAAATTGTTTCCCACTCTCTCTACGCTAATGCGAGTGCACTTCCTCTAAATTCAGCTTTCCTAATTCCTAACTAATTAGCGTAATTAGTACATATAAGTATATCACGAACGGATAGTAAGATAAGGTGCTAAAAGAATAATAAAAGAGCCCTTAAACTTTCATCAATCAAATATTTAATTAAATTGCTTAGTAATACCGGTACATATTTTTTTCTTCTAAAAACACATTTGATAAATATGGGCCTAATAGCATTCGATACAATAAATACTTTGCGACACATGTAATAAGTTCATTATTTTAAATTATCAATATGCTATGAATCTTAGTAGCCAGGATTCAAACTCAAGCCACAACTCCCGGGTGAGCCATGCGGTGACAATTCATTTTCTAAGAGTGAAGTTCCTTAGCGGAAAAAAAAAGAGGTAGTGCTATGACAACACTGTTGTGAACAAAGAGCTGGCAATCCCGGCTTACTTTCCCACTCCAACTGCCCATCCCCCCCTTTACAATACAACACCACCCCATCAACCATGTTACAAATTCCCTGTCAAAATGTTATAGCCTATTCATTCTAGGAGAAGCTTGCTGTCCGAATGACCTTAACCACGCCTACCTCTTCCTTTTGATCCACACACTCTACCTTCATATATTTTCGTCACTCGATCCATAATCATCCTCTCAACATGACCAAACCAACGTAAGACGCTTCTTACACATTGACCTAATGGATTCTCTTTCTAACTGCACTCCTTCAGCTCCCATTCATTACAGACTGTCCACACGAGTTTTTCCAAATACATTTCTTAGATATCTAATTCCAACCGCATTCAATTTGCTCTTGTGTTTCTCCTTTCGATACTAATTCATTAGGGAAGAATTAAAAGAATCGTTTGATAACAATTTATAATATTGATAGTATAATGTAGTATTACTAAGCAAATAATTATTTCCTAAAAGGTTGTAGTATTAGAGACTTCCAGCCAATGTTTGTAATAAAGAACCTTCTTCTAGCTGTCGCCACCTTTCCTATCGCAGATGAGCTATAGTTCATCCATGTTCCACATTGCTACCACAACACGAAACACTGTAAAGAAGTTAAACAGCTTTGCAGTTTCCAAATACATTGCTAAACGCATCACGGTCGGTTACTCACAACGGTAAAATATTCCAAACACTGGTATGGAAGGTCGGGCTTCAAAACCAGACTGTCACATGAATTTTCCGATTACTGGTTTTTTTGGCCTGCCTCCAAACTTCGTAAATTCAGGTCCATATCTTCGGTAAAGATGCCAAAAAAAAAAAAAAAAATTAATATCGACCTTTTGAAAATAGATTTGTTGTGTTTTATTTGGTTGGGGAGAAGGCATTAGACGTGTACTTTCTAAACGCAGTTAGCAGCCTGTTATATTAACTAACCTTTAATATTCTGAAAATTGAAAAATGACACCTGGACACGGGAATCGAACCCGGGACCTTTGGTTTAGTACGCCAATGATCTAACCACTGAGTAATCCAGGAATCGTCCCGTGCCCAGGGCTCATATTTTAAGGCAGAGTCCGTGATGGACGTGCGGAAATCATCGGCTACAAGTATGTGTGATGGCTGCGCTATCTGATAGCTCGTGATCTTAATAAAATCACACATTTGTAGCCGACGATTTTCGCACGTCCATCATAGACTCTGCCTTAAAATATGAGAAAAATGACCCTGGGTATGGAATTACTCCTTTAGAGCTCAGTTGATAGAGCATTGACACACTAAGCCAAAGGTCCCGTGTTCAATTCCCGTGTCCAGGTGTCATTTTTAAATGTTCAGAATATGATATCTAGATGGAGAATTCCTCACTAAGTCTGTTCATCGTAGGAATTGTTTTCTGAAAGGCCTTTTTCCCTACCAGAAATCTATTATATAGTAGGATTTTGGTAGGAAAAAAGACCTTTCAGAGAGTAATTCCTACCGTGAATGGAGTATAAAAAGCATAAATAATAGCTTCGGCTATTTGATTCATAACCTTTAATAATTTCCAGTCTTTGTGGTTAGGGTGTTTTTTTAGTACGCCGTGTCTTACTAATTGTCCAGCTTATGCGCATTCTTACACTAATGAGGTAGGAACGAGGAAGGGAGAATTTAGAGGAAACGTAGCCACATTTGCGTAGGGTGAATGAATAAAGCACACCATGCGGGAGTGGTAAACTTTGATGCATATGGTTTATAGAATATAATTTAGAAACACCACATTCCACTTAAAATTGAATTAAGTATAAACTTTAAAGTTATTAAGTTGAGTGAAATTTTGAAAATCTTTGAAAAGTTTGCAAATAATTATTATAACCTAACCAAAAGAAAACACGCTAAAGTTTGTCAATGCCAAATGAGATTCTTTCAGTTTTCAGGAGTCTTAACTCCTATAGTACTGAGATTTTGGCCGACTATAAATATGACCCTTGATTTATTAAAGGTTAAGGATAAGAAGGAATGAATATTGTAAAAGAAATGTGCCCGCATTCACGTGGAAGAAAACACAATAAAACCATATCGTAAATATCTCTGTGCAATTTGGCCTGGATTTGATTCCCATCGTGCTCCTATGTCTCATTTTCCACTAAGTTAATTCATCACTGTGAAATAGGTGAATCCAAATTTCAAAGACAATAATTATTATGACCATCTCAGTTATTAAACCTTTGAACCAAATCAAAACCACTCCAGTAAATCCAAAGTGTTGAAAAAAAAAAAGAAAAAAGAACACTGTCAAAAAAACCCAATCTACAAAAATTACTAATTTTGGAAATTGCAAAAAAATACGAACATTGCGAACATACAAACAAAATAAAATATTAATTACTATCATAAATAATTGTCATTAGTCAATATTATACCTATTTTAGAAATAATGGAAGCTATATCTGGTACGATTCTGGCAGGAACGAAGTTTTAGAAAAAAAAAGAAACAGTTGTTTGTAGTCAACAATGATAACATTTTACTGTAATTATTAATATTATCTCAATAATTTCAACTCTGAATATAGGTTTTTTTTTTGCCACTGAGACATTGATATTAATTGTTCGTAACCCAAAACATTTGATTTATATATTTGTTATGTTCAATTTACCTGGCTGTCAAACTTCCTGGCCTCCCCCGTTTGATCAGAGGACGATCTTTCCCTCCAGCGAAGTACCCCCATCACGACACTACCCCAACCAATCTGGACCGCCAGAATTTATTAAAAAAAAAACCCCCACCACAACCAACGGTTAAACTTCTCTTTCACGCACTTCCGTTTTTTTATAACCTCTAAAACAACATTATCCGGACAAAACACTATTCGCGTTCTATACCGACGCGAAAAACAACAAAAATAATTCTGCTGTGTTTTTCTTTAAACATAAAAAAGTCACATTTTTTAAATAAAAAAAACACTAACGGAAGAAAAACCAATACATCATATTTAAAAATATATATATATTCCGACTTTACCAAACGCCGAACGTCAACTGAATAAGCTCTAGCGATGGCACGGTTCCAAATGCCAGTCTTACCTTTCCTTTCCCATGAACCTTTGCGCGCCGCGCCTCACCAGCCAATGGGAACGCTCGGATACGAGCCGCAAGTTTGTCGAAGAAGAATGAATAATAAAAAAAAAAAGGAAGACTAAGAATATATAAATAAAAAAATAAAAAACAAGCCGCCAGCTGTGATGTGAGCTACGTTGTGAAGATAATTGTCACGGTTGATTAATCAACCCTTTTGAGATAGAATACGAGTGTAGATGAAAGATAGGGTGGGGGCGTTATGGAGTTGAAAGCATGTCCAAGTAATGTAACGGACGTTATAGCTCAAGTTTTAATTGATAAAAATATCATATCAATAGACGTTAGGGGGAGTTTGGTCGTTATTCCTTTTATCAGTGTCTTTAAAATAAATTATAACGCCTCTTTTATTTTTTCAACGTCTAGGTCGGAATTAAAGATATAAGTAGTACATATGGCTCATGTAGGTTGGAGTGTATTTAAGTGACAGGTTTTTTTTTTTAGCACCGCATCTTACTACCCGTTCGGGCTATACGCTTATGTACTAATTACGCTAATGGTTTTAGGGGGATAGGAAGGTTATATTTATAGGAAGTGTACCCACATTCTCGTGGAAAACCATTTTGGAATAACCACCCTCAGTAAACCCGATTGGGCTTCGAACCTAAATCTCCCTGTTTGACCACGTGGCCACCGAACCGGGTCATTAGTGTTTAATTAAATATATTTTGGAACAAGTATCTATAACATAGTGGTTAGCGTGTTCGACCACAAGTATATAAGGGGTCGTATTAGTTTTCCAAGTCCAAATATACCAATATCAAGCAGTTCAGGTCGAATGGGGGGGATTGGCTGACCTCCAAATATTGACTATACGGATATACCATAGCGTGTGGAACCAACTTCGGCGGTAGACAGGAGACAAAAAAAAAGTAGGAACATTTATTTTAAGTTCTATTTTACTTGGAAAATGTTCATCTATCTATAACCACAGACATATCAAATTCTGGCAAGTTGTAGTATTGAGATATTCTAAAACACGTCCATTTCAAGCAATTTTTTTTTCGTGTTAATAATCGATAATAATAGTAATTGCCTTGATTGACGTTTACTTTCACACTGGTCCCACTGTTCACCCCAAACCTCGCGAGTTTATTGGTCTGGTGACGCCGTTTTATTATGAGCCGACCATTACAACAATCAAAATAACGACAATACCCAACTACCCTCCTCCCCACAACATTTCCGTTCTCTTTTCTGTGTTGGTTACAATGAAACTTTAGTTTGTTGTTTGGTAGAGGATATGGGTAAGGGTGAGGGAGGGGGGGGGGGGGGAAAGGATCGGACGACTGGCGCCTCTGGCGGCCCCCGAATGAAATACAAAGAAAGCTTTCCATTTCCTACTCTGACTCATATAATGTGACAACCCTAAAAACTGATCCTAGAATCATTTATTTTGTTATGAAAGTTTTGTATTTTGGTCCTTTAGAAACGTATCCTGATTTTCTTTCTAAACAGCCTAGCAGTTGGGGGAATTGGCCTTTTACCCGATGGATCCAATTTCGACCCTGGTAGGATGATAGCTAGAGATAGGGTAAATTCGCTTTTGCGAAAAACGCGAAAAGAAAAAAAAGGGTCGAAAATAGGGTATTTATAAGTTTTCTTTGCGTTTCATGGCATTCGAAAGTATTTAAAGCGATTTTTATTTCGCGAATTAACGCGAAAAAAACGTGATTTTGAGAGTATTTTAGCTAAATTATCCTATTTAGCGAAATAGACGCGAATTCTCTGAAAATGCTTTGCATTTAAATAAAATGCTGAGAATTTCTATAAAACGATGTTTTTCAGCGGAAATAAGTGATTAAAAAATCATTGAGTTTCACTCGTCTGTGTGCTTCAGCTCGGGTTTTACTTGCATCCTGTGCCTTCCACAGCCCATCCTGGTAATCGCCACATTCCGTTAGTCGTTGCTTTTATCATAAATCCTTTGTATAGGCCCTAAAAACATTGACGAAAGACATTTTTACCTATTTTGCTACAAAATGCTAAATTATGCCATAAAACGCTAAATTTCCAATAATAATGCTAAAAAACTGAAAATTAATGCTATTTTACCCTATCTCTAATGATAGCTAATATTTTATTATTTATGTAAGCACAGATTGTACGCTAAACTGAATGTCAAAGATCGTCTATTCTGGTTTCCCCGATTATGGGGTTTCAGGTTCGAATCCCAAAAAACGAGTGTATTGGTGGGGGCGGGGGAGGGGGTAGTTCCCTGTGTGATTTATCACTAGGAATTTCCCGTCTTACCCGCTTCAGTGGCCACATGGTCTAACGCGCTATTCTCTCAGTAGACTAGACTGCCGATGGCGGGGATATCAGGGCTCGAATCTCGGTGGGGTGTACTGAGTTTTTTCAAAATAGTTTTACACTCTACCTCCATGCAAATGCGGGTACACTCCCTCTAAATATAACCTTCTTAATCCCTAAAACTACTGTCGTAATTAGTACATAAGCGTATAACCCGAACGGGTAGTAAGACGCGGTGCTAGAAAAAAATCGCCGTCTTCTCTCCAAGATAATGCGGTGGAATATTCCACAAAACAAATATCCTCATCCTTCAAACTTAAAATGAATAGAAAAATTAGAGCAAAATACATTATTATAACAGCTATACTTTGTAATGATATGGAATTATACATCTAAATAATTTATTATTCACATCTAAATTCAAAATTACGATATTATAAATATGAGCGGGTAGTAAGATTTATTTGTGTTAAGTTGCAAGGTATGGCGACATCTTGCTGCGTCTCTGTTTGAAAAGCGAACTCAGTTTTGTAGACAGAGACGCACCTGGATGACCACACCTTTCTTTCTTTTGGGAAATTTCGAGAAGGAAATGTCACTAGATATACCTACTTCAAAGTGCGCATCTCTTCACTTGCAATCCTGACGAGGAGCCGTGTGGGTTGGGTCTATGACAAATTTCACGTGTCGGGAATTAACATACACATAATACAATAGTCGGGTTTTTAAATTAATATTTACAACGTGTGAAATATCTAGCAAAAATTGTTTATCTCCTTAAAATAAAAAAATAAAAACTATAAAAGACCAGAACTTTTAATTTATAAAATAAGACATCATCCTCTTTTGATTACCATAATACAGGATAGCAAACTTGAACTTAATTAAAAAATTATGTAAAAATATCATACTAATAGTGGCTAACGAACATTAATATATCAGGCTAGCTCTTTTATACGTTACAACTTATATAATTATTAAATACTATCAATAGTAGTCTTCTGAAGAAGTATCACTATAATATCAAGATGTTGGTGACCTTATAGTGTTTGTGTCTACAGAGTTATAAATCTGGGTCATCCAGTAAACACAATACACAGGGTAACAGCTGTGTTTTCGTGCAGCGTGCGCCTGTAGATGCTCCACTGTCTTCTTCATCCCCCCGCCCCTCCCTATTCCCTCAACCATCCTTGCAAACCCACCTGCCGCCACACTACATACTCGCTATGCTGAGAGCACTTAAAAAAACCCAGTGGGGTTGTCAAATTAGCTTGTGAAAGTGGAACATTTTAAATCTATTTTTTTTTTCAGAAAATTTTTCCGAAGCTTTAAACAGAATGAATACTTTCGAGGTATCCTATAAGTTTTAAAGTTTAAATTTTATTTCAATTCTCCTTAGAACAGTAACACCAGAAACTTTATCAAATGAGCTACAGTAAAACCATAACAGCAATTCTAGCGATTCTATTCTGACAGCCATGTATTGACTGCAGCGCTTCGTGGTTAAATGTGTCACTAACGTCGGGGTTCCCGGTCTACTGTAGTCTAGGTACGTTAGTATTTTAATATTATAATCAAAGCCTTTAGGAATACATTCCCTCCCCATTCCCCTGAGAATCAATGATATGCTATTCTTATCAAAAACGTTTCATTGTCACTTGTGGCCGTATGTGTATGTGTGTGTATTATATATTACCACGTCTTACTACCCATTCACCTGCTTCGATGGCCGAATGGTCTATAGCGTCACTCTCGTATTAGACTAGACTAGACTAGTGATGAGGGGAGGATCAGGGTTCAGATCCCGTTCGGATCTACTGAGGGTAGCTAATCCAAAATGGTTTCTCACTCATCCTCCACGCAAATGCATGTACACTTCCTCTAAATTAAACCTACCTAATTTACCTTACTCATTAGCGTAGTTTGTAAATAATTGTATAATATTGTATTAATTGTAGTAAGACGTGGTACTATAAAAAATAAAATAAATAAAACTACATATTTATGTTATACGCATATGTAGGCCCACTAATTAAGCTGATCTGTTAAGGATAAGGAAGGTTATATTTAGAGGAAAAGAACCAACATGTGCGTGTAGAGGGAGGGTGAGAAACCGCTTGAGAAAAAAAAAACCACCTCAGTACACCCAACCGGGATTGTAACCCCAATCTTCCGTCATCGGTAATCTAGTCTACCGCGAGAATGACGTCTTAGACCTTGAAACCACCGAAATGGGTCACATATTTAGAATGTAAGTATTTTTTTATTCAAGCACAATAACCGTGCTCTGGTGCGCACCACCGTGTGTCCCCCCCCCCCCTTTTTCTGGAATCAGGCTCTGTATCGAAGTGATATCCGGCAGAAATCAGGCCAGATGGTGTTTCAAACCTTAAAAAGATGTCCCCGTTTTGAAATAGCGCACACACATGGCGCGTCAGGAACGCAACTAGGTCTTGTTTGGATTAAACAACAAACTACGTCCGAAATCTATACAGCAACACTTCATTACGTGTGACCTCATAATCAATAATTAGCGCAACCTACTTACGGTGTGGCCTAGAGCGTGGTTAGAAAAAAACAAGGAGACATTCACACACTAGCTATTCAATATGAGGGGTTTTGAAGTGAGTTTTGAATGGTTTTCAACCCGCGGCTCACTGACCCGTGAACAATATACAATTATTTCAAGAGAAAGAATGAAAAATACAGTTATATATTTTTATAATCAACTAATAAAATAAATAAGTGTTTTATTTACGTCTTCTACGCTATTTTATAAAGGATTTTTGCTTTTTACGTAAATAAAAGTATTACTTTTTATACTAGTGTACTCACTTTGCTCGTTGGGGGCTCTGCCCCCAAACCACTGGTGGGTTTTCTTTGAAAGGGGATGTAAACTAATGTAATTCCAGCGTTGTTTTGAACGTAACAACTTAAAGTTACCGGTATTGTATTGTATATACCGCAGCGACTTTAAAGTTGCTCCGCCATTTTGATTTTTTTTCAGGGGTTTAAATTTTTTTTTTTTTAACTTTTTGGAATTTCCCCGTCGGTTACAGGCTAGAAGCTATAAGTATGTCAAATTTAAAGTTTCTAGCTTACCTGGAAGTGGGTAAACATTAATGTCAGTGAGTGAGTGAGTCAGCCATGTGGCTTTATAGTAGTATAATAATATAATGTACTTTGAAACGACAAATGACAACTATAGCAGACAAGACAAATGGCGCTACCTGTTTCTGTTAAACAACAGATAACATATTTAACGAGAAATCCTAATCCCTGGTGTGAGTATAAGTGTATAAGAATGACCTGATACAAATATTTTAATATTTATTAACTCCGAATATTGTCGATACAGTATTGTTGCCCGTGGGCTAACAAGGGACAGAAACTTTTTGGCCCTTGAGACATAGTTAAGACCCCTGGTAAGCCTAAGGCGTCACTCTCGTAATAGACTAGACTGCCGATAACGTGGAGATTGAAGTTCGAATCCCGATCGGATATAATGAAGGTTTTTTTTCTCCCTAAATGGTTTCCTCTCCCTCCACTTAAATATGGATACATTTTCTCTAAAGTCAACCTTCCTCCTCCCTAACTCATCTGCCTATCTAGTACATTATGTGTAAACCCTGAATGAACATTGAGACGAGGTGATAAAAAAAAATTACAACCTTTTCCTCCTGCGTTTTACTTCTCTTCTAACCCGCCTCGGTGGCGTAGTTGGCTAACGCGCTAGTCGTGTTGAGCTCGACTGCTGTCGAGGACGGGGAGATCGAGGTTCGAATCTCGGTCGGGTGAACTGGGGTGGTTTTTCCTAAATGGTTTTCCACTCTTCCTCCACGCAAATGCGGGTTCACTTCCTCTAAATTCAATCCTCCCAATTCCTAATCCATTAGTGTAATTAGTACTTAAGCGTATAACCCGAACGGGTAGTAAGACGCGGTGCTAAATATTATTATTATTATTATTATTATTACTTCTCTTCTAGGCTAAACGCATTTAACTACACTAATTATTATCAAGGTTCGGAATTTGATAGCCTAAAGATGATTAAAAAATTACCTATCAAATGACTTCAAATTCCCAACAAAAAAATCTCACAATCTCGCACTAGATTAGACTGCCGATGACGGGGAGATCGGTCTTCGAATCCCGGTCGGGTGTTCTGAGTTAGTTTTTTCCTAAATGGCTTTCCACTCTTTATCCCCGCAAATGCGGTTACACTTCCTCTAAATTCAACCTTACTCATCCCTAATACATTAGCATAATTAGTATATATGAGTAGGTACACAATAAATAAAATATTGCTTCAATTAGCTTAATTTTGACCAAATAGTATTTTCGGCAGTTCTAGAATATTTGTCATGGATATAGCTTAATACAGCGTAAATCTCTTCGTTTAAAAAGTTTCTTGCCTAATTCCAGAATGTCCATGACATGTTCAAGAACTGTTTACATTTATATGTGTAGAAAATTAGATTAAACGTATCTAGCCAATCGAGTCATACTGACCGAGCAGCCGTAATCTTTTGGCGAAGATAGTGCCCACTTTTGTTGATAGAAAGTGTCATATGGTCCAACACAACGATATCTTCCAGCCGTTAATCTTAGTTTTCTAGAACATACTTTTTCACGAAAGTCGCTTTTCATTTGTCGTCACGAGGCTAAGTTGACCCAATTCCATAGCTACTGCTTCACGGAAGATCTGGAGGCGCAAAGGATCGAGCCCAGGACCTCTGGATCTATATTCAGGAACTCCGACCACAAGACCACAGAACGGGTCATCTACAGATTTTTAAAATTATTTATTGTATCCCCCAATAATGGTTGTTATAAAAACTGCCAAAAATACTTGATTTCTCTTTCACTCCAGCTTAATCTACAGCACAATTTTACTAAGACGTTCTAATTAAAAAAAAGAGTGTGATATCCGGTGTTTATCTTTTAACTGAGGTATTTATCATGCTCATTCTAAACACATGATTGTTTCGACACACGACTTACAGACTAACTTGGGTATAAACAGCATTATATATGGTCGGAGATAATAGTTTTACAAAACAGCTTGATGAATAAGATGAATAAATTACACAATTTAACACTTTACCCAAATCCATTCGAGATGCAATCATTATTATTACTACTACTGAACGCCTTTATCCACGTGTCCACCGCTACTACTACTACTACTACTACTACTACTCACTACCCCTGCGAATAAGAGGACACCTTTGTCCACGTGTCCACCGCTACTACTACTACTCACTACCCCTGTGAGGAAAAGAAGGACACCTTTGTCCACGTGTCCATCGCTACTACTACTACTCACTACCCCTGTGAGGAAGAGAAGGACACCTTTGTCCACGTGTCCATCGCTACTACTACTACTCACACTACCCTGTGAGGAAGAGAAGGGCACCTTTGTCCACGTGTCCACCGCTACTACTACTACTCACTACCCCTGTGAGGAAGAGAAGAGCGCCTTTGTCCACGTGTCCACCGCTACTACTACTACTCACTACCCCTGTGAGGAAGAGAAGAGCGCCTTTGTCCACGTGTCCATCGCTACTACTACTACTCACTACCCCTGTGAGGAAGAGAAGGGCGCCTTTGTCCACGTGTCCACCGCTACTACTACTACTCACTACCCCTGTGAGGAAGAGAAGAGCGCCTTTGTCCACGTGTCCACCGCTACTACTACTACTCACTACCCCTGTGAGGAAGAGAAGAGCGCCTTTGTCCACGTGTCCATCGCTACTACTACTACTCACTACCCCTGTGAGGAAGAGAAGGACACCTTTGTCCACGTGTCCATCGCTACTACTACTACTCACTACCCCTGTGAGGAAGAGAAGAGCGCCTTTGTCCACGTGTCCATCGCTACTACTACTACTCACTACCCCTGTGAGGAAGAGAAGGGCACCTTTGTCCACGTGTCCACCGCTACTACTACTACTCACTACCCCTGTGAGGAAGAGAAGGGCACCTTTGTCTGCGTGTCCACATTTGCGGGTGGGACCAAAGCTACCGTGAACAGACTATAGGGGGAATGGAGACAAACTGGGCAGACCAATTAGCGAGAAGCGTGTTTTTAATTTGCACGGCGTGGCGACACGTCACGTGACACGGTGGGAAGAGTGCCCCATCTGTCCTCCATGTGTCACGGAGGGCCGATAAATATGACAAGAATGAAAACTACAGCCAAATGTTCATAAGAAGGATCCTATCTGACAGGTCATGTGATCTGCCGCTTGCTGTCTCTTTTTATGGATTCTTTGAATTTTTTTATTCGAGTTATTTAAGGTGCACTTTCTGAACCAACTGAATACTAAACTAACTTAATTCGGGGACAGACACAACATCCAGGCCCCAGGCGTTAATTCATCACTGTGAGAGGGGAAACCCACATTTCACCAAAGATAAATTTTTCGGCCATGCTGGGAGTTAAACCCGGGACCTTTATCTCAGTAGAGAGAGACGCTACCAACTAAGCTAAGGGTTGTGACAAAATTTTATAAACACTTTTAAAATAACACTAATAATTTAGTGAAATGTTATCAATGTTGTGCGGAAATAACAAAAGGTTTGCATTTTCTAGACAACCCTTCCTATGAAAAAATTGGACTGTAGAATTAATCTCAAGTCTCAGAACAGAATATGAGTGCAAATTTATAAATGAAGGATACGGGAGAAAAAGGGGGAAAGTCCAATTTTAGCTTAAATTGAACTAGTGCTGCTATCTGTTCGACAATCATGAGACCTTTATAATGCACTTTAGATTATGGGTCGTATTTAAATTAATTTAAAAAAAATATATTTTGCGGGGGTATTATGGGGCTGGAGATATGAAAACTGTAGTTTTGGAAAATGTGAGTTATGTGACTTCCCCCCTTTTTTCCCCTGTACCGTTATTATTTTCTAGCGTTGTTTACTCAGACGCTTAGTTTGATATTTGTGTTCTAGACTCTGGGGGATAACGAACTACATGTACCGATGTTCGCACTGACAAAGGCGTCAGTATAATTTTGGCTGGGTTTTATGGTGACTGAGAGGTCGGGGTTGGACTCCCAGTCAGGTGTAACGAGGTGGTTTTTTCCTACATGGTTTATCATTTTCCTTCCGCAAGACTTCAGGTACATTTCATTAAAATTCTACCTTCTTCATTCCTATTATATTAGTTTTTTGTTTGTTTGTACTCAGTATTACTACCCGTCCGGGATATATCAAATCTATACTATTGGGCTAAGAACGAGGAAGAATGAATTTAGAGAAATTATGTCCACGTTTGCGTTTAGGGAGAGTATGAAACCACGTAGGAAAAAACACCCTCATTACACCCGACCGGTATTCGAACCCCGATATCCCTGTCACCGTTAGTCAAGTTTATTGCGAGAGTGACTTCTTAGATCAGGGGTTGGAAAACTTATTGATATCGCGGGCCGTATGGGGTTTACAAAAATAATTTGTGGGCCGGCTTCGAAAAAATATCAAGCAACTTTTTTTAACTGTATATGTATCAAATAATAGACCATAATTAGTCATTACTCATTAGTTTATTTTAAGAACACAATTGTTTGTTTGCTAAATCTTTTGCGAATCAGATAAGATCAGTCGGTGGGCTTCATCCGGCTCGCGGACCGTAGGTTGCCTTACCACTGCATTTAGACCATTCGGCCACCAAAGCGGGTCACGTTGTTTTATTTATTTTGTTATCACCCTGTCTTACTACCCGTTCTGGTTATACGTACCTACGCTAATGTGTAATGGTAGGGTGATTGTCAGATGAAATGGAGGACCTACAGTTGGTTGAACCCTGGACACCTAGCACAAAAGTCTGACACTTTACCCCTAGACCACCAGGTCACCAATAAAACCAACCGTTCTAGGAATCAGGAAGGTTATATTTATTTCAAGTGGACACAAATTTTCGTGGCGGGAGAATGGAAAACAATTTTGGAAAAATACACCCTCAGTATACCTGACCGAGATTCGAACCTCAATCTCATCATAGACAGTCTAGTCTAGTGTGAGAAGAGTGCGTTAGACTACACGGCCACCGAAGTAAAGCTCATCTACGGTTGGAGTGTAGGTAAGTTACAGCTATCAGGTTCTTTATTCCAAACATTGGCTGTAAGGATTATTAGAATCGTTTGATAACACTTTTTATTGATAGTATACAGTAGCCCCATGGCTTCTTTGGTGCTGACTGACAGCTCACAGCTGACTTCTGACAGTCAACAGTTAGGTATATACCTAAATTTTGACTGTCAGAAGTGACAGCTGCTAAACACATGTTTTTTGCAGATCATATGGTTCGGCGTAGGGATACATAATTTGGTCTGGTAGCTTTTAAAAGCCGTTAGCTGTCAGTCAGCACCAAAGAAGTCATGATGCTACTTTAGTAATACCAAGCAAATAATAATTATTTTAAAATATGTTTACATTAGTGACTTTCAGCCAATATTTGCACTAAAGGACCTTCTACTAGCCGTCACTTACCTACACTCCTACCTAAGATAAGCTATAGAGCTGGTAACTTTTCTAGCTTTCAGATAAGGCCCTTCATATGAAAATTAAACTGTAACCTACTGATGTGACATGCATGGTGTCTTAGCTTGCCTCTTGTAAGCCCGACTTTATACATCAGACCAGAATTAGTACCAATAAAGTGTCCAGAGGGGATGGGGGAGGAGGGGGGGTTGTAATTGATCAAGGATTGACGCCAAAATGGTCATGCCCACAGTACGAGTCCAAAATAAAAGAGCAACCACATAAAAAAGTGGGGAAGAGTGAGAAGTTAAGGTGGTAAGGAAGGTAACGCGAGAAAAGGACAGTGTTTTTGTAGTTTTTATGGCAACACTTTTTTTGGACAAAATAAATAAAATATTGGTTCAGTAGAAACAAAAAGGTTTAATTTTCTTCACGTGGTAACCTCAACAGTTCCTGAATATCTGTCATAGCGGCGTTAGATGAGAAACTTTTTAAATGAAGAGAAAAGGTTGTCATTAAATTCCAGGACACCTTTATAGATATTCAACAACTGTTGATATCATCATATGAAGAAAATTCAATTCTATATGTTTGTACTGAAGCAATATTTTATTTATTTTGGCAAAAAAAAGTTTTGCCATAAAAACTGCAAAAAAACACTGGCTTTTTCTCACGCCCCCTTCCATCCCACCTTAAGTTTAAAAAAACAAAAAACAAAGGAAAAACTACTGTAAAACTAACAATATATCTAGAGATTTTTTATTATTGTTAAGGATGCGGTGCAGCTGTCTCCTCTCAACAATATAAACCTAATTTATGAAACTCCTAGACTGGAACAAACTCAACATATAAACATGGATTACTGGAAATTGGGGGAACGGGGTTGCTATCTTCAAGGACGTTTTTACTTCAACTCCCAACGATACCATTTTTATTCTTGGTTGCCTTCTATACCCCCCTCCCTCCCTCCCTGTCCACACACCCTCATAAAACTTCCAAACCCCCACTACCGAAAAAAAAAAGTCACTTTAGAAGGGAAAGCTTTGTGGCGCCTCTGAATGAAAAGGGGGCTGGCTACTCTCTATAGTTTGTTCACAACAAGTTCAACCTTTTGGAGATTAAGGTGATCCGACACCTTAGCTCAGTCGGTAGGGTGTCTATCTATTGAGCAAAGGGTCCAGGGCTCGATTCCCGGCATGACCGAAATTTTTTGCATTGGTCAAATGTGATTTTACCCTTTCACGGTGATGAATTAACGGCCGGGGGACTGGATGTTGTGTCTGTTCTAGATTTAAGTTAGTTTATAAGTCGTGTGCTGATATAATCAGTCGGTTCATAAAGTGTAAATTAAATACCACAAATAAATAAAATGAAATAATATTAGTAGGATTGTAGTAACGACAAGAACATGGAGGGAGTGAGGTCTACTGTCCACAGAACTACTGGTGATACCTAGAGATAGGGTAAATTCGCTTTTGCTAAAAACGTGAAAAGAAAAAAAAAGGGGCGAAAATAGGGTATTTATAAGTTTTCTTTGCGTTTCATGGCATTTGAAAGTGTTTATAGCGATTTTTATTTCGCGAATTAACGCGAAAAACATGATTCTGAGAGTATTTTAGCTAAATTATTCTATTTAGCGAAATAGACGCGAATTCCCTGAAAATGCTGTGCATTTAAATAAAATGCTGAGAATTTCTATAAAACGATGTTTTTCAGCGGAAATAAGTGATTAAAAAAATCATTGAGTTTCACTCGTCTTGTGTGCTTCAGCTCGGGTTTTACTTGCATCCTGTGCCATCCACAGCCCATCCGGCTAATCGCCACATTCCGTTAGTCGTTGCTTTTATCATAAATCCTTTGTATAGGCCCAATAAACATTGACGAAATACATTTTTACCTATTTTTCTACAAAATGCTAAATTATGCCACAAAACGCTAAATTTTCAATAATTAATGCTAAAAAAACTGAAAATTAATGTTATTTTACCCTATCTCTAGTGATACCTAACATAAACTAATTTCAAACCACATATCCTCCATCAAAACCAGCAAATGTGACATCACTAGTAGGCTACATATGTTCCATAAATAAAATGCGAGTGTGCAAAAGTTGTATATGAGAAATCATTAACTATATGTATGTCAACTATAATATGCAGTTGATGACATGGATGTAATTCTTACAAAAATATTTACTAAACTTTAATAAAAAAACAAACTAAAACAGAGTCATCTCATTTGGAGCTGAAAATCGGTTCTGGTTCCTCTGCGGAGAACCGGTGGAACCAAACATAAACGATCCATTTCTATTAATAAATCAAGTAGTATTAAAATTGGTTATGTTTTAAACAGGGTCATGGGAGTTAATATATTTTATATTTCTATCCATTTACGATGGATTTATTATGAACCATTCGAATAATTAAGCGCTTGGTTTTATTAGTTTTATGTGTCCATTGTTCTACGCCAGTAATTGTTTTAATTGGAAATAATAGTCGAATCGGCTCCGACACTGCCTATGTGTACAGGAAGAAAGATAAATAGTCATGATTAAAAATGATATTATTTTGATTAAGAACTTGTCTCAAAGCACAGAGTTTACAAAAAAGAATAATAGAGGCATTATAAAAAAGAAGTGTAGTAAGAAGATATGGCACAGAATATAAAATCAACTATCTATTGTAAACGAAACAGGGAAGTCGGTAAAATAGGTTACATGTTGCAGAAAATTATATAAAATAAAATAGACAGTAACAAAAAAAAAATTGCTTCACTTTCCAGCCTTGAACCAAAAAGTCTTTTATTGCACAGTGCCTTACTACACGTTCAAACTAACTGAATATAAATTGCAATAATGATGTATAGATCAGGAAGGTAGAATTTAGAGGAAATGTATACCCATTTGCGTGAAGGGAAATAAGAAAAAAAATAGAAAATAAAATCAACCTTAGTATATCCAGCTGGGATTCAAACCCTCACCTCCCTGCCCCTGGCAAACCAGACTAAATGAAACTGACATCTAGTCGGCGTGCTCACCGATGTGGTTGATATAATAGGCCCTATTATTAATAATACGATTACTTTTAGTCTGGTATTCAGTGAATCCAAAGAAACATGTGAGTATTGGGGACATAGCCATCTTTGATTTTGAAGATGTGTTTGATCTCGGAACAGTGGCGTGACCAGAAGTTCACTTTTTGGGGTGTAGGGGGTGGAATAGATGCATCCAGTGTACCAAAGATTTTTTTGTTGTATTGTTTAAATTGAAAAATTACACCTGGACATGCGAATAGAGTCGTAAACCTTTAGCTTAGTACGCCAATGCTTTAACCACTACGCTATCACGGGGTCGTCCCGTAACCCAGGGTCATTCTTAATTCATATTTAAGGCAGAGTCTGTGATGGACGTGTGGATATCTCTGTGGTGCAAGCGTTGACATAATTAATCAAAATTCTCGAGTTCAATTCCCGTGCCCAGGTTTTATTTTTCAATTTAAAGAATATGATAACAACTATACGCGGATATAACCGCAACTAACAGTTTTAAACATTTTGATTTTTTAATCATATATTATTTTTGTACCTAAAAAAATTGGGACTATTAAGGGTAGGCCCACTCTAATACTGTAGGCAACGAAAGAACTTTTGATTATAGTGGTTAGACTGGCTGTAATATTTATCCTAAGCATTCATCACATCTTATTATAGTTCTAATTAATATGTCTTAAGGTTTTATTTAAAATATTTGTAGTGTTAAGGGTGAAGGGGTGAACTCTAAGTTCATCACCCCCTCACCAGGTGCGGATTCAGGGGTGGTCAAAGGGTCAGTTGACCCCCCCCCCCCTGTGAAAGTTAGAAAACTAATACAAAAAACAAAATGAAAGTTCAACTTTTAGCAAGAAAATATAACACAGATAAATTATACCATTTTCTTTTTCTTTTTACGCGCAGACACCTCTTAATCCGGGTCCACACGTGCGTTATTCATCCACGTTTATTAAATATACGATATGACTCACGCAGGTGTGGAAAAAATATTCGTTTTCAAGTATGAATATTTGTCGTGCTTACCGAGTAACGAACATTTTTCCACATAGAGACGTTGGACTACCACACATCAAACAAAACTAATAATCACCTGAGAGCAGTTCATCCACGATTACCGAATATAGATTATGTGTGGACAGAAGAGCGGCGGAACTGTGGGGGAGGGGAAAGTTCTAAATAGCTTCCAAGGTCATCCCAATTTCAAAAATATCTAGGGAAGGACAACTCCAAATAGCTTCTGGATGCATGTAATTTTGAAAAATTTTCAGGCGAGAAACACCCCAAATAGTATCTGAAATAATTCAATTTTCAAAATGTTGCCGGTGGAAGACCACGTCAAAGACTATCGTCTTGAGGTATCTAACTATCGTAACAAATTAAGGTGATGATCACTCTAAATACCTTCAAGGGGCATCCCAATTTAAAAAATTTATAGGTGAGGAACACTTTAAATGGTTTATAAAAGAATCTAATTTAAAAACAAATCAAGGCGAAGACTACTCATAGCTTCTAGAGTGAACCATTTTTCAAAAAATTGTTGAGGAGGGTCACTTAAATAGTTTATTAAAAACTATCTGATTTAAAAAAATTGGAGAGGATGACCATGGTTTAATACATACATAAGATCAAGTATGAATGAGAAACTATTGAATGACTTTAAACAGAAATCTAACATTGTAAGTTACTATGTTATTTATAATTATGACCCCCCCCCCCCTATGAAAATGATCTGGATCCGCCCCTGCCCCTCACTCCCTTGGGGGCGCCACTAGCTGAGACAGTCAACAGGATTGTTCCTCCAGGGTTTAGAACCTGGGACATGAGACAGTGTGCAGAGTAGCTGTGACAAAAACAAAACACACGCAATGGTGGTCACACAGTCTAGGGCGTCATTCTCATCTAGGAGATCGGGTTTTGAGAATGCTCGCCACGTAACCTAAGACCGATTTCTCTCCCCCACCCCCTTTTCTAAACGTCTTCCCATTCTCTCTCTCTCATCGACGACACGAGTACATTACTCTAAAATATAATTTCCTCATCCTCACCTTCATTAGAGTGGTTACAGTCTAATTTTCATAGGAAGGGTCTTTAAAATTTTATTTTTTTGTTTGCAGACAACATTTATAGCATTTTACTAATCTTTTGGTGTTATTTTTATGGGTATTAATACTATCTATCAAAAGTAACAGCTGCATTTCAAAGGATCTGACGTATGAATACATTAAAGCAGATCCAATAATCTTTATTTTCTTTAGCACCTCGTTCGGGTTATACGCTTATGTACGTACTAATCATGCTAAATTTTTTTTAGGGATTAGGAAGGTTATATTATAAGGAAGTGTACCCGCATTTGCGTGGAGAGAGTGTGTAAAACCACTTTGGAGGAAAACCACTCGACCGAGATTTCAGCCTCGATCTCCCCGTCATCGACATGACAGTCTAGTCTAACAAGATAGTAACGTCTTAGACCATGCGGCCATTGTTTTATGTACATTGGACTGTAGATGCGAACGAATGGAAAGACGTGGGGGTGAGGGGGAGGTAAGATCTGATGAATATATATAAAAAAAGTGTATAAACGAAAATAATATGGTACGTTTGAGGTCGACGACTGTTGTGAACTTGAGATCCTGTCGGCTTTTGTTCCTGTCACGGTCCGCCGACCACCCCTTCCTTCCTTCCTGTCATTAGACTCCCGAGCCACACAATACGGCCGTCCTCTTCCTACTCCCATATTCCCACAGCGAGATTCCCACACCGGTAGTAGATATACCCCCTTCCCCCTTCCGCCTTACATACCAATTCTTCCCCTACTCCCCTTTAACCATGATTATTTGCTAAGCCTCAGAGGTTGGGGGTGGAGGGTAAGGACGTCAGAATCGCTAAATGTTGCAACCCCTACACACACAAACATACACACGCGCACACACACACACACATACACACACACACACACACACACCTAATCACGCCGTTCCCTTACAGGATAAGCAAGAAACTGTGCATATAGCTCAAAATACACCTCTGTATTTAATCCAGCATCACTAACTTTCTCCCTTAAATACTCCCTTCGCTTCAACAACATTCATACATCAAGTCATACATGCTCTTTTATTCTAAAAACTTTTAAAAGTCTCACTTTTTCACACATTCGTCTACAACATTTAACCACGTCTTACACGGCCTACCCCTTCCTATTGACCCACATATTCTACCCACACGCACACAAACATATTAAAAAAAAAAAAAATAATAATAAATTAAAAGCGATTCCGGAAAGGTGTGAACGTGGATAAAGGTGCCGTTTGCTAGTAATGAAAAGTAGGCTTACAATTATTATTATTATTATTATTAGCACCGCGTCTTACTACCCATTCGGGTTGTACGCACTTACGCTAATGTGTAATGGTAGAGTGATTGTGAGATGAAAATGGAGGACCTATAGTTTAACGTGGGATCCGAACCACGGTGGAGGCCTGGCATTCCTCACATTCACAAGTTGTGATTAATACACGTCCTGTCAGAGGTGAAGGAAGGGTTTGGTAATCAGATAAAATATGTGCCGGGACCGAAGATTGAACCCCGGACCCCAGCACAGAAGTCTAACACCTTACCCCTAGACCACTTACAATTATTAATGGATATTCAAAATTTATATTATTAAAAACATTAAAAGTTTTGCCTAAAAGGGTGGGAGTGAAGGAGATAGCAAGGGCTGGAGGGTTTAACTACACCCTTACCCCCCTCACCCCAGCTCCGTAACGTGATGATTAAAAAATATTGCCATATTTACTGTAGAAACTGCATCAATATAAATGTACATGAAACTATCTATTGTTAATATTGTAAGCCACCATTCTGAAGTTTAAGTACATCCCCCCCCCCCATAAGACTCTTTTAACATGGCTATCAACATCTGGGAATACCCCTATAGAGGATTAAGAATCTCTCAAACCACACGTCATGATTTCGCATCCCTTTAAGAACAAGTAACTTTTGACCTTACCGGAATTCAAACAGGTAAAACTACCAGCGATGGAAACTCTTCAGCTAATTTACAAAGAGTAAGTTTTCGTTTTTTTGTTTAAAATGGTTCTACTCTTCTAAATAAATCTGCTTTTTAAACATTTAATTAAATTTTCTCTCGCCTTTATCTATGAACCATAGAGTACTGTATAAATTTAGCATATTAGTGTTTACAAAAATATTTATAACACCCATAAACTCAGAAAAAAATATTTTACATAATTTAAATTGCTGTCTCTTCTCCCTAATTAAAATTTAAAAAACCCTCAAAATTGCTTTTAGAAGCATTTAAAATTAATAAATTTTCTTGGCCTTCGGCAGTTTGCCCCCCCCCCCCCCTAATATTAAAAATTACCCGCCTCCGTGGCGTAGTTGGCTAACGCGCCAGTCGTGTTGAGCCAGACCACTGAGGACGGGGAGATCGAGGTTCGAATCTCGGTCGGGTGAACTGGGGGTGGTTTTTCCTAAATGGTTTTCCACTCTCCCTCCACGCAAATGCGGGTTCACTTCCTCTATATTCAACCTTTCCAATTCCTAATCCATTAGTGTAATTAGTACTTAAGCGTATAACCCGAACGGGTAGTAAGACGCGGTGCTAAATAATAATAATAATAATAATATTAAAAATTCCCACGCCTCCCTCGAGAATTTCATTCTGACTTAGAGCCTTGAATGTATACCTCCCTAGATTATATTTCTGGGTACACCACTGATCAGATCGAGCCCCAACAGAAGGCCTTGAAAGTGAAGCTCATAAACCACTATGCAAACTCATCCGATATTTTAATAGTTAGTTAACCCGCTTCGTTGGTCACGTGGTCTAACGCGCTACTTTCATGTTAGACTAGACTGTCAAAGACGAGGAGATTGGGGTTTAGGTTGGGTGCATTGAGGGCGGTTTTCCCTTAAATGGCTTTACATTCTCCCTCCACACAAATGTGGGCGAATTTCCTCTCAATTAGACCTTTTTAACCCCCAAAACAATAGTGTAGTTAGTACATAAGCGTATAATCCGAACGGGTAGTAAGATGCGATGCTAGTAAAAAAAAAGTTAAGAATCCAAAGCCAAAGCTATTATAATTATTTTAGTGAGGATTTACTCGCATCTAGATATCATATTCTGAAAATTGAAAAATGACACCTCGACACGGGGATCGAGCCCGGAACCTTTGGCTTAGTACGCCAGTTCCTGGATAGATCAGTGGTTGGAGCATTGGTGTACTAAGCCAAAGGTACCAGTTTCGATTCCCGTGTCCAGGTGTCATTTTTCAATTTTCAGAAAAAAAAAGTTGTCAAAAAACATTTAAAACTAAGCTAGGCACCCATAGAAATAGGAATATGCTTTTTATATAGGGAACTGTACAAAAAAATAAGTATCAATATCACAATTTAAAGGCTTGGGGCAGCCACACCGCACCAACGAAACAGTTACAGTTCATACGTAATTGTGTTCCTGTAATTCTTTATGTATAGAGTTTAAAATATAATTTTGTTGATTTATGGGAGTTAAAAGATTGTATCAAACAAGAGAAAAATAATAATGATTTAGTCTGGTGAATTTATAGATTTTTTTAAAACCTTAATCTCAGAATTACTATTTTGTGACATAGCACATAATTGCCACAAAATTCTTCAACCCGTTTCATAAATTCACCGCTAGGTAGGAGTGTTGTACGATTGCGATACTAGTGAGACCTTGTAGCGAAATAAATAACTTCTTTGAATATTATAGACCCCAGTACCAGAAAAAAAGACAGTTTTTAAATTTTATTATTATTATTATTTAGCACCGCGTCTTACTACCCGTTCGGGTTATACGCTTAAGTACTAATTACTCTAATGGATTAGGACTTGGGAGGGTTGAATGTAGAGGAAGTAAACCCGCATTTGCGTGGAGGGAGAGTGGAAAACCATTTAGGAAAAACCACTCCCAGTTCACCCGACCGAGATTCGAACCTCGATCTCCCCGTCCTCGGCGGTCGTGCTCAACACGACTAGCGCGTTAGCCAACTACGCCACAGAGGTGGGTCAGTTTTTAAAATTAATAGTAGACCTTGAACGTATATCATGAACAAGGAGTACGTTCAAACGTTTGGTTCTTTGACGTGTTGCTTATACGTGAAGCGTTTCTATCAAAGTTGTTTCCATTAGTTTGAATTCATTTTGTATACGAGACTGTGCCTTTCTAATAAGGTCCGTTTATTTTAGTTAACGAAATGTATAGATGAGTGTGATTAATTTCAACTCTAAATGTTTTTAACAATTAAAATAACTTGATGCTTTATATTTTAACCACTTTTTATTGGTTAGAGTCATGATGTATAGTTTTAATTGTGAACTATTACATACGAAACTCTAATTTTAGTGGTGATAAATTATTTGTTGTCGTTATAGGATATTTGACTAAGTTTAGAAGTTTAAAAAAACCTTTTTTTTTTAAATAAAAAGAAGTAGTTCCAAACAAAATAATCCTAAGAAATATTAATCTGGAATTTTAAGGCGATACCTTAGTTCATCAGGCCTGGAAATTAAATTTTATTCTATCAACTAGTTTTTAGGCCTGTCTACGACAAGTTGATTATAATACTAACCCACCCAACAAAACCTAACCTTCAAATGATAAGCGCATGAAAAGTTGGGCTTTGTTTCTAAAATAAGTATCTTTCTGCCAGTTATATTATGTAAGAGTAGATTCAGAGAGAGTGAACTAAATTAATTATATTTTTATTAAATTAAAAAAAACTTTTTTCTATAAAAAAGAAAAGATCCGTGAGGTTCTATCTCGTGGTCTATACTTAAGTGCAAATTTCAGTCTTTTAGGTCCTATAGGGACTTCTGGTGAGTGTGGAAAGACACACGCATGCACGCACAGACATACACACACATTATTATGAAATTATATATTTTATATCAAGAGCTGCTAGCGCCGTGTCGTTTAACTGAGACAATCTTTCGTACAGTTTTGTAAGGCGGGATAGTAGAGCTAATAGATATCAGGCGTTATCTATTCATTACACTTTAACACCGATTAGGCTTTCAATCAAGATCAGGTCCACCTCAACATGATTTCGCGTCACTCCTCTATAATATAGTTTCTGTCCAAACATTGTCTTATGACCTTGAAAGGAAATTATTACAATAGGTCAGTGTTCAATGTGTTATCTGATTATTGCTAATAGGATTTTTAAGCAAGCCATATAAATCTTTAAACATTTAAATCAAACCCCTTTAATTTTATGTAATTTTGTATCATAATTTATAAACGTTCTATTTTGTCTAAAATATATAAGATCAATAATAATTATTGCATTTTTTGAAATGCTTGAAGATTTAAGATATTATAAAATTATTTTGTATAATTTAAAATAACATGGCTCATATTTTAACTTATGTTTTTTAGCGTATGCTGCGAGGGGGGACAGTGACGGATTATCAACCATCTTCTGAGGTTGGTACACCATGTAGGTTAGGGTGATCAGACGCCCCCTTTTTAACGAGACTGTCCCCCCTCATCCCCCTTTTTTGACTGTGGTCCCGTTGTACCTATGAAACTTGAACGGGACACCTTTTTTTATTAATTCAAGTCCCGTTTTGTTCCCCCTTTAAAAAAAATGGCATGACTGCTGTAGTTCTAGAAGCTTTGAACGTATTGAATGTCAGATGCGCGAAAGGACCTGCTAATGATGCGTGAAATAAGCGTCATAATTATTTTCCGAGGTCGAATATGTGCACCCTGTGAAGATTGTAAACTATTGTGAACGCACCTTCTCTGCAATAAGTCGAAATTTGAAAGTTTGATTAATGCTGCAACGTGTAGTAGCAATGCTTAATCAGCTGTTTAAACTAATAACAAGCGTTAAAAATTGCGCGTTGTGTATTTATGGGTTTTTTTTCTGCAAGAGGGAAATTTCTTGTATGTTTTGCTGGTTTCTTTCTAACAGTGAGATCTTTAGCTTGTGAAGAATTAATAATGGTTAAAAGTGATATTTTATCTCTTAAATCATGCCGAAAAGGAAATGCAGTTTCAGTAGAAATTTAAAAGAAAAAATCCCTTCTTAAAAAAGAAGACGCCACAGCAGGAAAGATGCAGTGTATTGTGTGTTGTTCAGTTCGGTCAGACATGTGTCCCGTTTTTTGTCCCTTTTTTTTTAAGTTAGGAAAAGTTGAAATGTCCCATTTTCGTTATGTTTTGGAAAGCTGGTCACCCTAATGTAGGTGCTATCTGTTACGTCTTCCCAATGTGATGATGATGATTATGTGGTGCCAGTAGAAGTCTTAAACCTAACGTTTAATTAACCAGACCGCGGCACCTATAGGAACAAATCTCCATTAGGAAAAGAAAATACATATGGTACTGCTGGTAATCGAACCAGTGGGCCTTTAAACTAGTAGCCAAAAATGCTAACCTTTAGACCAAGAGGTCTGCAAACTTATGATTAGAACAATAAAGCACATTCAGTTGAAACAACTTTTCTTTAACTTAAAAAAATATATATATATTTGGTTTTTGTTTGATAGAAAAGTAAAGCACTGTTTGCTATAATGTAAGACTAATAATCTCTCATCTACACAAGTTACCATGATTTTTTTTTCCCTATAGTTGCCTTGATAGCATGTCTTTCACGCGGCTGCCCAGTTTCATTCCTATACATGAACATCGTTCAAAATCAGTGCTGGATCTGTCAAAAAAAAAAGTATTTAGCTAAGATAAAAAGGGAGAAGCTATAGCTGGGGAAGACAAAAAAAGAGAAGCTATAGTTGGCCAAGATGGAAAAAAGAGGTATTGTAACTGTCCAAATAAAATAAAAAGAGGTGCTGAAATTGAAAAAGACAAAATCGAGATACTGTAGCTGTCAAAGAAAAAAAAGATACTGTAGCTGTCAAAGACAAAAAAAAAAGAGGTGCTTTAATTGACCAAGACAAAAAAAGATGTGATGTGACTGTTCAAAAAGAAGGGTTGTAGCTGTCCAAGTCAAAAAAGAGGTGATGTAGCTGTACAAGTAAAAAAGAAGAAGAAATGCTGTAGCTTTCCAAGCCAAAAAATAGATGTTGTAGCTTCAAAAAAAAGAGATATGCTGTAGCTGTCCAAAACAAAGAAAGAGGTGTTGAGATTTGGCCAAGACAAAAAAAGAGCTGATGTATGCTGTAGATGTCCTGGACAGTAAAGGAGCAGTGAGCTGGCCAAGACAAAAAAGAAGTGCTGTAGGCTGTAGATATCCTGGACAGTAAAAAAAGCAGTAAGATGGCTAAGAAAGAGGTGCTGTAGGCTGTAGATGTCCTGGACATTAAAAAAGCAGTGATCTGGCCAATACAAAAAAGAAGTGCTGTAGGCTGTAGATATTCTGGACAGTAAAAAAGCAGTGATCTGGCCAAGACAAAAAAGAAGTGCTGTATGCTGTAGATATTCTGGAGAGTAAAAAAAGCAGTGATCTGGCCAAGACAAAAAAGAAGTGCTGTAGGCTGTAGATATTCTGGACAGTAAAAAAACAGTGAGATGGCCAAGACAAAAAAGAGGTGCTGTAGGCTGTAGATGTCTGGACAGTAAAAAAAGCAGTGATCTGGCCAAGACAAAAAAGAGGTGCTGTAGCAGCGACTGTAGGAGGCCGTGTCGGACAGATCAGGATACAGCAAGGGGGGGGGGGGGGTCAGACGTCATGCTACATGGTAATTAGTGGCGTGATAACGAGGCCGGCGTCTCAAGGGTGGGGCAGTTGGTGGTAAGGGGAAGGAAGGGGGGTGAGGGCATGCAACGTGTATGTGACACGAGAGTAATATTGCTGTCATTTGCAAGGGGACTCTAGGGGGTTGGGGGGTTACAACTATGGACCAAGAAGGGGGGGGGTTCAGATGCACGTGAAACGATATCACAGGCACTTTCCGGTAGAAACAGTTTGCTCCAAAAAGTAGATTTAATTAACATTTTAAATTAAACTTGGGTCATTCCGTGTCAAGATATACAATATTTTAACACTTTAGAACTTTAAGGTGTTTTTTTTTCCAAATCTGGCTCATCAATGTTCCCCTAAAGATAGTATAAAAAAATATCCAAATTTTTTAGAATTTTATTTCCAGTAGTTTTTAAGTTACGCTCTGAAAGCTAAAAAAAAAAAAAGTTATTTTTCCACCGACATAATCTGACCTTCAATAATTATGTGAAATAAATGCAGCCTAATCTAATATTACCCATTAAGTACCTAGCTTATTATTCAAAATACTCTCCTTCAACTGAGAATTAATATTAATTCAAGCTTTTCATTTCATTCATCCCAGTTTCAAATAGCCATTTCCTCAATAATTGGTTCAATGTTTGTAAAAAATTATATGCACAGGCCCATTTACAAGACGGTTATTAATTTTGTGTTAGATAATTAACACTTTATTTAAGTGGGAATTGAATTTATTAATAAGTTTCTCTCTCCTTTCATCAACCACACATATCAACGTGTTTAGATAATATAATAAATTCTGATTTTGTCCAAAACATATATGTGTGTTTGACATAGCCACGGGATATTTGAGACATATTGTATATTTTATTTAAGATGTTTAATGTACACTTTCTGAATTGACTGATTACATCAGTAAACAAGAATTTTTATAGATTAGAGCGAAAGGCCTTAACGATTTTGCTGGGAAATGTATTTTCACATACATACCAGTGTTCTTTTACATGCCACAATCGTCATGGGATTGACGCCTTTACTTACCCTTTAAAGGAAATAGTGCTATGTATTTTTATCGCTCAAGAAAAATCCGTTGACCTCAACTGGGTTTGAACCCATGCGTATCGGGTCTTGAGGCGAGCACTTTACCCCAAGACCACCGAGAGCTACTTTAGGCATTTTGATTCTCAAGTATGTTTTAAGGTGAAAGAAATAACTAACAGATATAGCCACCTCCCTGGATGAACTTGTTCTTAAAGTGCTGCTGTCCGCATAAATGAAGCAAAGTTCAATCTGTTTAGTAAGAGCATGCAATATATGAGAGAGAAACCTAAAATTCTGCAAGTAAATTATTTAAACAATTAGTCAGTTTTTTTTTGAAGCCGACTTTCCCTTAAAGCACAAATATTGCAGGGGTAGAGGGACGTGTCCCCTATGTGCCCCCAACCAGGCATGCCCATTGTGTAAGCGAAGAGAACGTATAGCATTTTAAAAACCTTGAACAGCCGGGAAAAATAATTGAGGTTTGATTGTTACTCAGTGTGTGAAGAAATGCAATATGCAATGTTTATAAATAGTGTAAATTTATTTTCAGAACACGCCCATCCGTAAAATACACCTACATACAGACTTTAACATCATTTGAGCAAGTATTTATTGACATTACATCAAATTATTAAGGTGATGTAGAAGGAAGCGAGGGTTAAGGTATAATTTTTAGTTTTTTTTTGTGTGGATAAAAAATTTTTTTGGACCAAATGAATATAAAATTGTTTTAGTAGATACATTTAGTTTAATTACCTTCAAATGGTGATATCAACAGTTGTTGAATATCTGTCAAGGGTGTTCTAGAATTTAATGACAATTTTTTGTCTTCCTTTAAAAAGTTTCTCATCTAATACCGCTATGCTCATGACAGACATTCAACAACTGTTGATATCACCATGTAAAGAAAATAAAACCCTATATTTGTACTGAAGAAATATTCTATTTATTTTTGGGGAAAAAAAAGTTTTGATATAAAAAAACAAACAAAAAAACACTGCCCTTTTCTCATGTTACCCACACTCCCACCTTAATGGTAAGCATTTAACACTTTTTTTAAGTATAATATGTTATTATTATTACTATTACTAATAGCACCACGTCTTACTACCCGTTCGGGTTATACGCACTTACACTAATATGCAATGGTAGGGTGATTGTGAGATTAAATGGAGGACCTACAGTTTAACGTGGGATCCGAACCACGGTGGAAGCTTGACATTCCACACATTCACAAGTTGTGATTAACACACGTCTTGTCAGAGGTGAAGGAAGGATTTGGGCAATCAGATAAATCTGTGTCGGGACCGAGGATTGAACCCCGGACCCCTCAGCACATAAGTCCGACACCTTACACCTAGACCGCCAGGTCACCCAAGTATAATATGAATGAATATGTGACTGCAGACATATTTAATTGATCACGATTCAAACGTCTATATCATTGAAACAATGAAGCACGTAATGTAGAAACATATGATTAACTTACTAAATCATGATTGTATCAGAACGCGACAGTGGAACGTTTCTCCTTTCAGTCGTGCATCCCGCTTCCTGTCTTGGCATTTAAAACGGGTTGCGTAAAATACCGGCAACCGAAGTGGAGTAAAGACGACCTTTTTAAGAAGATTTATCCCACCGATCAGTTTGAAATACTGACCGAACCGGGTAGACAAATTACTTAATCCCGTTCAAGTAAAGTTGGTCCATTAGATATAATGTACAGGAGGGGAGAGGATAACGTGAGGGGAGGGGGGAGGGAGGACGGACGGACGAAGAGATCACACGACTTCTGTGAAAACGTTTCCGTTTAGTCACGCGCGACTGAACTCACGACACTCTTAGCGCTCCTAGCGGAGGTTTCCGTCACTCTGGATACGCACGAGGGAAGTCTTGGACGAACCTTTGCTCATTCGTTCGTGCTATTATTATGTCCTAGAAAAAAAAAAAGAGTCCAAGAACGCACGGATGGATAAGGTCGAAGGGGGCAAAAGTCTAATTCAAAGTTTTCTATTGTTCGAAAGGGCTCTGGGGCATTGAACTTCATCATGAACTTAACGTGGCTAGCACGGAAGGAAAGTGCTCCTTATGATGATTATGATTAAAACTAGATCTTTTCGAAATCCACAATATCGACTTTGATTAAATTTTGTATCTAGGCCCTGTCTAACATTACAAACGGAATGGAAACTCTCATTTTCCACGACAATGACTTTGAGGGTACTTTACATAAGCAGAAATTTCTAATTTTGATTATATCTCTGCAAAAATTTAAGATACGAAATAAATTATTATTGTAAAGTTGTAGTACTATTAAAGATGAAAATCTTTTATTTAAAATATATTTTTAAAAAACTAATAGTTTCTGAGATATAAGCAAATCAATTTTTGTTTATTTAGGTTTTTGAAATGGGAAATCGATCTTTAGGTGGCCAGACATGTTCCTATTTTCTCAATGTTTCTGTAACAGTGTATATTATTTCATTAATGGTATTTGTTGGAGTGTTTACGCAACAATGTATATTATCACGTTTCACATATCTTAAAGAGCTTTTAGTAAATGTTTCAATATTAATATAAAAGAGAGAGAAATTAAGTTCGGTGTACCGTACCATTTATTTTTAGACCATGTTTTCAAGAAGTGTTGATCCAAGAGAACTAACTCTCTTTTCATTCACCAATCAAGGACATACTAAACCCACCAACAGCGAAAAGAGGGAGAATCCATACTTGAGGCATTCAAGAAGTGTCTCTCACGCAGAAGTGATAATAATATTAATATCCAACAAGTACAAATACCATCTTACAAGAGGACAAGACTAATAAAATATTGAAATAAGAAATTAGAGTATTATTTA
This sequence comes from Timema podura, assembly GCA_033556935.1. Classification (NCBI taxonomy): domain Eukaryota; kingdom Metazoa; phylum Arthropoda; class Insecta; order Phasmatodea; family Timematidae; genus Timema; species Timema podura. The sequence continues at coordinate 22,558,165 of JAVRXN010000013.1, read as the reverse complement.
CGTGGAAGGGTTTAGTTATTGATAAAAATGGGAGTGGAAAAACTACATTATTACAACTGTATTGCCCTGATCAGACCGTGAATCTTTAAGTTACAGTCTATTTTCAATAGGAAGGGCCTTCGACATCTATAAAAGTTATAAGATCTACTTTAATGTATTATTACACCAAGTCATGTGATCTGCAGCTGTAAATTTTAATAGGTCATATACAATATTTATAAAATAACACTACTATAGTGAAATATCTCTTAAGGAACACCTCTGAATAGCGGATTCTTATTCTTATTATTAATATTGAGTGTTCTGTCTTACGACAGGTCCATTCCTTTTGTCAATGAAATTAGACCACCAATGCACCCTGTTCTCTGCCTCCTCCTTCAGCTCCCAGAATATTCTTCTTTCCTTCAAATCATCTAATATTTGAATCCTCCTCCTTCCTAAACTCCTCTTTCCATCAACCTTGCCTTCTATGACGTCGTGCAGAAGACAGTTCCTCCTAAGGATGTGTCTGATCCAGTTTGCTTTGCACCGAAGATTCACATCCAAAATGGTTCTCTTTCAACCCATTCTTCTTAGGACTTCTTCATTTATCAGCCTCTTTATCCACTTGATTTTCTCAAGTATTCTCCAGCTTCACATTTCTAAGCTATCCAAGTGAAATTTAGCAAGGCAAAGTGTGAAGTGATGGAAATGACAAGAAGAGGATAAGGCCTAGTAAAGCTATAAAGTTGGATGGATGGAGTAGAGCTGAGAAAGGTATAATGTGTAAAATATCTTAAGAGCGTGATTGAGGAGAAGGTGAAAGTAGAGAGGATCTAATGAGAAGAGGACAGCAGGGATAGTTGTTCTATAGGTGCGCAAGAGACTTGATATGGAAAAGAAAAGTGCCCTGGAAGTGTAAGGAAGTGTTGTACAGGGCATACTTTGTACCCATTGTCACACATTCAGCAGAAACATGAACATTCAATGTAAGGGAGACTGGGAAAGTGGAGGCCATGGGAATGAAGTTTGTGAGGAGCATTTTAGCTGTTACGAGGAGAAACAAGATTAGGAATGAAGTTATCCGTAAAAGAGTGGGGGTATACAGGGAGTACATGAGAAAGTAGAGGAAGCAAGACTGAGATGGTATGGACATGTATTGAGGATGTGGAGTACATGATATAGTAGAGGAAGCAAGAATGAGATGGCATGAGTATTTAATGAGGATGGAGAAGGAGAGGATGTCGAAAAAAATTATGGAAATGAAGTGTGTAGGGAAAATACCGTAAGGGAGGCCAAGAAAGAGATGATAGAAGCAGATAGCAAAAGTGTACAAATGAGAGTAGAAGAATAGAAGCAATTAAAGGATTAAGACTGGTGGAGTGTTAGAAAGATGAAAGTATTCTACTAAACTGACCCGGCCACAGGATGGAAACAGTTGATGATGATGATATCATTAAGTTAAGTGTTAATTAATGGTCAGGTATCTGGTTGTTGTGTGTTTCCTAAAAGTTTGTCAGTGATAAAACACTATTAAGCAGTATTACAACTCATATAAAAATTCGATTCAAAACTTGGCATTTAAAAAAAATTCGAATCTCAAATCCGATATTTTCGGATTAGTGAATCTCGAACATTTTTAAAGGATTTTATGATTCTAGGATTCGATGGTGCCTTCTCTAGTAATAGTTTAACATAATATTTTTAAAATAATCTAGGGCTGGACTGACAAGCTACTCTGTTAACATGACACCGAGTATAGTGCTGTTAGGTGGACATGAACCATAGCTGCTACCGGTGGTCAGAGTGCAGAAGACGAACAAGTGAAGGCTAACAACACGCGGGCAGGGTGCCAACATAATGTAGAGCAAGTTTGGCCAACATGAACTTACATAGACACACGCGATTTTTCTTTACAGGTGGATATTCCGGTGACTTCGGGAGCTTCTTATGCGTGGTCCAGGAGCAAGGAAGCACAACCATTTGTGGAAGAAACCGGGTTCGAGCATAGATGGAGCCCCGAATTAACTTATTTAACAAATACGTGTGACCTTCAGTGGCCGTATGATCTAAGGCGTTACTTGTGTGTTAGACTGGCCTGCTGATTAAGGGAAGATCGGAGTTTGAATCCCAGTCGGGTCTACCAAGTTTTTTTTTTTTCCTAAATGGTTTCTTACTCCCCTTCCACAAGTTGCCGGTAGATCACCTCTAAAATGCTTTCTTACCCATTAAAGTAATTGTCATATATGCGTATGACCTGAACAGGTAGTAAGACGCGGAAAAATACGTGTGGCAAGGAGGTTGAGGATCGAATCTCGGTTTGGTGCACTGGATGCTGGTTTCTTACTGTGCCTTTCTCATCCCATTTCCACGCAAATACCCCATTTCTCTAAAGTTGATTTATTTGGGGGTATTTACAAACTGCAGGATTTGAACATTTTTAGATTCTAATATTTTTGCCCTTTTCTTTTATTAATATTGAATTTGAGTTTTTTTAGTCGTTTTTTTTTAATACCATGTCTTACTACCCGTTTGGGATGTACGGCTACGTACTAATTACGCTAATTTGTTAGGGTTTGGGAAGGTTGAATTTGGAGGAAGTGTAATTGAATTTACGTGGAGGGAGGGTGAAAAAAAGTTTAGGCAAAAAAACACCAGAAAGGGATACAACTCTCCCCGTTGTTTGCAGTCTAGCCTATTATGAGAGTAGCGCCCTAGACCATGTGGCCCCCAAACTTCTTTTAGTGCTATTATGATGCTTAGTAGTGGTTTAAACCAACATCATTATAGGACAAACCTAACGACCAGACGATTAATTTAACATTTATTGTGACCCGCTTTGGTGGCCGTATGGTCTAACACGCTACTTTCGTGCTAGACTAGACTGCCGAAGACGAGGAGATTAGGGTTCGATCCCGGTCGGGTGCACCGAGGTGGGTTTTTCCTAAACGGTTTTCCACCTTCCCTCCACGCAAATGTGGTTGCACTCCCTCTAAATTAAACCTTCTTAATCCATATCACATTAGTGTAATTAGTACATGGCGTATACCTTGAACAGGTAGTAAGACGTGATGCTAAATATAAAAATATATATTAAAAAAAGATTAGACTAAAAGAAAAAAAATACATATGGATTAGAACTAAAAGATTTTTTTTTTATCATAGGGGAAATTAAACCTCACATGCTTATTATGGTTCCTATGAATAGTTTTGTAAAAAGTTGATCTGAACCATATCTAATCTAAAGCTTTTCAAAAAGTAGGAGTATAAAGACTTTTATTATAACAAAATATAATAAGAAAAATCGATCAACAATACTCCCCTTTCCTTTTATTGTAAGCTATGATTAAATCTCTAGCTGACCCTCTAATTTTTTTTATCCTAAACTTAAGCTTCTTTGTCATAAAATAATTCCAAACCCCTTGAACGTAATGAAAAGTTATTCTATGGTTTTAGTTTTTTTTTAATTGACTATAAATCAAATTAAAGTCATACAAATGAATGCCACGATTATAGCGAAACTGTGGTTATATTATTTTAAATGGGAGATACATAACTTGAACGATCTAAACACAAAGTTAAGTCAGCAAACATGACTTACAAACTATCTTAATCTAGGATAGCAACCATTCCAACTAAACACACACACTAATGGCAATATTAAAAATATCCATGTATGACAACATATAAGCAAATAATTAATTATCTTTATAAATACCAACGCCTTAGCTAAGTCGGTAGCCTGTCTGCCTATTGAACTAAAAGTCTTGAACTCTATTCCCGGCATGTCCGAAAAATTTATCATGGGTGAAATGTTGGCTTGCCTTTTCATAGTGAAAATTAAAGGCCAAAGGCTGGATGTTGGGTTAGTTCTAGATTAAAGTTAGTTTATAAGTCGTGTGCTTAGAAAGTGCACTTGACAACCTATTTTTTTATAATAGACATGTTAAATCTTATCAGAGTTTCTACAGCATTAATCGTAATCTCTAATTTATAATTAGTTCAGTAGAGGTAGAGATTTTTAGACCATACAAAAAAAAGATAAGAATGGTTAAAACATATACTATTTTAATGTACAGCCATCCAAATCAAGCACAATTGTTTAAAAGTGACAGTTTTTTTAACCACTAAATTTACGTATGAATACATACAAGTAGATCTATGAATATTTGGAGCTTTAAATCTTTCTTTATAATGGTGATGCGACTATACGTTGCGACAAAATCAAGCTATAATTTAAAATATTCATCATTTTTATACTCTCTGAATATTTACACTACTGTAGTTTTACTTTTAAGATTTAAAATTTAAAATATTTAGCAGCCGTGACTTATTTATCAGCTTAAATGGTTAGTTAAAGTATCTATGTGATTAAAGAAACTATAATTATTGAGAACGTTTCCCGCGTGATCTCATTTAAGAATGGTGCGCGCCGTGCTATAACCTTGCTACTACTTGTCATACATGCAAGTTTGGCGGGTTAGGCAGTCAAACCATTCAGGCGTTATCCAAACTACCACACCACAAAATTAATTTAGTCTTAGGCGAACGTCTAACCATGACTATGTTGTTAAGCGGAGTCTTCTACAAATCTAGGATATCTTGGTTCGATTTAAGGTGTATGCAAATAAAATAGTTTATTATTTATTTCTCTTTGGATTTAAGAGTGGCATTTCTTCCGTAATTTCTCTTTGGATTTTAAGTTGATATTTTTCCTTGGTGATCAAGCTAGATAGAAAATAAGTACTACATTCTTGAGTAAATTATTATATTCTTCAACAATAACCGTTTTTCACGTGGTTTAAGTGTTTGTGTCACAAAATATGTAAACTTTGGGGGCGGGGGGGGGGGGGGGTGAATATAATCCCTAGTAGGTGCTCACCCTCCGGTTCTCATAAATACGTAAGCTGTGCTTAAACTTTATAGGTCTCTTCGTTTTGGGATTTAGATATCTGTACGCACACACAATTGACACAATCACTTTTATTTATATGATGATGACAACGCATAAAAAAAATTCGTTTTCGCTTGGTAATAAAACTCTGTGTGGCAAAAAACTAGTTTTAGTATCTGAAGACATGCAATTTTTGAAAATGCTTTTTCAATTTTATGGTGAGATTTTTATTATTAAGTCATAAGTTATTTTTGAATATAATGCCCCTATGATTTTTCACAAACATATTTAGTTTTGTATTTTAATAAAGTTGTGCAAATAAGAAGTATTTTCTTATCACTATTGGCCACAGTTCGTCGTCTCTTTATCAGGGTTATTTTTGTAGTACAGTACTGCTACGTTGTGCAATGACAGGAAATATGTTCAAAGACAAAGAAAGAGAACATACTATAAGTAAAGTATAATTTTCATAGGAAGGGTCTTTTAAGAAATAAAAACTTTTTTAGGCTATAGTTGATTATTTTGTATTATTTTATTAAGGCTATTTTATTGGTATTGATGATATATATTAAAAGTGGCAGCTTCCTCTAAATTCAACCTTCCCAATTCCTATCCATTAGCGTAATTAGTACTTATGCGTTTAACCCGAACGGTTAGTAAGGCGTGGTGCTAATTAATTAATTATCTTTGTGGGGTACATTAGGTGAGCCAAATTAAAAAATCCAAAGAGGGTAAGGTTCAAAAGTGTTATAATAATGGATCACTTGACATTTTCAGATAAAGGTTCTCCCTATGTAAATGTTACTGTAGTCGATCTAGTTAATGTCTTGAAGAATTCCTCGGCCTGTCGAACTTGAGACGAGCTCCCAAGTCCTCGGATAAAGGTTAGTTCACACTTAATATATAACTGTGTTAGAGAGTGTAGTGTGTTGTTAAGTCACCTGTGAGAAGTAAGGAGGTAAAACACATCTTTGGTCGTCCAGACGGCTGCTCTGGACTCGTTCCAGTAGTTCAAACAAGTCTTGCGCGGTCGAACTCTGAAACAGGACAACATCCAATAACCATTAAAAAAAGAAAGCGTCTTTTTTTTCCCCGAGCTGTTCGATTCAAGAACCTGTATAAAAGGTGCTTCCAGCGTTCATGCTTGGAATTGGAAAGAAATATCCCTGTACCCATTTGACTATGGAGCAAAGCTGTTTAAGCATGCGTGTACAACAGGTTGCATGGGAGCTAGGCGCGTGGACCTTCACACTTCGACAACTTAGATCATGGTAACAGAACATACAATTAATAGTAAACAACACATCAGTCCATCTAGAAATGTGAATACGTTCCGAGGGCCATCATTAACGGTCCTACATCACAGAAAGTGCTTGCCATTATTACATGTGCAGTACCGCGCGCCTAACTCCTATGCAACTTGCTGTACACGCATGCTTGACAGCTTTGCTCTCCCGGCGCTGTACGCTGAAGTTTTTAACACAATTTAAAGGTATTATCATAGTATTCCTGGTATAAGTGTGTCGGGATTTTGTATTACTTTAGTTTCAAACAAGCTATATGTGCAGTTTGGGCTATGAGTTTACGAACACCCTGTGTATGGGGAGGGGTTCCTCTTCATTCCACAAACTAGAGTGTTTTTTTAATTTTAAATTTTAGCAATGTCTCTTACTAACCATTTGGGTTATACGCTTATGTACTAATTACGTTGATGGGTTAAGGATGAACAAGGTTGCATTTATATGAAGTGTATCAGAATTTGCGTGGGAGGGAGAGTGGAAAACCAATTTTGAAAAGGGAAAAAAACACTTTCAATACACCCGGCCGAGATTCGAACCTCGATTTCCCCGTCATCGGTATTCTAGTCCAACACGAGAGTAGCACGTTAGACCATGCAACCACTGAAGTGGGTATAGTGATTTTAACTTTTGCTAAAAAAAAAAAAAAAAGGGTAGTTACCGAAGACTTATATTTGAAACTTCTAAATATTTATAAAATGACTTTAATGATTTTATTTACCATATATGTCTGGGGAGTGTTTTATATGATAAGTAGTACTGTCTACTTTTTTTAAAAAAGATTTAGTCATACCACTTTTAAAAAAATATAATCTGAAATAGAGATGATATAATTGAATTATGTATATTTCATTTACTCCTGATGAAGACTTTGCTTCTTGAGGGATCAAAGAATTAAACTACAACCCTACTATATTTCCTCTTTCCACCGCTCTCGTTACACCGGAAGTGAGAGGAACTGGAAGGTAAAATGTTCGCGTGACATGCCGGGTTCAAATCCCCTGACAGTTTAAAGCGCGCGGATCAAGTGGCGCCCTAAGTGGAGGATTAAAATACTACTCCAGTACTGTCTGTTCCCCAAAACAGTATGACTATTTATATTTAGCACCGCGTCTTACTACCCGTTTGGGTTATACGCTTAAGTACTAATTACGCTAATGGATTAGGAATTGGGAAGGTTGAATTTAGAGGAAGTGAACCCGCATTTGCGTGGAGGGAGAGTGGAAAACCATTTAGGGAAAACCACCCCCAGTTCACCTGACCGAGATTCGAACCTCGATCTCCCTGTCCTTGGCGGTCGAGCTCAACACGACTAGCACGTTAGCCAACTACGCCACCGAGGCGGGTAGTATGATTATTCTTTCTATTAATTCATTCTAGTGGGTTTTTTCACTACGTCTTACTACCCGTTTGGTTTATACGCTTATGCACTAATTATGCTAATGGCTTCAGGGATTAGGAAGGCTATACTTATAGGAAGTGTACTCAAATTTGCGTGGAGGGAGAGGGAAAACCCATTTAAGGAAAACCATCCTTAGTACACCCGAATGAAATTCGAATATCGATCTCCCCGTCATCGGCAGTCTAATCTACTGCAAGAGTGGCGCCTTAAACTACGCGGCCACCGAAGTGGTTCTGGTGACCTTATATTTTCATTGCTATATAAAATAATATCAATCTTCAATAGGCTACCCTTAATTTGAGTGTTAGAATAAAAATTAAATATTTATTTTGAATGAAATCTATCAAACAGTATTGGCTAAAATCTTTTTTAAAAACGTAAGTTATATGATGACATATAATTTTAAGAGCAGATTTTTTGGGTTTGGCGGTACAAAAACTTCAAGATCCGTCATATTCTTGATGTTAAAATTTTTCACGATTAAAATACTTTCTCTAAATGAGCAATTTAAAATACTACTATATTCATTGACGTTTTAGTGATATATTGATAGAGAGATATTAATACACTTCAATAAATGAGTTAAAGTTGTTTATATAGTAATTAATATGTTAAGGACGATCTTATTCCAAGACATCAATTTGTTAATCCAGAAGAAAGTATAAATTATTTCCCCAACATCCGGCCCTGTGGTGTAGTGGTCATTGCAGCTGGCTACCCCGTAAGGGGGGTAAATTATCAGCCCGTAAGGAGGTATATTATGATACCACATGGGGGTATATTATCAGCCCGTAAGGGGGGTTATATTATAATACCACAAGGGGGTTATATTATCAATCAATTCGTAAGGGGGGTATATTATCAGCCCGTAAGGGGGGTTATATTATAATACCACAAGGGGGTTATATTATCAATCAATCCGTAAGGGGGGTATATTATCAGCCCGTAAGGGGGGTTATATTATCAATCAATCCATAAGGGGATATATTATCAGCCCGTAAGGGGGATTATATTATAATACCACAAGGGGGTTATATTATCAATCAATCCGTAGGGGGGTATATTATCACCCCGTAAGGGGGATTATATTATAATACCACAAAGGGGTTATATTATCAATCAATCCGTAGGGGGGTATATTATCAGCCCGTAAGGGGGATTATATTATAATACCACAAGGGGGGGGGGTTATATTATCAGACCATAAGGACGTAATTTTTTTTTATCACCACGTCTTACTACTTGTTTAGGTTGTACGCATATGTACTAATTATGTTAATGTGTTAATGTGTTATGGATGATGGATGAATTCAGAGGAAGTGTGTGAAGAGAGAGTGAAAACCCCAACCAAGATTCAAACCCCGATCTTCCTGCCATCGGCAGTCTATTCTAGCGCGATGGTGACGCCTTAGACCATGGAGCCACTTAAGAGGGTGTCACGTTTTGTTATTTTATGTAATTTTAAAACTGTACTATACCTTGGGGCTGGTTTGAATGGTTTAATTTTGTGTTGAGTGTACTTTATGCAATATATAAGTTTGATGTTTTAAAATGAATAAATGTACTTCTGAACAACGAAAAGCCTACCAGAGCTGGTTAAGTTCGAACAGTGGCCTACCAGCTCAGAGTCAGGCAAACACTTCGTGTGGCCAGTTAAATATCAACCGACTGTACATTTTCAGGATAAACAAAAAAAAAAGTTTGTAAAGTCACGTCCATCCCCCAAATGAATAATAATAATAAAAAAAAGGGTGAGTCTGGTAAAATGTAATTTCTTGCTAAAGTAATCAGTGGATTAACAAGTTTAATACAATTACTTTAAAAATATAAAAAATTAAAGCATTCCTCTCAGCGTTTGAAACTTAAAGAAAGGAATACTTGAAACGAATTAATCAAGAGGGAATACAAGAAACACTGAGAACAAAGGATACAAGATATAAGTATATTCCACTAAATATTTTTTTCTTATTGTTTCATCTGGGGCAGTAAATTTAATTAAACCAAACGGGGGGAGAATAAGCAGAAATTGAGGGAACGAAAAAGTTTTTCGAAAACTAGAGAAAGGAATATTTCATTAACCTTGGCAGCTAATTTGGCTGTTTGTTTCTACCCTAACTTTCCCTTTGTTACAAAGAGTCCAAAGTGTGTGTGAAATATTCACTTTTATCTTTTGTGACGTCAGACGAGGATTATTAGTTTCAAATAATGTGAAGAAGCAAAGGGAGACTTGTTTAATTTTAATGTAGAAATTAAAAGAAAGGAAAGAGAAAAAAAAAGTATCGATTTAAAAATTTCAATTCATGGGTCTAAAAAACAAGGGTTCATGATTTCATTTAAGGCGGGAGTGTAGGGGACGCGATAAAAGACTAGTGTTTTGCAGTTTTTATAGTAAAAACACTGTTTTTGACCAAAATAATCAATATTGCTTCAGTAGAAACATAAAATTTAGCTGGGAACACGAGTTAAGGGTAGTATTTTTGAAGTTTTTTTATATCAAAACATTTTTGAGTCAATAGAAATAAATAATTACCCAATCTAAACATAGAGTTTAATTTTCTTCACATGGTGACCCCAACAGTTTCTTAATATCTGTCAAGGTTGTCTTGGGATTTGATGAAAACTTTTTTTCTTCATTTAAAATGTGTCTCATATAATACCGCTAAGATCAAGACAGATATCAACAAATGTTGGGTCACCATGTGAAGAAAATTAAACTCTTTATTTCTACTGGAGAAATATTTGGTTTATTTTGGCCAAGAAAATGTTTTGCTATAAAAACTACACAAACACTGCTCTTTACTCACGTTCACTAAACTCCCGCCATAGGTAAGCGCTAGAGTATTTCATATTTTATGTTCAGGTATCAAGTAGTTATGTCTCCTAACAACAAGGGTGTGTGAAGACTGCTTTTTAAATGCGATGAAAAGTCGAAGCCGAGACTGAAGATAAAGCTGTTATTGTTTTTGTTACATAACCATATTCTTGGTTTTTAAATCATCCTATAAGTACATCTAGGTAAATAAAAAGGATAAGAATGAAAAATTGAAGCACAAATTAATTATGTTACACTGACAAATTTTAATTTATCTACATCTACATTATGTCGGTATGCCATATAATCACTGGCCAGATTTAAAATACTGTTTAGTTGCTGTTATAAAAAATATTTATAGTATTATATATATATTATTATTATTTTAGCACCAAGTCTTACTACCCATCTGAGTTACACGTCTATATACTAATTACGCTAATGTTTTAGGGATGAAGGAATATTGAATTGGTCAACCTTGGTGGTTCTTGAGGTAGATTGCTCGCCTCAGAACCAAGATTCTGGTGTTCAAACCCAGCTGAGGTTGATGGATATTTATTGAGTGATACAAATCAGTGGCATGTGTCCCATGCTGATTGTGACATGTAAAAGAACACTGGAAGGTCAGTGAAAATACCTTTACTGGCGAAATTGGTAGGCTCTTTATCTCTCGCTCGTATACAATCTCCTGTGTGATTAATCAGTCGGTTCAGATAGTGCATACTAAATATTTCAAATAAATAAGGTTAAATTTAGAGGAACTGTACCTTCATTTACGCGTGAGAAAGAGTAGAAAACAATTAAAAAAAACACACCCTTCGTACATCTAGCCTGTATTCGAACCTAAATCTCCTCGCCATCCGCAGTCTAGTGTTTTACCAATTTGACGCCACATACCAGCGACCACTGAATTGGGTTGATATAATCAGTCGATTGTGTAAATGCACGTTAAATACCTCAAATACAATTTAAATATATAATTAAACAAAAACCGTCACCCTATTTATCAATACTTCGTCTTGTTTGAAAGCAAAAGATTAGATTATTCTACAAAGAGGGACGTAATTACTATAAATATGAATAATGTAATGGTAAAGTATATGTTAGGTTTCATTCTACAACTTGCAAAAATCCGGAGTGTTCATTTGAACAGTCGCCAAGTCCAGACTTGTGAACAAACTTGGTCCAAAGATGACTGGGTGTTCGTGACGTCACGGCTACAAGGGCAGAGCTTGATTAATTGATTACATCACATCCTCAAGGTACTAAATGTTACTTTAGCTTATGTAAATTACTAGAATCTGATCTGAGCATCTATCACCAGGTCTAGACTGGAACTATATACTTTCATTACTCTTGTGTCTGCCTTGTCAATAACATTCACATCTATCATACGGGACGCTAGTAGCTGTAAATTATTGTAGTTTAATCTAAGCAATTTTATAATTGGTTGATAATATATTTAAACAGCTTCACTACCTTGTCCTGGCCGGTCAGCAACATCAAAAGCGTTAAAAAAATAAGTTTGAAGAGTGGATGAGAAATAACATGGTACCAACCACAACTTCGTTTAACCATATTAAAAAAAAAAATTACAACGTATATTATATACTTAGTTATTTAACACTAAATTCAATTATTGTATTGTGAGCATTTTTATATTACGAACTAAGCGCAGGTTAAATATCACACATGTTTAATTTATATATATATTTATATATATACATATATATATATTACAGCGACCATCTTCGCGCACGTACAGTTGACAACCCATCGTGTCGTGCTGTTAAGCAACTAATCTATACCCCAGGCGCTCGCTAGAACAGTTATTTACTAGACTGAGTTAAAGCAACATTTACTAGTGAAACAATTATAATGTTATTTTAACTTAGCCCTGGTAAAATTGCGGACCGTCAAGTATTTTTATGCAGCCCACAAGCTATAACTATCAACGAGAAAAAATGTAATGCTAGCAATAATGGAATTTTAAAAAAATTATATTTTTATGGCTGTGATGTAGCTTATACAAAACACCCCGATAAATATAAGCAGTTTTGAGAATCTCAACTACTGAATTTACACATGACATTAAATAAATACGATGAAAGATATGGATTAAATTGCATTAATCTAATTTAGGTTGTGTTTTGTTGGAGACTCACAAACTTATTATTATATATGTATTCCTTTTTATTTAATTTTGTTTTATAATAAATTGCATCTACCAAAAAATTTACTTGGTGGCCTATTTAATTCTCAGCTATGCCCTTCAGGCCAAAAATTTGCTCATTCTATCTCTAACTTTTTTACTGACCGACTCAACATAAAATATAGGCTATATCTAGAATGAAAATAAAGATACAAAATCAAAGCATCAAAATAGTTCTAGAGACTTTTACTGAGCAAAACAGATTGATATGATTTTACTTCCTAAAGTTTTTACAGAACTATGTATTTTTTATTTGAGGTATTTAATGTGCACTTTCTGAACTGACTATTATGTCAGCACACGATTATAAATCATCTTAAATCTAGAAAATACATAAACACCCAAGCCTTGTGCCAATACTACGTCATCGGACCCCAGTGTTTCCCATAAACCTCCACGAGAACACCTAGCCAGCTCGCGGAAGGTTTTTTTTTTACCGCGGGGAAAAAGTAGTTCGGGTAGTTGACGTAGAGACCTATATGATGTATGTGGGGCAGTCAAAGTTTTTTTTTTTTGCCAAGCGATGAGGGTGAATTGACACCCCCCGACTGGTGGTGAAAATCAGTGCCGACCACTCTAGCTCGTTTGGGCAACAATGAATTCAATGTTTTGTGTAAGCTTGTGTTTTATTGAAGTGTCCCATGTTATCTGAAGTGGTACACAAAATGGTAGCAGAGCGTGGTTGAAGTTTCCACGCGTTTTCATTGCACTTTTACGTTGGGTAACGATACTCTCACGACTTTTACTTTCGAAGCCCGGCCTGGCACTGAGGAATGTTTCGTTTTGGGTTGAAGTGAGCCGATTTACTCTGGTACAGTCTGTTGGCAGTTTATGAATCCGCCGTGGTGTACTTGTTTGTTGATGTTCCCATAACTCACTTTGACTATGACTGCTTGTTTTGGGTTGAAGATTCTTCCAACCATATAAATGTTGCGCTTACGTGATTAATAAATTCATAGGTCCTTAATTTTCACCCTGTTACCATTTTGTATACCATGTTGCTACTACGCTCCGCTACCATTTTGTGTTTTATGGCGGTACACAGCCTCCGGCCATTAATTCATCATTGTGTAAAAGAAAACCCACATTTACCAAATTTTATAAAATTTTTCGTCCATGCTGGGAATCTGACCAGGACCCTTAGCTCAATACTACTGAGTGTTCTAGGGTGTCAGACTACAGAAATATTGACATTATTTAATGAGAGCTAGTTATTTTTATCTTAGAAACTTTAAACATTTATTGAATTGATTTGAAACTTTTAATGAATTGAAAATTAAAAAAAATCTTTCTTAAATGAAATTGAAATGTCATACGTAAGACACCTATGTACGAAATAGAAAGAGAGGAGAAAAAATTAACAGTGCAACCTGTGGGGGCTTCTTTTTTTATATGCTGATAAAACTGCCCCTCTTCCTCTGATGAGTTTACACACTCGCTATATTATTTGCGCCTGGAAAACATTGACTTGCTTTTAAAAATTAGCTTTTTCTTGTTTCCTAGTCTAAGATATACATATGATACCAAGGGCTTTATTAATTTACATCTGGTAGGAAGACTCCTACATAAATTTTTTGTGACTAAACCAAATAGCCTGAGTTGTAGAGAATTTATAAAAAAACACATTTGTAAAAAAAATAACCTCAAGATAAACATAAATATTTTGTGACACTGTAGGACTATTTTTAGAATTATTTAAGAATTTATAGTTGTTGTTTTAATGTTATATCTTTAAAAACTCACAGGTTGTGACGTCCTTAAATTTAGTAAGTAGGCTATACCTATATACCAACCCACTTTCGGTGATTCGAATTTATAATTTCGTGGTTAATGTTGGATCATTAGTACACGGGAATAATATTACAACAATTATTTTTCCCCCCGTCTTACTACCCAATCAGATTATATGCTTATATATTAACTAAACAAATGGTCTAGGGTGAATAAGGTTGAATTTAGAGGAAGTGTACCCGAATTTGCGTGGAGAAAGTGCGGAAACCATTTAGGAAAAAACATCTTCAGTACACCCGACCGTGTTTGAACCATGATCTCCCCCATCATCACAACTCTGGTCTATTGCGAGAGTAGCACCTTAGACCATTGGACCACCGAAGCGTGTTAATTCGTGTTGCCCTCTTAGTTCTTTAGGCAGAGGGTGGGGGAGGAAGGGTCCCGCGCATGTGCACTGATGGTAGTCATGCATGATCTCCCTCACGATTGAAGCAGAGTTCGAGTTTTATCTGCAACGGCTGATCACTGATCTCGGATCATTGTCCAGTTTAAAAAAAAAACACTCGAGGGAAGAAGAATCCTAGCCTCGGTAACTTAAAAAGGCCCGCAACTGCCCTCTGAGCGGTGGTGACCTCATTTGGCCCTGGATGAAACTCAGAAGACACTAAAGTGGCTCCGGGCGAGTTACTAATGACGTACCCTAAACTACTGGTTGAATTCTAAGCTATTTTGGGAAACGGGGCTTCATCCTACTTAGCCAAAATTAAAAAAAAAGTTTCTCCATTAGGAACATAGCGTTTAATTTTTTTCCCATTGTGACATCAACAGAAAAAGTTTTGATATAAAAACTGGAAGAATCACTGCCTTTAACTCGCAATCCCTGCTCTCCCACCTTAGCTCTAAGCACCTTCACATAGGTACGACAACAAGGACGCCCATATGGGTTTTCTAAATGGGGGGTGGGTTGGTGTCCCATTTGCTGGGGGCGTGGCACCCTCCCTCCTCCTCGAGAGGAAATTTCAGGAATGTAGCCTTGTGGGAGGGGATTTTTAGAGTATCTAAACATAATTCTGAGTTTTCAGAACCAATTTTTGAAACAAAAAAATTATTATATTGTCTGAAAAATTAACAAAAAAATAATAATTAGTTGTTGAAAAGAAACACTTTTCATAAGTATATTGAACAGAACACCTCTGACAAGATGTGTATTAATCACAACTTGTGAATGTGAGGAATGCCAGGCTCCACCGTGGTTCGATTCCACGTTAAACTTTAGGTCCTCCATTTCATCTCACAATCACCCTACCATTACACATTAGCGTAAGTGCGTATAACCCGAACGGTATAAGACGCGGTGCTAATAATAATAATAATAATATATTGAACAGAACGAAATGAAAGAAAGCTATCTAAGAGGAAATGGGAGGAGATCTACGTTTTATAATTTTTATCTCTGTTAGCACGGCTATTGATAATTCAAAGTTGTCAGTTGCAAATTGTTGTCAAATCTCAAATAAACAATTTTAGTTTTTCATGAAAATTTTTAAAAAATTGTAAATATTGCAGAGTGATGGAGAGGGGCGGGGGAATCCCCCTCATCGTCCATGGACAGCGATAAACTACAAAGAAAGAAAAGAGAAGAAAGAAAATTAATAGTTCACCGTACTCAGCCTTTTGTTTATCTGCTGATTATCAGGGATAGGATTTCTCGTAGTACACTGAAAGAGTAAAATATAGACACTAAATCTACTATTTGCTCCCGGAAAACATTGACTTGCTTTTCAAAATGATTTGTTTTCTTTATTTTATATTACCCGAACGGTAGTAAGACGCGGTGCTAAAAAAATTTTTTTTATTTATATTCTAAATGGACACATGCTTTCACAGATATTATTTTATCTTCATCCTGGAAAGAATATTCGTACAAGACAATTTCATGAATAAATCAAATAACCAAAGATGTAGATAGATTAAAAAATTATATATATACTCACAAAAAATTTACTTTAAGATCAAAACAATAATTTTTGACAATGTAAGACTCTTTATAATTATGGTTTTATTACAATTTTATATTTTTTAAACTTGCTGAATAAAACGAAAATACACTAACATGGGTGATGCAATCTTGATTTGCCTTAATAAAAACAATTTCTTTATTTCCCTTAAAAAATTGGTAGGCCCTTTCACGCTCTTTCATAGAAATTCTCGTGTGCTGATATAATCAGTTGGTTCAGAAAGTGCACGTTAAGTATCTTAAATTATATTAGGGTTATTTTTCCTAAAAGAGTGACAGCTGCAGATCAAATGACTTGACGTATGAATACGTGAAAGTAGATCTAGTAACTTTGTCTAGCTGTCAGATATGTCCATTATTAAGAAAATTGGGGTCCTCATCACCCGAAGGAAAACAAAACAATACAATACAAACGTTTGTTCATTTCCCCCTTCAAGAACGATAGGTGGAAAAGCAACCCCAATAAGTTGGCTAAACAATCGAGTTCTCGAAGAACAGCGTGACTCCCTTGTCCACGGCTAATGAAGACAGACAGAGCGCTCTGTCGGCGGTCCGCGTCATTCAGGGCTGCCAACACTCTAATCTAAAGCGATAAGGTGGGTTGGAAGGGAAGGTGAGTTATAGGCAGTGTTTTTGCAGTGTTTATAGCATATTTTCCAGTAGAAACATAAAGAGTTTTATTTTATGCATATGGTGTTATCAACAGTTGTTGAATACCTGTTATGAGCATAGTAGAATTAGATGAGAAACTTTTTAAAAGGAAGAGAAAAAGTTGTCATTAAATTCCAGAACACTCGTAATAGATATTCAACAACTGTTGATATAACCATGTGAAGAAAATTAAACTCTACGTTTCTATTGAAGACATATTTGATTTTGTTTGACCAAAAAAAAAGGTTGTGATTCAAAAACTGAAAAAGTACTGTCCTTAACCTAATATCCCAATATTGGATCGCACGACTTGTACAGGTGGGAAAATTATAGATTGTTCGAGTGGTATCTAGATCGTACACTTGGCAACACTGGACTCCAGTCTCGTGCCTCACTCGTCCAATGCAACGAGTTCTTTACGAAAAAGGTTTGGTGATGGTGTTTTTTTTTGTTTTATTCGAGAAATGAAAAGAAGTAAGATGGTCGTTCCCTAACAATTGAGATAAGAGCACTTGATTGTTATTTCACGACAATTCTCTGGTAAAAATTACCAACATGGAAGGAAGGGGTGGAGAATGGAGGGAGGTTGAAGTGTTCCACAAAGCCGCCTCGGGAAACGCACGCCATGAAACAAAAGAGATTGTTTTCGTCGGAAGAGATGTTTATATAAAGGATTGTCTTTGCCGCGTCTTACCTGTCCGGGCTATCTGCATATTGAC
Organism: Timema podura; assembly: GCA_033556935.1. Lineage (NCBI taxonomy): Eukaryota > Metazoa > Arthropoda > Insecta > Phasmatodea > Timematidae > Timema > Timema podura. The sequence goes on along the minus strand of JAVRXN010000013.1, from coordinate 22,540,450 downwards.
ACGAACAGAGGTAAAGATGAGGATCAAGTAGAATTTTAAGAAAAATGTATCCCCATTTGCGTGGAGAAAGGGAGAAAACTATTAAACTATAAAAAGCATAGTCAGAGGTCTACCCAGCCTAGTATTCGACCTGACCAGACCTCTTCGTCATCGGCAGATCATACCTGGCGGAACTTAAAATTCAACGGTCCCGTCTCTTAAAAAAAAAAGAAAAAAGAAAAAAAAGTCATGGCGTCAGCTTGAAATCAAGCCATACCAACCGAGTGGCCACAGTCTGTTGGCGAAGATACTGCCAACTTCTGTGGATAAAGGGTGTCATGTGGCCGGCACAACGAAACCTCCGATCGCTAATCTCAGTTTTCTAAGCTGGAACCGCCACTTTTTTCATTCGATTAGCACTATCATTTTGACCTCATGAGGGAGAGTTGACCCCATTTGAGATTCAATGCTTCAAGGAAAAATCTGTAAGCACCGGGAATCTAACCCGGAATCTCTGGGTCTGTAGCCAGAAAATGGGACCACTAGAGCACAGATTAACCTTCTAAAGTAAATAGATATAGATATAGACTTCCTTACCTTCTCTAATATGAAGCTAGTTTTTAAATATTCAAATAAACAAGGCCCAGATTTTTATGACGTTTCAGATTTTTATTGGTACACCACAGGAAATGCTTCTGTGTACATAAATTATGTTCATGATACCCCGGTTGTGATAACATTTTTAAAAGGTAATTCTTTGGAGTTTGTTTTGTTATTTAAGATTTTAAGTCCTTTTTTTCCTGGTTTGGGTAATTTTTGAGTCAAAACATTTATGTTTTAAAATACTACCGATATTTGATAAACGCATTTATACTCATTGTTTCAACAAACATCTGTCGGAATGAGAAGCTAATGTAGATTGTAGACAGTGAACTTTGTAACTTCTTTGCTTGTATGGTTGTACAACTAAGTTGGGGAGTTATACTTCTAAAGTAGTTATGTGTAAATCAATATATTTAACAGAATTAAATAGTTTAGTTGTTAAAGCCTACTCATTCTATGTATATGTTTTGGGTTTCCATTTTATAAAGTGCACTTTTGATTTAATGGTGTGCATTATTCACGAGTTTTTGTTTATATTTCTAGGTAATTTATTTGTAATCATTTAATTTTTATGTTATTTTGTAGGTCATATAATCCAAGCCCTCTAAATAAATATCAACTGTTGTAATGAGATGAAAGTACCGTGATTTTGGTGGGAAGCCCCTTTTGGAAGGCTTTATTTCTAACTAGAACCCTACCTTTTATAAAAGTGTTTTGGTAGGATATTTTTATTTATTTATTTGAGGTATTTAACGTGCACTTTATAAACTGACTGATTATATCAGCACAGGATAAGTTCTATGAACGAGAGTGAAAGAGCATACCAATTTGGTCGGGAAAGGTATTTTCACATACCTCCCAGGGTTCTTTTACATATCACAACTATTGACATGGGACCGACGGCTTTACTTCCCCTCCAAAGGAAGTTGTGCTACGGATTTTTATCACTCAAGAACATTCTGTCGACCCCGGCTGAGTTTGAACTCACGAAAATCGGGTCATGAGGTTAGCACATTAGCCCAAGACCACCCAGACAGAACCGTATTAGGAAATGTGTTCTCTAAGGCCTTATATCGTAACAGAATCCTACTGTATAGTAGTATTTTGGTAGAATAAATGGCCTCCCAGAACGGAAGTAGGAAGTCCGTTTATGGAAGGCTTTATTTCATACCAGACTCCTTATTTATACTAGTATTTTGATATGATAAAAGGACTTACAAAAATAACTTCCTATCACACAATTTGAGTATAGTTTTACCTTGAACTTGTCCGAGGGTTGTCCTGTGTCCAAATCAGCTGAGTTGTTATTATGTGCAGGGGCTGGGCAGTATAACTGTCCGTCCATCTGCTGCCTCCTGTAACAAACAAACAAACAAATTCATTAGCAATCGTACGTCAACTACTAACAAACACATTAAGTACAAGGAATTCAATCTTTTACCCATAGATCGGAAAACTTATCAGAATTCCCTAGCTCATTTGTTTCAATTTATTCTCATTTATGGATTCTTTTATGTTTTTTAAAGAGGTTAGAATGAGGTGTTTTAAAGAAAAGTTTGGAAAAGTTATCGGGTAAATGTTATCTTTCAATTATTGATAATGGGTGTTGTTCTTTCTTTCTTTTTCTTTAGTACCGTGTCTTACTACCCTTTTGGGTTATGCAATTATATATTAATTAAGCTAATGGTTTTATGTATTAGTGAGGTTACATTTATAGAAAGTATACCCGCATTTGCATGGAGGGTGAATGGAAAACAAACTCGGAAAACCACCCTTAGTACACCCGACCGAGATTCGAACCCTCGTTTCCGTGTCATCGGAAGTTTAGTCCACTGCGAGAGTTGCGCCTTAGACTATACGGCCATAGAAGCGGGTACGAATGTTGTTAAATAAAACGTTTAAGATGAGATGAGAAAAAACGAGATTTTTATTTTGCAGTTCTTATAACTTTATTTTTGACACAATAACTAAAATATTGCTTCGGTGGATCCGTTTGTTTAATTTTCTACCCAAAGTGGTCTCAACAGTAGCTATTGAATATTTTTGTTATTAGCATCTTGGAATATGATTACATTTATCTTCATTTGAAAGGGGTTTTTTTCTCCATAAAATGCCAAACTTCTCAAGTCAAATATTCAAGAAATCTTGATATTCATTACATGTGTGGAAAATTAAACTAAGGGCATCTACTTGAGAAATACTTTGTTTGTAGGTGCTCAAAAATAGTTTTGATATAAAAAAACTTCAAAAATACTAGCCTTATGTGCGTGCATCACATACCTATCAACTCTGTGATACAGTCGGCTAGAAATCATAAGTTTACATGAACACTATTGCACGTGGACACAGACAACTAATAAACAGACTCTCAACCTTACGGGGGTTTCACTGCGCTTCTTTTGCCAGCTTGAGTCCTTCAACACTGGGCTTCGCTAGTGTCACTGCTTGGTGATGATAGAACTAACCGCAGCGATCCTAGTGGTGAAGGACTCAAGCTGTCAAAAGGAGAGCAACCATTTTTACCTGGAGGTTGAGTGTCTGGATATATTATTTGTCTGTGCACGTGACTCATTTCTGATTAAACATTAATGGAGATAGAGTTAATAGAAGTTCCTAATACTGAACATTGTTGAAATATTAAATAATATTTGAATTAAAACCGCATTGAAAAGGCCGTTTTTGACCATTTTAAAATGGCTTCACAGCTAAGCACTGTACACAAATCTTCATTCTGTTATAACAGGGAAATACTGTGGTTATTAACAAGAAACTTTGTCGCTTTGTCCCCCATTGTCACCGCGGAAAATGTCGAGTAATCATTCAAATACGAATGCACTGCACACATTTCTGGCATATCGTAGGTATTTTCTTTTCCCTTTAACTCCCATATCTCGCGCTAGCCGGGAGCTGAGTTGGGCCTGCCATGATGAACGCTCTTATATCACGCTCATCTTACTTCCAACCTTGATAAACCGAATTTATTTCGATATAAGTTTGTTCAAATTGTGAGTTGCTCACAGCATAATCTCCTGACAATGGCTATTTTATCAGTGCATTCTAGTGAGCATTGTATGTTCCAATATACTCTTGGCGGAAAATCTTCTATTCAAAACCTTTTTCTTCTTCTTCTGGAAACTATCGCTATAATTTCCGACAGCGTTTCTACATTCCAAATTTTCATAGCAAGGGTCTTGATTGATAGCAAGAAAAGTTATTAAATCTACTTTCCCGCATTCATACGTCAAGTTATGTTATCCGAAGTTGTCACTTTTGATAGATATTATCAATATTTATAAGATAACATTAATAATATATAGTACATTCACGACCTTAGTGTACTTGGATGACAGCTCAAAAAGTTACTAGAAATTGTTCCTAATGTATCCCTACGCCAAAAGCTGACATCCGTCACTTTGTATAACTGTAATGAAAACATATGTTAGTGTATGAATGCGATAGTTAACCACAATAATTTAGGCCAATATTATTTTATATTTATTTGAGGTCAGGCACTTAGTTTATCCATCGTTTTATTCTACTTAAAAAAAATTATTATTCACATCACTTTCACAAAAGGTCTGACAAATATAGCTTCAAAATGGTGGCCGACGAATTTAAACCATGTGATTGAACGTGACGTAAACAAGTTATTTACAGTAATGCACCCACGCAGTGGATACAAATATTTTATTCAGTTAAATATTTCTAAATGCGATAAGATAATCATAAAATAATTTAATCCTACATTAAAAAAATTATGATTATTTTATCTTTTCCAAGTAAATACGATGCTTGTATTAAAAAGTATTAATATATGCACTATATTACACATCATGGCTAACATTCGGATTGGGTAAAAATAAATTATTGAAATAGTGTGATAAAACTTAAGTTTAGCTTATTTTAAATGTAAAATATAACATGTAACTAAAAAACTTAACATTTATAACCAAACAGTGATTTTTACAAGTGTTGGCAATCCAAAACCTAAACATGTGATTTTTGAATTGTCACTCAGGTAAAAACCTATCATGAACAGAAACTAGTAACATTTTATCAATGTTGACAACATAAAAAGTTTGTATATTAACTTTCTTTCGAGTGCTCGGAGAGAAGAATATCGTGATCATAAAAAAAAAAAATTAACTCGATATTTTGATAAAAGTCGACGTTTCATGACCCCCTGAAACAGAAAAAAAATGTTTTTTGCGATGCCGTTTGTCTCTACCTTAGTCTAGAGCCAATACCATTTTACCGATCGGGCTAAAACTTGATATCCAGAGTTGTTATAAGGTTCCCCCGAGGAGTTTTTGGAATTAGATGTACGACCCTAAGATTAAGAGTAGTTTACTGAAGGACAAATAAGAAATGGCTATTTCAAAATCCACTCTAACGTTTTTGATTAACTTTCGTATCAAGGTATTGTTTAATATTACTGTTATTAATATTATTTCTCTTGTGAAAATGACCTTTAGGATACCTTACATTAGCAAAAAATATCCAATTTGGATAATATCTACACAACTATTTAAGATACTAGATAAATTATCATTGTAACGTTATAGTATTATAAAAAAAAATTGAAATATATTTTTATAAAACCAAAAGTTTCTGAGCTATAAGCAAATATATAAATTTTTTAAATTCAGGTTTTGAAATTTGAAATTGAATGTTATACTTTTTAATGGAGAGAAATGTTTCTCTTTTCTCAATCTTTCTAAAACCGTATATTATTTGATGTATGCTCTTTGGTGGAATGTTTCTGCTACAATGTATATTAATTAGTTTCACAAATCTTTTTTAAGATAATATAGAGAGAAAGTCAGTGCATCATACCATTTATTTATTTTAATTTCTTTCCTACCAAAATCCTAACAGCCAAAAAAAAAAAAGGACGACAAACTGACGCCCATGGGAACCCAGCCTTACCAACAACTCATGATTGGCCCTGCCCCTAGATCGATCTGATTGGCTGGCGGCGGCTACGAGGGTTGAGGGCTTCGCAAACAAATCATTCCCGGAAGTTAATCGCACTCGACATGATAGAAGCTACTTCCCTACTGGAGGGGGAAGCTATAAACCAGGAGTGGGGAAAGTACTCTTTATGGACGCCACCAAAAAATGTTGGACCATAGTGAAAATTCACTCCAGCGTCTTACTACCCGTTCGGGCTATACGCACTTACGCTAATGTGTAATGGTAGGGTGATTGTGAGATGAAATGGAGGACCTACAGTTTAACGTGGAATCCAAACCACGGTGGAGGCCTGGCATTCCTCACATTCACAAGTTGTGATTAATACACGTCTTGTCAGAGGTGAAGGAAGGGTTTGGGCAATCAGATAAATCTGTGCCAAGACCGAGGATTGAACCCTGGACCTCCAGCACAGAAGTCTGACACTTTACCTCTAGATCGCCAGGTCACCAGAGACCTTTCTAATGCACTTTAGATTATGGTTAAAAAGTTTCTGTCATATTTAAATTAATTGTTAAAAAAGGATTTGCTGGGGTCCTTATGGGGCTTGAGATATAAAAGTTGTCCTGGAAAATTTGTGTTTTGTGACTTTCCTCTTTTACCCTGTACACTTCATTTGATTACATAAATAGAGTAGGGATAAGGAAGGACTAATTTAGAGTGAATACACCCGTATTCGCATGGAAGGAGAGAGGTAAACTGCCTATGAATGTTTCACGTTTTAAAGTGTATGAAGAATAACTAAGCCTAAAATTTTTGCAAGCCACACTTTTTTTTTTAAATGCAGCATTTGACTGGTGGTATTAATTTTGACAAGTCTAAGATGAATGTAAAAAAATATTTTGTTGATGTTGGCTACTCGATATTTACTCCTCTACCAGGGATTTTGGATTTTGCGTGAATTTTTTTCCACTGTTTTTATTAATTTTTAGATTTTTACTAACATTTGGTAGTGTGATTTGTGTCCATGGCTCTGCCAGGTTTATTGAATCCTTTTTTTTAGAAAAAATATCTGATCTTTCTCATAAAATTGGCATGCTCCATAGAGTCCATACCAAATTTTATCTTTCCAGGACTCAATTTTTACTTTGCGTCTAACATCTCGGATACGCCATCCTGGATTTTTCAATATTCAGAATTTTCTCATAGAGAAGGCATGGCCTATAACGTCCATAATGAATTTCATTTATCTAAGACATACATTTGTATGTTGCGTCCATCATCTTGGATCCACCATATTGAATTTTTCATTATTATAATTTTTCTCCCATAAATTTGGAATGTTCCATAGCGCCCAAACAAAATGTTAGTTTTTTAGGGTATTGGGAAGTGGAAGAAAGAGCCTTGGAGGAACATACAGACACTACATGGATTTCAGAGTCTATTATGTGTAGAATGCTCTAAAAAGGTTCTTACTATGCCAATCCCACTATAAATCTCCATCGACATGATTGTATGTAGGTCAAAATAGATAAAAAGAATTAATAATAAGCTACATAAGTTAACAAAAAAATCTTGTTCCTAACACACTCAAAGCATGGGAAGATATTCCTGCCGCTCTCAACAAAAATGTTGACGCAAGAAAAAAAAAGAAAAAAAACCACACCATATTTAATGAGGAGTTTATTTAAAAATAAAGAACACACACTCTCGAGGAGTTGCTTCAGTCGTTTTAATTCCTCCTTGTACGTCCTGCCATATGTGGTGTGGTGACATGTGAATAGGGAAGAACGTCACATCGTAACGAATGTAACTAGACCCTACAACCAGACGCGTGTTAAACACATTTGATCGAAAGGATCACATTGAAATTTGAATATAACAAGAGGGCTGCATTTCAATAGAATTCAATGGTCATCAGATTAAGTCAAAAAATTCAATTTTAAAATCCTTGTTTTTTTTTCTTTCAGAAAGACAGTTTAAATTATTTTCTATAACCCTATATTTATATTTGTAAGCATGGTTTGAAAGTTAAAATTTTCTACTTGAAAAGTCCATAAATCCACACATTTCTGTTGATCCTTAAGACATCAATTACCGGAAAACCAAAAGGTAACTAACTGGTTTACCAGCGTATAATGGACTTATGTGAATCGAATGATGTAATTTAACAGGAAGGGTCCCTCCTCAGATTATATTGTCATTTGTATTTTCCTTCTCTCCTGTTTGCTTTCTTACTGTTGGACATGGACAGCGCCACCCAGAAGCGTTTTAAGCCCCAATTGTTTCTGGTATTTTAGAAATTACTGCTATACCTACCATCTATTGCTGTTTCCATCCAGTGGTCCAGGTCAGTATTTTTTATTCATGCCATATATTTTTCCACTACCAGCTGGCTAGGCCTGTTGCAGCTTCAAATACCTTATAATCTAACTTAAGACAAGAACAGACACAACATCCAGTCCCCGGCCATTAATTTACCATGTGAAAGGGTAGCCCAAATTTCATCAATGATACATTTTTCGGCCAGAGTGGGAATAGAACCCGGGACCCTTAGCTTAGCTCAGTAGACAGACACGCTACCGACTGAGCTGAGGTGTCGGATTGAAATTACTGCTGCATTTTCTTTTATATGACAGTTACAAAAAATTACTCAAACTACTTTAATACGTTAAATAATATGATTTTCAACTGTCACTTTTGATAGATAATACTAATAAAGTAACATTTCTTCAATGTTAAACACAAAACTTGTTTCAATACTTTTCCTTATATTTTACAAACCTATTTCCCTAAGGCGATTACACTCCAATCTTCATAGAAAGGACCTTTTAGCAAAAAAATTTTTTTTCTTGCTCGTTTTACTATTTTATTAATGTTATTTAATAGGTATTGCTAATATCTATCAAAAAGTGAAGGCTATAGTTCTCATTATTTGATGTATGAATACATTAAAGTAAGTCATAAATAGTAGCTCTTCTATCTGTCAGATAGGATCCTTCCTATGAAAATTAGGATGTACAGTACACTAAACAAACACTGTAAAATCATAATAAACAACAAAAAAGTGAATTTGAATTTAAATTTGGTTTGTTTGTTGTTTTTTTGTTTGTAGAACATAAAAATAAATGAGTAAAAAACAAACATAAAGAAAGAAAAAAATATCTAATTTGAAAACCCATAAACACACATAGGTATGCGCATACATAAGCACTCACACAGCCCTACAGATACATAAATAATGCAAGAGTTTAATTTCATACAATCAAGTAGAGGTCAACCAAACTAAATAACAGCCATGAATTTGTCATTACATTCCGCTGACTTACTTCTCTATCAACCATAGCCGCCATTAGGGGTGTGTAAACGGTGGGGCCAGCGCAGGGCCCCAAGATTTGGGGGGGGGGGGGGCTACGCTTGCTTAGATGACAGAGGGAAAGAACAAGTTAGGGTGGTACATTTTTGCGTATGCGCTCGTATTTGGCGATCTGACAAATATTGTCAGAGTGTAAAAATAAATAAATAAAAATATCATACGTGGTTTAATTTATTGAACGAATAAAGAGAGTTATGCGGTTGTTTGTCTGTCGATGCTGGATATTATCACTATAATTTTGAAAGCATTAACCGATTTAATTCAAACTGGCACGGTTTTTTCTTTGTAGTCTACATATATTGATCAAGTTCGCTGGGAAAGAAATGCTAAAAAAAGGGTTGTTGTGGATAAATCAACCCTTATAATATATATAAAAAGCACGGCTTTTAGCATTAATTAATATATTAATTTACCTTTAGGGCATTTCCTGAAAACTGGAAAACATGACAAACTATTGTAGTGACATTACACAAAAATTAAGTTTTTTAACTATAATTTTTTCATACCTAGCGGTAGTATATGTGGGTGTAGGTGTGGTGGGAGAAGGGGGAGCAATCACTTGGGCCCCACAAAAAAAGTTTTTTTTACAATATATTGATAATATACCTAAAATATATTTGCCATGTCTGAATAGTCCTCCGAGTGCCTTGAAAGTTTCAATGACGTCAAAGTAATTTTTGATGGCGTCTGAATTATCTTTAAAGTGTGCTGATGCACCCCTTTCAGCGCACTTACTTAAGGTCGGATACGATATGGCCCTTTATCGCACATTTTTAGTTAAAATAACTTTAATAAAATTAAATGACAGTTTTATATATATATGTATGTTTGAAATATATTTTTAAAATACACAAAACTGTTAAATATAGCTAATACGCTGTGTTCTTTGTTACATATGGACACGATAATTTGGTTAAATCAATTTTTTTTTAACGTGAAACATTATTAATAGTTCAATATTACCACCATAGAGTACACTTATGAAAAAAAGCTATGGACAAAACACGATCGAAATTCAATCTCGATGCCATGTAAACCGTGTTTAGGAGTAGCCACCAGAAAGCTCTAGCTGTATGCACCATAAGCACTTTATTTTTATTTTTTAGCAGCGCGTCTTACCACCCGTTCGGGCTATACGCCTGTATGCACTTTAGTGCACTAGAAACGTGTTTGATTAAAGTGTTCAATAAAAGTGTACACGTGTGCAGTGCGCAGCTATTCAGACACGTCCATTATGATGATTGCGTCTAATTAAAGGTGGGGAGGAGGGATTTAAATTGACTGATTAATTAACTCTCTCTATCAATAAGTTGTAATTGGCTTTACTAACATGTTGTAAGTGCTAAATAATAATTGGCGTGTGAATACACCAATCAACACAACATGACAAAAGACAATAAATTTCAATTTCCTTTATTATAGTGCTGGTCAACAGTCGTAAGACCATAACAGGCCAGCACTGAAAAGTACACAAGTACTTACAAATAATAATAATAATAATAATAATAATAATAATAATAATAATAATAATAATAATAATAATAATAATAATAAATAATAATAATTAATAATATAATTAATGTAAAAATTAACTGTGATGCATGTTAAAATTATTAGTGTCAAAAAAATTATCTTGATGCATTAATTATTTAAATTATATAAATATTGAAAAATTTCGAAAATGTAGATATGGTTGTTGGTATAAATACGGACTTTAAAAAAATGTTTACTACATTTAAATAATACTTTTTTTTTTTTTACTATTCCAGTTTTCTTTTTCTTCGTGTGTGTTTAATTTAGTTTCCTTTGCTTCTAAAAACTGGCTAAATCGGATCTTTTAACGACAGTAACGGTTGGCGAGTGCTCTGGGCGTTAATTTGTTTTAGCCATGTAACAGTGCTACGCGCGAACAAAAAACAAAAACAAAAATAAAACGCACAGCGAGCGGTAGGCAACAGCAGCAGAACCCAAAACAAGCCGTGTTAAGTTGGTTGTTTAGTTGTGTGTGGACCTACCAGAGTTCGTTACACAAATTTGTAATTATGTTGGGAGAGGAGGGTAGTACACACCAAACACATGAAGAGGGGGTTAGGGGAGAGGGGGGTGAAGAGTACATTGTGCTACCTAAAATTATAGCTCCAACTTTACTCATACGCTGTGAAGTCTCATATCAATAACTCGTAGATGGTTTTTAGTTGGGTGGGGGGTGCTTAATGGTTTAAGGGAGTGCGAAGGTAGCTATTTAAGGTGCGGCAGAAGGGAGCGCGAGTAAACTTTACAGTTTTTATAGAATTACATTTTATTGGCCAAAATAAATCAAACATTTCTCCAGTAGCAACATAGAGTTTAGTTTTATGCACATAATAATATAAACAGATCTTGAATATCTCTCAAGGATGTCCTGGAATTTTGTAAAAAAAAAAATCTCTTTATTTAAAAAGTTTTGACCAAATTCCAGGACATTCTCGACAGATATTCAAGATCTGTTGATATTAGCATGTACAGAAAACTAAGATCTATGTTGCTACTGAGAAATATTTGATTTTTTTGGCAAAAAAATTTCAATTCTATAAAAACTGTAAATATACTTTCGCTCCCTTCGGCCACACCTTAAAACGTGAAGTGAAGTCAAAGAGAAGCTTGAAATATGCGAAGCAAAACCGTCCAACCCTCATTATTTTTATGAACTATGTGAGTGTGGGGGGGGAGTTGTCCCCTCACTTAACGAATTGATACTAATTTATTTATCTTGAATATGTAACAGATTTAATTTTTTTTTATTCAAGAAGGTTTTCCTTACGAGAACGAGGAAGGGGTTGGTGAGTTATAATAAGATGCTTTCCAGTTTTCTGGGACAGTTTTGGAAGCAGAACGTGCTAATGTTGATGTTGTCAAGAGCAGGTCCGAGGAAGAAACACATCTCCTGCTTCTGACAACATCAACATAAGACGTTCTGCTTCCAAATTGCCTCAGAAAAACTGGATGAGTAACTTACTTACGATGCTGCCAATTTTCGTTTATTAGCTCATTTTACTGGCTAGCTGTTCAGGTTGTACACATATATTATAATATAATAACTCTAATGGGGTAAGGAGGAGGAAGGAAGAAATTTTAAAGGCAATCTACCCATTTGTGTGGAAGGAGAGTGGGAAGCCGTTTTGAAAAATAAAACCCTTAGTAGACCTGACTTGGATTCATACCCCGGTCACCCCACTAACAGTTATAAGTTTAAATATATAATAAATAATTGAATTATTACCATATCATCAATGAAAATTAAAAAATCCTCAATTGAATGGAAATTAATCAGTACAAAAAAAAAACCCAACATATATTTCAAATTTTGAAAAAAAAGTATTGGCTTTTCCGATCCAGGGGAAGGTCGGTCTCAAATTACAGCCTGATATACAAGGATTTTTTTAATATTAGATGGTTTCTCAAATTCCTTTAGTTAAAATGCGGTTTAAATTTCCTGTAAATTAGATCTTTCTCATCCCCTTTCCCCCCTGGGTGATTAAAATATTGAATAGGCAGGACATGCATACAATAAGTCGCCAGTATACTTCAGTTCAGTCAGTAGAAACTATTTAGCTGTCACGTTTTGATAGAAACTTTCAATACATTTATTAAAAAAAATTGGTAACATATTAAAATTTTGGGCTAAAAAAACAAACAAAAAACATTGGATTTTTAAAAATATTTCCATAAATATTGGACTGAACAGGAAAGTAAGAATGTTTCAAAATTTCATCGTAACAGCGTGTACACCCGATAAGGACACAGTATCCCAGATTGAGAGGATATGTGGGATTATCATGGATATATCGACTGACAAGGTCTCGGGAGTCGCACCAATGGCGGCTTGATAAGTACCACGTGTATTAAAAACACTCCAACACAATCTCAGCCTATAATATAGCGGAATCACCACGTGCAGTAAGGAGCTAAGACAATTTTGGTAACTTTTTTTTACTTTTTTATCACCGCGTCTTACTACCTGTTCAGGTTATACTACATATGATAATTATTCTAATGGGGTAGGTATGAGGGAGGAATATTTTAGAGGTAATCTACCAGCATTTTCTTGGAAGAAGATTTGAGAAACCATTTAGAAAAAAAAAAAACACTCAGTAGACCCAATTGGGATTCGAACACAATCTCCCCGTCAGCTTTAAGTCATTCGACCACTGAAAGCGGGTAATTTTGGTAGCTTTTCAGGAGGAATAAATAAACACAATATTATCGCTCCGGAATCATTTTGGATTGCTTCATATTATTTTTTTCTCACGACGTTTTAGTACCCAGTTAGGGCTGTAAGCATAATTATTTACACTAACGCAGAGGACGAGGAAGGTAGAGTTTTAAACGAACTATACCCGCATCAAAGTGATTTATCTAGTGGGGGAGTCAATTTTATTTCCTTGCTCTTTGTGTTTTTAAAACGTAAAGGGTCTATGTATTTTTTTACCTATTGGAAAAAGTGCTGATCAAAAGGATGTAAGTCAATAACTTGGTACGTTTTGTACAATGTTTGTACACACAGTCCTATTTTCCCGTGAAAAACTTTAACAAAATACAAACCTATTTTTAGTCGGTTAGAATTGATAGCATTTCCCTATTTAATTAAACTTATTTATAGGTATTAATTATATTTATCAAGGATCTGAAGTATAAAGACGAAAAAGTATTTCTATTAGCTATTCTAGCTGTCATAAGGCCCTTTCTATGAAAATTGGACAGTAGATTACTCATAGTTGCTACCATAAGGATAGCATCGACTATATTTCTATATTCAACAACCAACGTCTCGTTTTAAAAACTAGTTGGTAAAAAAAAATTGACTTAGCTTCTTTTTGCACTCGATGATTAAGTTAAAGTGACGTCGCCCTTGTAACAGGCTCGATTATGTTTTCAACCAGTTTATAGATGTTGGTTGATTACATTTGCGTCTGTGTCAAAACTGTTATAAAGATGACTAAGGTATTATTTCTTATAAAACTCGTGCACCTCCTCCTTCTACCCTTCCCGATACTCGCATATTTACACTAATGGGGTAAAGGACGAGGAAAGTTTAGAGGAAATAAAACACTCGCAATTTAGTGGAGAGAGATTAGGAAAACTTTTAGTAGGGAGGGAGGGAATAGGGTAATCACCTCAGTAGCACCAGCCTGGGATTCAAGCCTTCACTTAGGGGGCGGCCAGACTGGGCGAGCGAGCGAACTAAAATATAAAACAGAACACATCGGTTGTAATGAGAGGTGGCCAGACTGGAGCGAGCGAAGCTGCTATTTTCAAGCGCGCACGCTCGACCCGTACAGTCTAGTTTACAGGCGCTAGGCAATATTATATTATATGTTGGTTCATTGAGTGCTAGAAAAACTTCTCACTATGACATTTTTATTACTATCGATAGGTTTAGTACACCTGCTACTAACGGCCCTAATTTAATTGTTAAGATCATAAACCATATATATATATATATGTATATGTAGAAATGATATGTTAAAATACTTCAATATTATCAAAGTAGGCCTTTACAAATAAGAATCACCATTAGCGTGGAGAGAGGAGGAGAAAACCACAACAATAAATCACTTGTCAAAAACCACCCTCATTTCACTGAGCCAAGATTCGTAGCCTCCTCGTCAACAACTATAGAGAGAGCTATCTGCTAATCACGCGCTCGCTCGCCCGCCAGTTTGGCCTCCCAGTCGCTTGCGCGCTCGCTCGCACGCTTGTCAGTCTGGCCGAACCCTTACTCGCTACCGTAAAAAATCGATTAGACGAGACTGATTTCTTTATCCGCATGTTCGCATAGGTCTAGGTTTCAAATAATCCATCATCGAGCAGTGAGATTTATAAATATATATATATAACTTATGGCATCAGCCGATATTATTCGAGCCATACCAACCGACTGCTGCCATCGGTTAGCAAAGATAGTGCCAACTTCTGCTAATATAGGGTGTCATGTGGTAAGCACAACGAACTCTCCGGTCATTAGTCTCAGTTTTCTTGACTGGAGCCGCTACTCTTTCATTCAAGTATCTTCTCATTTGTCCTCACGAGGCTGAATTAACCCCGTTCCAGACCCATTGCTTCACGGAAAAATCTATAAGCACCAGGGATCAAACCCGGGCCTCTGGATCTGTAGCCAGGAACTCTGACCTCTAAATCACAGAGGCGGTCACATAAAATACTAAAATAATTTATTTCTATATATACGTGAGAGTTCATAAATAAAATAAAAGTAGACCCGACTGCCCAAAAAAAATAAAAAAAGTCTACACCCCGTCATTGAAAGCAGTTAAAGCTACCCACGCGCTGGATGTATCGTTCCGCGACTGCGAGCTGAGAATACTAAATACACATATAGGTTATTTTATAGGGCTCGTAAAATTTGACGGCCTATGATTCGTATAGGTTTTGGTTGCCACCGCTATCGTTTCATCGCCGATTGGACAAGGACATTTATATACTTTAACAAACAACTTATCACCTTCTCGAAGACACTTCCCTCCGTACCGGTCGGACGACTTTCCTAAAGGGAAGCTCGAAAAGAGTACGACAATCGCGACGTTGATATTAAACGTAACGACAGGAATATTTACGTGCAGGGGGAAGATTATTACGTTCATCACCAGAGATCGAAGAGACCAACACAGTGTTGCCAACTAAATAGTCCCTAGTACATGGACCTGAAATGGATTGTATTAAGACCGGTAGGATACTAATTTCTGACATTATATTGATAAATCCACCGATTTTAATAAACAATAATCATTTAATATAAAATTTGTTACTTTATTGTAGGGTCACAGGATATTACTTTTAGAAAATATCTTAAAATTGGACTGTACAGGTGGTGAAATTATATCAAAAGTAGTATCAAGATCGTACAGTTGGCAGCACTGGACCAGCACAAGTGGCTATTGCAACAAAACCCCAGTCAAGATAATATCATTATTCATATAAAGTTGTAGAAAAATCAGCATGTATCATCCAAAGTATACCAAGGTCAATCATCACCTCATAAATAATCCAAAATTATATTTTAAAATATACTAATTACCAAATATCATCAACAAGAGATAAGGTGGGAGTGTAGGGGACGTCAGTTGAGGGTAGTATTTTTTGCACTTTTTATAGCGAAACAGGTGATCTGGTGGTCTAAGGGTAAGGTGTCAGACTTCTGTGCTGGGGGTCCGGGGTTCAATCCTCGGTCCCGGCACAGATTTATCTGATTGCCAAACCCTTCCTTCGCCTCTGACAAGACGTGTATTAATCACAACTTGTGAATGTGTATGAATGCCAGGCCGCCACCGTGGTTCGGATTCCACGCTAAACGGTAGGTCCTTCATTTCATCTCACAATCACCCTACCATTACACATTAGTGTAATTGCGTATAACCCGAACGGTTAGTAAGACGCGGTGCTAATAGTAATAATATAGCAAAACAGTTGTTTGACCAAAATAAAAAAAAAAATATTGCTCCAGTATAAACATAAGAGTTTAATTTTCTTCACACGGTGATATCAACAGTTGTTGAATACCTGCGAAGAGTCTCCTGGAATTTAATGACAACTTTTTCTCTTCATTTAAAATATTTCTCATCTAATGATTGACGCTATGCTCATGACAGATATTCAACAACTGTTGATATCATCGTGTGAATAAAATTAAATTCTTATGTTTCTACTGGAGAAATATTTGGTTTATTTCGACAAAAAAAAAGTTTTGCTATAAAAACTGCAAAATCACGTTCCCTTCATCCCCAAATTAAAAAAAGGGGGAGGATTGCTATAGGCCTAGTGATAGAAAGCACTCATTCCCTTCAACAACAAAAACAACAAAAACCCACTTCAGTGATCACGTGGTCTAACGCGCTTCTCTCGTGATGGACTAGACTGCCGATGACGGAGAGTTCGAGGATCGAATCTCAGTCGAGTGTATTGATCATGCATTTTTTTCCTAAATGGTTTTACACTCTTCCTCCACAATCTTTTCTCGTCACTAAAACATATATCTAAACTGTGTATCCCAACTTCCACTTTCCCGTTAAAAAGCTACACCAGAATTCTATGACCTCTCGACAATATACATATTTATCAGTGTTTATATAACAGTCAGGCTGTAGGTGATGAAATTCATCGGACAGTCCTGCTCTATTATCATTATCATTATTATTATTATTATTATTTATTATTATGTCCATGCAGTCTATCCCATTGGTCGTGGAGTTGGGATTTAAGGAGCTCTGATTCAATTCCATGAACGGTCATATTTGGGGAAGGAAGGATGAATATTTAGCGTAAGCCTTTTGAACAGGAGAGAGTTATACCACCCCAACGAGAAGAAACTTTGTCCCTCCCAACCAGATGAAACATGTTGTTGACTCTCCATATTATTTTTACTACTTATGATCACGTTGTCCTTACTCTCCATCCACTCAATTTCACAATGTATTTACTCTTATTCTACTCATATTCACAATGTATCTACTCTTATTCTACTCATATTCACAATGTATTTACTCTTATTCTACTCATATTCACAAGGGTGTCTACTCTTATTCTACTCATATTCACAATGTATTTACTCTTATTCTACTCATATTCACAATGTATCTACTCTTATTCTACTCATATTCACAATGTATCTACTCTTATTCTACTCATATTCACAATGTATCTACTCTTATTCTACTCATATTCACAATGTATTTATTCTTCTTCTACTTATATTCACAATGTATCTACTCTTATTCTACTCATATTCACAATGTATTTATTCTTCTTCTACTCATATTCACAATGTATATATTCTTCTTCTACTCATATTCACAATGTATTTATTCTTTTTCTACTCATATTCACAATGTATCTACTCTTATTCTACTCATATTCACAATGTATTTATTCTTCTTCTACTCATATTCACAATGTCTGTACTCTTCTTTTACTCATATTCACAATGTATTTACTCTTCTTCTGCTCATGTCTACAATGTATTCACTATTCTGTATCAAAACCTGTCTTCCGATACTAGAAATAAATAAAGTATCGATATTTTTCTTTCGATCCCACTTCCCAAGGCGGTTGTTGCGGAACTTCCACACGGTTCGTAAAGAGAGTCCAGCAGTGGCCAAGCAAGGTCTGGCCATGGTCCGGCCATGCACAGATAGTCACGACAATATCACGTTAAGTGCCCCCCTAACACCTGTCCCATCCTGACGTGTGGTGGGTGACCTTGACATCTGGGACATAATGGTCACACATCTGGAGAAAAAAAACACACGTCGTAGCTAGAGATGAATCACCACGGTAAGAAACTATATGACACTTCTAAAATAATGCTATCACACCTACTTTCATGTAAGTCGCATCAATGGTCGCATGGTAAAATGCGTCATTCTCGTGTTAGACTGGTTTGCCGGTCATGGGGAAATATCGGGGTTCGGAATCTCAGTGGGATGTAATGAGATTTATTTTTCCTAAATGGTTTTACGCTTTCCCGCAAAACGTGGGTACATTTCCACTGTAATTATACCTTCTTCATCCCTATTCCATGAGCATTTAATTTACTATCGCACCTGTCTTACTAATCACTCAGGTTATACGCTGATGTACAGTAGCCCTATGACTTCTTTGGTGCTGACTGACAGTTCACAGCTGACTTCTGACAGTCAACATTTAGGTATATACCTAAATTTTGACTGTCAGAAGTGACAGCTGATAAACACATGTTTTTGCAGATCATATTGTTCGGCGTAGGGATACATAATTAGGTCTGGTAACTTTTCAAAGCCGTCAGCTGTCAGTCAGCACCAAATAAGTCACGAGGCTACTGTAGGCTACTTACTAGGATAATGGGCAAGGGACGAGGAAGTTTGAATTTAAAGGAAGTGTACCCACATTTTTGTGGAGGGAGAGTGGAAAACCTTTTGGAAAAATCACCTTCAGTACACCTGACCAAGATTCGAAACCTTGATCTGCCCGTCATCGGCAGTCTTAAGTATATTGTGAGAGTATCGTGTTAGACCACGTGGCCTCCGAAGTGGGTCGGTACGGTTAATCAATGAGGTAGGATGAACAAGCTTGCTTAGAAAAGATGTATCAACATTTGTGTGAAAGTAGTTTGATTGAGTCACATACATAAAAACTATTTCCATTGTATTCGGTCCGAGATAATAGAACCCCGGCCTCTCCGATCAATGACAACCAAGAAGATCGTCGCATAATCTAAAATATATTCACCGACAACACCATACGTGCTTCAATATCCACGTAATTTTCAATTCAAGACGGCTAAACATTAAACTCTTTTTAACGCCCTAGTAGGCTATTATTAAAAAAAAGAGCAACGTAAACGTCAGAACGTGCAAAGAAATCACAAAGCATAAATTGCATAATGCATAACTGCTAGTATTTTATTTTCAAACAGGAGGAGTTTTAACAAAACAAAGCGCAATTTAAATATCTAGACTGACCCCCGACTGTTTTTCAAACCCCCCTACTGTGAGCAAAAAATACGTCTACTCAACTACAGTTCAATTTTCATAGGAAATACCTTTTTGAAAATACAAACATATTTTATTTGTACCCCACATTGACAAAATGTTTACTAGTGTTATTTTATAGTTATTGATAACCGGCCTCTGGCTGCTGACCTAGAGGTCCCAGGTTCGATTCGCGGCTGGTACAGGGGAATTCTTATCGAAAGGGAAATAATTTCCATGGTCACCAGAGTTTGGTTCATTGGCTCCACCTAGAGATGTGAGACGGAAAATTCTCCATATATTTTTTCCAGAAAATTTTCCAAGGTGGAAAATTTTCAATTATTATTTCCGTAAAATAATTTCAACTGATTAAATGGAACTAATGTAATCTAGATATAGATATCCCAAATGTCAACGTTTATACTTAAGATTAATTTCTCCTGAGGGCGTTTATCAATCAAAAATATAATTAAACAAGCTTCAGTGGCCACACGGTCTAACGCGCGATTCTCGCAATAAACTAGACTGCCGATGACAGGGAGATCGGTGTTCGATACCAGTCGGTTGCACTGAGGGTGGTTTTTCCTAAATAGTTTTTCACTCTCATGGGTGCAATTCCTCTAAATTAAACATTCCTCATCCCTAACACATTAGAATAATTAGTACATATCCATACAAACCGAATGGGTAGTAAGACGTGGTGCTAAAAAAATTAGTAGAGAAGAAACAAATTAATGCGAGCCTTTGTAGATCCGTTATGTTCATAAATCATACTTACATATTTTATCATCAAAAGTTAATTAAAACAGTTTTAAGGATGGTCCGAAATTTGCCCTCCCCCCCCCCCAACCACCATGATTCCTATCAACCCCCCCCCCACACACACACACACTTATGACAACCCACTCGTCTCTTAACACACTATATTTTGAAGTATAATAGGCTCTAGGTGCCACCTCTATAATTTAACCCCTCCATCGCAAGCCGCCACTGCGGAACCTTTTCTGGAAAATTTTCCGATTCAAAATTTCCCGGAAAATGTTCATCTCTAAGCTCCAACCCATCCTATTCACTATCATCATCACCTCACTTCATCAGTACATGGAAAGAGCCTTCACGGAAAGGATGTACGGTTAGTACATTCTGGCGTCCCCTGGGCTACAGTACATTAGTACTGGATAAACTTTCCACAAACTGAGATACAGATTGATGTAGCAGACACGGCATTATTATTATTATTATTATTATTACCTATCAAAAGGGACAGCCGCAGATTACATAAACTGACGTACGTAAAAGTAGATCTAGTTGCTTTTCTAGGCGTCGTATAAGGTTCTTCCTATGAAAATTGGACTATAATAGAAATAATTAAAATAAAAAAATGTCTGTATGGTATCACTGAAGAGGGTCTTGTTTTGTGTTCTGTATATCCGTGAAAATGGGCACGCGCTATCAATAAACAGTCTATCACTGTTTTCTTTTATTTGTTTTGTTTGATTTTTTTTTTTTTACTGTCAAGGATCAGTTTCACCCTGAACAAGGGAAGCAACGGGACGTGAAGGGGGTACATTGTGTTGAAGAGCAGTCAAGTGTGACTCCAGTCTATTGTAAAGAGGGGGAAGCAGGGACTTTTTTTTTTTTTTTTAAACGGAAGGGATATCGACAAAGGATGAAGGGCACGAGAGCAATACATTGCTCTCTTTTTATTCCCCACCTTTTGTTGTTTGTGTTTTGTTTTTATCTCGAAGGTTGACCAGCAGGCAAACTTAACTTGATGTGACAGGACAAGCATATATATATAACGAACAGAACGCGAACCCACGACTCTTAGTATCGATATCCTGAACGGAAATGGATATCAAATGTCCAGCGAGATTATCTCCCATTATCTTGAAACGTGTGGAGATGACGTCACGCATCTGTTAGGTGAAATGAAAGGTAGAAATGGAGTAGCAGACAATTTTCACTTTACCTGCTTCGGTGGCCGCATAGTCTAAGGCAGGTTGGTCCAACGTGTTTCATCCCAAGGGTCAAATATATGATATATATTTAGTAATCTCAATAACGTAATACAGGCCTACAAACAACACGTCTTAGTAGACAAATTACTTTAAATACCTAAATATAAATGGTATTTTTGGTTGGTAGAATCTTTCAAATTTCACCCCAATTTTTTTTTTAACACTGCGTATTACTATCCGTTCGGGTTATACGCTAATGTACTAATTACGTTGATGGTTTTAGGGATTAAGAAGGTTATATTTCATTGGAAGTGTATCTACATTTGCGTGGAAGGAGAGTGGAAAATCACCCTCAGTACACCTGACCAAGATTCAAACCTCGATCTCCCTATCATCGGCAGTTTAGTCCAATGTAAGAGTGGTGACTTAAACCATGCGGCCATCGAAGCTGATAAAAAAGTTGATTAATCCCCCGAAGTGTATTATGAAATATGCATGCAAAGACACTTTCACAAAACAAATTAGCCTTATAAATATATATTTATACATATTTTTATCAATAAAATAAATGAATGACAAAATGTAATCATGATCTTTTTAAATAAATACTTTTATTTGAATCAATGACTATTTAACGTTTCCTACCGAGGGTTTCTGTTTAAAATTCTCCTCCAAGATAATGTTATGGTCGGAAACTGGCAGCATTTAACTGGGTATGGCATCTACTATCCAAGGCCGTAGCCAGCCAATAATTTCAGGGGGGGGGGGGGGGGGGGGAGGTTGGTGGGCACATCCCCCAATTGCCGGAAGCTAGAATTTTTTTATATGATAAAGAGTTCTAGAAAATATTTGAAGTGTTTTTATGGCAACATAGCCCCCTAGCTACCGAAGAATACGAAAATTTCCAAATATTAAACACCTCTAGAAGTTATCTGAAATGCTTTTTATGGTAACAAAGCGGCCTAAATTGTACTTGTATCTTAATTTTGATATTGTTTGAGCCATAAATAAAGCCGTATATATTTTTTCATAAAATTTCAGGGGGGGTTTAAACCCCCAAAACCTCCCCCTGGCTACGGCCTTGCTACTATCACAATAGACTAGACTGACGATGGCAGTAAGATTGGGGTTTGAATCCCGGTCGGGTGCTATGAGGGTGATTTTTACTAAACTATTTTCCACTCTCCCTCCACGCAAATCCAGGTACACTTCTTATAAACTCCACCGTACTCGTCCCTAAAAAGAAGCGCCATTTGTGCATATGTGTACAAACCGAACGGATAGTAAATACGCGACGAAAAAAAAAAAAACCCCACCTTCCGATGCTCACTATATACCAGAAGGCGACATGAATAATCACGTAACCGCTCGTGTGATATGGTACGCGTGTACAACTTATTACCATTGCTAATTATACTCCTAACAGAGAGGCATATGCGCGACACGTTACCACTGAATCATCCTTCTACATTCTAGAATTTAAACATAGTATCTCGCTATGGGGAAATATTATCTTTATCTTTATTTAGGTAGTTGCCGCGCAGATGTTCAGCTCTAACGCAATATTTAATTCTACGATGCGATATTTCAAAATATTGGTTCACACCCAAATAAAGTATAAATATTCCAAAAGGGATCTTTTTTACTTAAAAACCATTTAATTTTGGTTTTATTGATGGAAAAAAATGGTGTGAAAATGTAACATTAAATCCTTTTCAAAGACTTTTCAGTCATTTTTCCGCAACTATAAGACTAGGCTTGATGAAAAAAGAGCTCTAGATTTATTAGCCTTCTTCTAACAAATACAGTAGTTTTATGATAGGTTCACAACAAAGTTTTTAAGAAATTCGAGAACTAGCTGCAAGCTTTCCTCTTTACCTTTAGATAAATAAGTTTCGTAGTTTTCTTTCCCCTCTTTCTTATTGACATGACAAAGTGTGGTTGTAGGTGAAGGGCTAAAGGGGAGTATAGGATTAGACGTAATAAGGAAGTAGTTCCATAAAACGACAAAGATGGTAGTATTTCAAACCGTGCGGCCTGACAGCGATTGATACTTTCTCGCCGACCTAGTCTGGCGCCTAAATGAAACACCTATGAGACGGCGCGTTATTCCGTTATTCCCCTTTCGTTCCAGATTTTCTCTTTAGAATAAATCGATCTTTTTTATCGATTCACCGTTAGAATCGCAGTGATGTGATAACTTTGTGTAGTGACGCATCCGTCTTTTATCAGCCATTCCAAGAAAGATCGCGTATCATGTTTTCCCCAATCTTGTTGCGGTTTAGCCACGCCTGGTAGCCATATACTTACTACACTACTCGCCACGATAGAGTTTAATTTTAGCGCGATCTCTTACTACCCGTTCTAGTTACACGCTTATGTACTAATTAGGCTAATGGTTTTAGGGATCAGGAAGGTTATATTTACAGGAATTGCACCCACGTTTGCGTGGTGGAAGAGTAAAAAACTATTTTAGAAAAACCGTCGTCGGCTCACCGACCAAGATTCAAACCTTGGTCTCCCCGCTATCAACAGTCTAATCTACCGCGAGAGTAGCGCTTTTGATCCACCTAGGTGGCGTAGTTAGCTAACGCGCTAGTTTCGTGTTGAGCTAGACTGCCGAGGACGGGGAGATCGAGGTTCTAATCTCGGTCCGGTGAACTGGGGTGTTTTTTCCTAAATAGTTTTCCCACTCTCCCTTCATGCAAATGCAGGTTCACTTCCTTTAAATTCAATCTTCCCAATTCCTAACCCATTAGCGTAGTTAGTACTTAAGCGTATAAACCGAACGGGTAGTAAGACACGGTGCTAAATTAATTAATTAGTAGCGCTTTTGACCACACGGCCACCAAAGCAGGTGCCACGATGGATTCATTCAAAAAGAATACATTAATACTCTCAAATAAAACATTTGATCGACGGTATAAACCACTTAAATATCACCTTAAATATCACCTTAAATATCACCTTAACACTCTTATTTTCGTTTTAGTTTATTGATGATGACTTAGTAAATTTAAAAAGTCTTCTAACTGTGCACTATTTTTTTGTGTGCTTAATACTTTTTTTTAAGCACCGCAACTACCTGTCAGGGCTATACGCATATGCACTAATTATTCTAACGTTATAAGGATGAGGGAGTTGAATTTAGAGGAAGTGTATCCACATTTGCGAGGAGCGGTAATATAAAACCAACCTCAGTACACCCGTACGGGATTCGCACCTAAATCACCCCGCGATCAGCAGTCCAGTTTATTTTAAAATGATGCCTTATGATGCTGTAAACGAAGCGTGCTTCTTTTTAATTAATCTCGCTTATATCAATATCTACTTTTAGATGGTGAAAATTTCCTTAAATTAGTAATAACGTAAATAAATAGCGTTCTGGTACAATCTTTTACCCATAGGTTCTATAGCTCACTTACAAAAAAATACAAGCATTGATTGGTCTTTATAGCTCACTTACAAGGGAATACAGGTGCTGATTGACATCTATAGCACACTTACAAGGGAATACAGGTGCTGATTGACATCTATAGCACACTTAAAAGGGAATACAGATGCTGATTGACATCTATAGCACACTTACAAGGGAATAAAGGTGCTGATTGACATCTATAGCCCATATACAAGGGAATACAGGTGCTGACTGGCCTATATAGCACACTTACAAGGGAATAAAGGTGTTGATTGACATCTATAGCACACTTACAAGGGAATACAGGTGCTGACTGGCCTATATAGCTCGCTTACAAGGGAATACTTGCCTCCATAAATCGCGACCACAAGCCTGGAATATCGGATATCGGTGTGACTTACGACTGTGACGGACTTTAATGTCCCTCAACATGGCTAGTACTGTAGTACAGGACTGAATATCGGATATCGGTGTGACTTAGACTGTGACGGACTTTAATGTCCTCAAATGGCTAGTACTATAGTATCAGGACTGGAATAGCGGATATCGGTGTGACTTACGACTGTGACAGACTACAAGTCCCTCATACATGGCTAGTATGTAGTTCAGGACTGGAATAGCGATATTGGTGTGACTTACGACTGTGACAGGACTACAATGTCCCTCATACATGGCTAGTATTGTAGTGTCAGGACTGGAATAGCGGATATTGGTGTGACTTACGACTGTGACAGACTTAACGTCCCTCATACATGGCTAGTATTGTAGTGTCAGGACTGGAATAGCGGATATTGGTGTGACTACGACTGTGACAGACTACAACGTCCCTCATACATGGCTAGTATTAGTGTCAGGACTGGAATAGCGGATATTGGGTGACTTACGACTTTGACGGACTACAACGTCCCTCATACATGGCTAGTACTATAGTACAAGGACTGGAATAGCGGATATTGGAGTGACTCAGGACTGTGACGGACTAGAGGTCAAGTTGGTTCTTGTCGTCAGTCTCATAGTGACTCGTCATAGTCATCGGGTCACTGGGCAATTGGGAAGGCGCGGACGGAACCACATCTCATCCAGTCATCATCGGGTCATCGAACAGAGTACACTCTGTTTCAAGCAATATTTAATTAGTTTTTTTTTTTTGCTCACCAAGTTTTACTATTACCTATCCTTGTGGTGAGAGAGAGGGCGCGTTAGACCGCGGTCACCGAAGCGGGTTTTTCAGGTATTAACAAAACTTAAACTATGTTGTTTTTTTACTGTATTAATGATAGTAATAGTAGTAAAATGGTTTTTGTTTGTCTGAGTGTACATACCGGGAAGCTGGATCACGCCACCGTATGGATGGTGAGCTAATTGCTCTCTCTCTCTCTCTCTATCTCTGGCCTACTTGGATGGACGCCACCACACACACGCTTTCTCTCTCTCTCTCTTTCGCAAGGACGTATTCTCTACCATTTGTCACGATAGGCTTTCACTTTCAGGTAAAGAGTTCGATGTCAGTAAGTGGCATTCGCTCATATCGAGTCGATTTTTCTTTAGCACCGCGTCTTACTACCCGTTCGGGTTATACGCTGATGTACTAATTACGTTAGTGGTTTTTTTTAGGGTTTAGGAAGGTTATATATATTTAGAAAAGTGTACCCATATTTGCGTGAAGGGAGAAAGGAAACCTATTTTTATCATCCTCAGTACACACGACAGAGATTCGAACTTCGATTATCCCGTAATCGTCATTCTAGTTTACTGCGAGAGTAGCGCCATAGACCTTGCGGCCATCGAGCGGGTTGAGTTTACATTTCCATTCCAAGTGTACCCCTTATTTACCCTGAAAGCAGGCCCGAGGTCGCCTAGGAAGCAAAGGTACTAGGGGGGGGGGTATTCGAACAAAATGCATGTTTTTTTAGTGATGAAAATATAATTTTTTAGTTAAATAATTTAAATAATTATTTCTTAGCAAAGAAATAACATTTTAATAACTTATCTAATACAAAGTATTATATTAAAACAAATTGATTGACAACATTAATTATTTTATGAAATTCGGGGTACCTTTGTCGTGAATTATTTTTGTTTTTAATTAAAAATCTTCAAAAAATTATTAAAAGAGAAAAGGAAGAGATACTATTTTTGGAATATCGATTAATAAAGTTTATTTGTATACTTTTTATTACATTTCTTTTTTTTTGTCCGGTACTTAGGCATCATATTAGACTATTATTATTACTATTATGTTTCTTAATTTAAGGTGTGTGGTTTATTTATATTATAAGAATGCAACTGGGGTACAAACTATACTGCCAGTTCAAATCATGTCAAATAGTAATAACAATAATAACAATAAATAACAATAATCTAAAGGTTAGCTAGCCGTGTCCTCATTTAGAGCGTCTACAACTTTCTAACGTTTAAAGTAATGCAGACTAATCATAATTATGCAAAGTGAACGTCAACATGAATATATTAAGTAAAAGATTGCTACTAGAAAGTACTAATTAAAATATATTATCTATAGACCTACATTTCTACATATAAAAGATAAAAAATAAACCTGTCCCATTACTTATGCTGCCTTTCCATTTGTCATAACCCCGTGACTGATAACAAATAGTCAAAACAGTGATTTATTCGATAGTTCCAGGACAAACAAAGCACAACAGATTAATAGCTGACTTCCTAAAACCATCCGAGATCTTAATAGAATATTATTCATCCAATGAATATTGCTAGTTTTATTTAGAATTATTTTTTATTCATTAGAAGTATTTAACGTGCATTTTTATGACCTGACAATTATATCAGCACACGAGTATTTCTATGAGCGATAGTGAGTCTACCAATTTTGCTGGTAAAGGTATTTTCACATACCTTACAGGTTACTTCTATTATGCCCCAATCAACATGGGACCAACGGCTTTACTTCCCACCCACCCCTCCCCCCATCCTGAAGGAAGTTGTACTAAGGTATTTTTATTTTTCAAAGAAAAATCTTCGACCCCCGGCTGGTTTGAACCCACGAACATTGGGTCGGTTGAGCACTTTACTTCAAGATCACTGAGGTAGACTTTCTTTAAGAAGTTTCACCGAGAGAATGTGTATGTAGTGACGCGTGTTTTTGCAGTTTTTTTTAAAATAAAGAAAAACACTTTTTTTTTGTCGACAAAATAAATAAAATATTGTTCTAGTACAAACAAAAGTGTGTTAATTCTCTTCACATGTTGATAACAACAGTTGTTGAATATCTGTCATGAGCATAGCGGCATTGGATATGAAACTTTTAATAAGTTGTCATTAAATTCCAGGACATCCTTGAAATATATTTAAGAATGGTTGAAGTCAACATGTGAAGAAATATAAACTAGTATGTTTCTAATGGAGAAATATTTTTATTTATTTTTACCAACAAAAAGTTTTTCTATTAAAAACTACAAAAAATACCGCCCTTAGCTCGTGTTTCTATACTACCTCCTTAACCACCCGCCGTTTTAGGGCCTGATTGACCCTAACATCAGTGGGTGTTGATATTTATTCACATCGCATCTTTGTACCCGTTCGTTCGGGTCGTACCAATTTTTTTCAATCCGAAACGAAACCGAATCAAAAACATGAAATATTTTCGAACCCAAATAAAAGCCCGAAATTTTTGTGTTGTTCTATGCAAGCAAAAAAAATTTTAGTATTTATATGTTTACTGCACCTATAAATATCTCTAAACCACAGTAGATTAGATTGCCGATGATGGTAAGATCGAGGTTCGAATCTCGTTCAGGTGTACTGAGGATGGGTTTTCCTAAAATATTTTCCACTCTACCTCTACGCAAATGCGGGTACACTTCTTATTCATATAACCTTCCACATCCTTAAACCATTAACGAAATTAGTAGACTACATAGGCGTATAGCCCAAACGGGTAGTAAGACGCGGTGCTAAAAAAAAACAGGTTTATACACCAGAATCAGTTAGAAAAATGTTTGTATAAATTTTGTTTTATTTCTTTCTAGTATGAAAAACTAAGCTATTTTAACAACATGCAACTCAAATACTTCATATTTTTTCAAATGAAATTTAAATTTTAATGCAGATAACAGATCAGAATGGCAATAAATAGAACATTACATTATTTTTACTTGCGAAGCTTCATAACTGTCTAAACAGGAATATTTTTTATATTTTTAAACGATGTCCAAGCTGACATTTTTTTGAAGTGAAGTTGAAGATGATACATTTTCTAAGGGAGGTCGAAGTTTTGAAGTTTCACACACCCCTAATATTTGTATTCATTAAACGTTGCTAACTTTCCATTTAAGTTCCATTAACGGCCACTTAGGGAGGTTGACCCCGCCATTAATAAATATTAGTGTTTTTAAATAACTGAGCTAATTAACGTATGCTTTCTGAACAAAATAATTATACAGTACACGACTTACAAACCAACTTAAGACTGGAAGGGACACAACACCCAGTCCCCAAAACAATAATTCATCACTGTGAAGAGTGAAGCCTTAATTTTATAAATGATAAATTATTTTAGGCTATACCACGCATCGAACCTAGGACCCTAAGCTCAAGAGG
The DNA here is from genome assembly GCA_033556935.1 of Timema podura. Taxonomy (NCBI): domain Eukaryota; kingdom Metazoa; phylum Arthropoda; class Insecta; order Phasmatodea; family Timematidae; genus Timema; species Timema podura. The sequence goes on along the minus strand of JAVRXN010000013.1, from coordinate 22,511,122 downwards.
CAGACGCGCTACTAACTTAGATAACATGTCGGACAACAGGAAATAAATATTATAACCTATTTATCTATCTGCCATTTTACACTTTTTACTCGCACATGTGGTCATGCGGGCAAACATGTCAGCCTCGTTAGATCTTGTTTGCTGGTGATGGGGAAGACAGAGTTCAAATCCTGACCGGGTGTAATAAGGTGTATTTTATATTAATTCTACCTTTCTAATTCCCAAACCACTTATATAAATATGAAGATGGATAAAATGGGTGATAAGACTAAGTTTGTGTAGGATTGGATAATTATAGTAGCGAACGTACAAAGTTCCTGTAAGATGGTCCACTCCTATCTAGTAGCGACTGTATAAGGTTCCTGTAAGATGGTCCACTTCTATCTAGTAGCGACTGTACAAGTTTCTCCCAAGTCTTGAGCACCAAATGCCGTAAACGGATGTGGTGCTAGATAACACTACCGACAAGTGCAATAGAGCGGAGAGCTACCGGTTTTGATAACAAACATTTCACCAAAACACGAGGTCACGTATTCAGAGAGCTCACTTCACCAGACGTACACTTCGTCTACCCTGTTAAAGTAGGACCCGCCTCGGTGGCGTAGTTAGCTAACGCGCCAGAAGTGTTGAGCTAGACCACCGAGGACGGGGAGATCGAGGTTCGAATCTCGGTCGGGTGAACTGGGGGTGGCTTTTCCTGAATGGTTTTCCACTCTCCCTCCACGCAAATGCAGGCTCACTTCCTCTAAATTCAACCCTTTCCCAATTCCTACTCCATTAGTGTAATTAGTACTTAAGCGTATAACCCGAACGGGTAGTAAGACGCGCTGCTAAGTAAGTGTTAAAGTAGGAACGTGATTTAGGGGTGGTGTTTATGCACTTTTTTTTAAGCGTATCAAAATATTTTTTGGTAATTATAAATCAAATATTTCTCTAGTAGGAACATAGAGATAGAAAAATGTTGCCGTGAGTTTTTTTTTTTTTAGCACCGCGTCTTACTACCCGTCCGGGTTATACGCTTAAGTACTAATTACTCTAATGGATTAGGAATTGGGAGGGTTGAATTTAAGAAAGTGAACCCGCATTTGCGTGGAGGGGAGTGGAAAACCATTTAGAAAAACCACTCCCAGTTCACCCGAACGAGATTCGAACCTCGATCTCCCCGTCCTCGGTGGTCGAGCTCAACACGACTAGCGCGTTAGCCAACACGCCACTGAGGCGGTTGCCGTGAGTTGAAGACCCCTACTGTATAGTCACTAGTGTGTACGCACCTTAAAGTAGCAAGATAGCTTGCATTTTTCCACTATGGTATATTTTATAAGATACTGAGTGTACGTTTGTGTCCTCTTCTCGTGTTATTTACAAACTTTCACCTTGGTGTTAAGGTGTTGGTGGGGGGTGAGTTTACGACGCGTATTTTTACGGTTTTTATTGAAAAAAACATTTTGGGCCAAAATTAATAAAATATTGTTTCAGTCTACCAGTTTATTTTAATTTTCTACGCATTTAAAAAAAAATCAGAAAACTAAACTAAAAAAAATAGTTTTTTAGCAAAATTAAAATCTATTCTTATTTATATTGTAAAACACTTCCCAGATATCCATTTTGAACAAAAATCGTAAAAGCCGTTTTAGAAACCTATCGAATTTTCAAAAAAATAAGTCATCAGTAAACTTACCATATTTTGGGACTAGGATCAAAATCACGATTTGTTCTTGAGGTATAAGACCGCATAATATCCAAATATCAATTTTGAACGAAATCTATCAAACAGTTTCACTATTACCCCGGATAAAGATAGACCGACAGAATTCGTAAGATCCACCTTTTTGAATTTGTAGGCATTTAAAACGTCAAGATTTATTTCGAGCGATTCCAAATGATTACAATACATTCTCTATCTAATAAAGTAAAACATATAGGCCTGATTAATTTGAATAAAAATGTGTATTTCAAATTAAGTTATATATTTTTTTCAGCACCACGTTTTACTACCTGTTCAGGTTAAAAGCATATGTACTAATTACACTAATGGGTTAGGGATGAGGAGGGTGGACTTTAGAGGATGTGTATCCGCATTCACGGAGAGGGAGAGTGGAAAACCATTTTTGGGGAAAACCACCCAACCAGGATTCTAACCCCGATCTTCCCGTCATCTGCAGTCTAGACTAACACGAGAGTGACGCCTTAGACCATGCGGCCACCGAAGTGGTTGTTTTTTATACATGATTTTACAGTTTTATGATAGTAAGAATCACTCAGCAATATTTTCCACTAAATATTTCCGATGGCTAAATTATCAAATTAACTTACACAATGTTTAACCAAATATGGTGGACCGCAGATTTAATCAGGGACATGGAAGAGTATAAGCGAATTCGTAAAAAGCGTTTAGCGAACATCAAAAATAGGCAAACTTAATTTTCCGAAGTTTATTCCATTACCGATATTCTCCGTTGTTTTTTCGAAAAGCTGTTGGCTTCCGACTTCAAAACAACAGGGACAATGAATTAAATAGCAATAGAGATGAAAGCTTTTTCGCGGGTGATTGGTTTTTACGAATCGGTTTCCGGCACAGTAATGTCGTTACGGTTTGTTAGCTTGTCAACAGTTTTATTTTTTTTAACAAACCACGCTTCCCAATCAATGAACATTCACAATCATCTACGTTGTTCCGTCAATTATTAAACCAAAAATATGCAAGCCTCAAAAAGCATCAGTAATTAAACCGTTTGATACCCAAACATATCAAATTTATCTTAATAATCGTTCGAGATCACAACGCGGGTACATAAAATCAGGCGCAACATTGAATACTATGTTGTAACTTCCCAGTGGCGTCGTTTGAATGACAAAACATGGGGGTTAGGGGTCTCTTTCAATAAATATAATCATTTAGTCTATTACTTTTTTTTACAATCATATTATTTGGTTATCCTATTAATGATTGAAATTTAGTTTCACAAATGTAAGTCCAATTTTCGCAGAAAGAGACTTTATATGAAACCTTGAGAAGTTACTAGATCTATTTTCACGTATTCATGCGTCAAGTCATGTGATTTTCAACGGTCATTTTTGATATACATTATAAAATAACTCAAATAATACTAAAAATAATATTAAAATGTTATCAATATTAACCGTTTGTATTTTCTAAAGGTTTCTTCCTAAGAAAATCTTCTATACCTTTGTTGTTACTCAGTGCTAGCAACATACCAACAAAAATCAGACTAAGCCTTGTTGTTCAATATAGGATTATGCAGATTTTCCAAGAGAAACATCAAAATACTAAACGACCTTGGCAGATTTTTTTTAGCGCTGCATCTTACTACCCAATCGAGTTATACACCTAAGTACTAATTACGCTAATGTATTAGGGATAAGGAAGATTGACTAAATATGAACTGTACCCGCATTTGCGTGTAAGGAGAGGGAAAAACTTCCTGGGGAAAAATAAACCCCAAAATCTCCAACTGGGATTCAAATAGCGATCTCCTCGTCCTCGGCAGTCCAGTCTTATGCGAGAGTGACGCTTTAGACCCGGAGTGGACAGCCCTCTCACCAACGGCCCGAAGTGGTGAAATTGTCGTAATTGTGTGGCGAATACGAGTTTGCCATTTCTAGCAGTAATGTAAACTTTTGCCTGACGGCATATGTTGGTTTTCTTGACATTTCCTGCATATCATTGGAAGCACACCACTTTATGAATGAGTCATTGACCCAACACTGCCATACAATACTCCCCTCGGTTTTTTCTGATTTCAACGACTTCAAATTGCCCTTTAAATTCTTGCGTGAACCATTCCACATTTATATTACATATTCAAGCAAAGAAATTTCCACCTTTCTGTCTTTGTACAAACGCGGTCTTGAAGATTATTTGCTTTCTCTACACAGTCTGGGACTCGTGAAAATTTACCAGAATTCTTCAGTCACAGATAATATGTGGAAAATATATTCTGACCGACAACGATCTCCAAACTTTTTAAATCAGGCACTTCAATAATATTGCCCATGTTTTGGATTAACGTGGGTGTGTGAGTCTACGATGTGCTTCATCAAGTCAAAATAACAGATTTTGAATTCTTGATGTCGATTCGGAGGTGAAGATGAGATGTGCAGTGGGTTTTATGATCCAATGTTTCTACAACTTGTCAAACAAAAGTATAATCAAATTTCAAAATAAAATGTCCTAAATTTGAATAGTTTTCATCATTTGCGTATGAGGAAGTTGTAACTGAGTAGTTAAAGTGTCCCTGTTTTTTTTTTAAAATTTTTTTTGGGTTCAAACTGTTGTTTTGAATGTTCCATTAAGGAACCCATTTCTCAATTTTTACATGGTTTGGTGAAATTCACTTCTCATTTGCCACAGCTGTGGCCACTTTGAAAAATATGTTGCTCATCTCTGCATTCAACCAGTCGGCCAATGAAACGGGAGATCTCTTTGGTAGTTGAGCTTAAATAGTTTTAACTTTTAACCTTATTACATAATCTAACTATACAATGAGCTACTCATAGATATTATGCAAAGAAAATTAAATATAAAATTATAAAAATACGGCATATTAAATGCAATAATAAAAGTGTCGTGTCTGGGCTAAATAATTCGTAGCCCAGTACTGGAAATATTAGTCAGTAATAATGTACCGTTGCCCAGGGGACACCCGAAAGTATTATTCGTACATCCTTTCCTTGGAGGCTCTTTCCGTGTCTCTATGAGATGAGGTGATGGTGATAGTGAGTATGAGGGTGTGGAACCAGTGGAAACAAACCTAACTTAAGCCTAATTAACCAAACACTAGTGAGCGTTTGGGTAGTTCGACTGACAGAAAAAATACCCAAAGTACCAGCCGGGAATCGAGCCCGGGACTCCTAAACACGTAGCCAGATGAACTGACTACCCACTACACCGTGGGGCCGGTTATTAATAATAATGATTATGATTGACGGATTAAGGCGTGCACAATATGTGTATAGCTTGTAATTATTTACACACAATATTGTTTATCGTATTTTCTTTTGATAAATGCTATTGCATTTCCTTCAAACATTTTCTAACTATTAGTAAAAACCACATACTTAAAATATCCTCTTTAGTAACCAGATCATTCGTCTCCGACTTTCAGGGAAAGTATCCGAAATAAGACTTAGACGTCAGAAGAGTCGATAAAAGATTCCTAAACGCCAGAAACTAGATTAGGTTTACAACGTTACCGGATAGGGCTGTATGGCAATAAAAGGACAAACAGGGGAGGAGGAAATTACAAATGCCCATACAATGTGTGTTGTGGCCCAACTATTAAATAACATTATATTCATAAAGATCCATTTTACGTTCCTAAACCAGTTGCCTTTCGTTTTCCAGGCATTTAGGTCTTAATGATCAACCAAAATATGTGAATTGTAGATTTTTGTACTTTTCAGAGAGGAGAATTTCGACTTTTAAACTATATTTATAAGTCTGTATATGTATAGGGTCGTAAAAAATAGTTTTTTTTTGTTTCCATTCTAGTAAACCCCAAAATCGTGTACCGTTAAAGAATTTTATCAATATTTATTTTGTCTCCTATTGGTTAAATAAATTAATGCAATTACGTTATACAGGTAAATACCATGGAATCTCAAGGATATCATATTAAAAATAATCAAGGTAATGTCAAAATAATTATGTCTTACAGACTACGTTACTATATTATTCCATTTATAGTTTCAGTGTGTTGGTTAATTCATTATGTTATTGAACAATCTACTCTATCCAATCACTTTAAATTGTTTTTTACATTTAATTTACAGTAAAAATAATTATATATAATATGTATACATGTGTATATACTTGCAAAGAATGAAGCAGTATCGAAAGAGGCAAAGATAGCAGTATATAAAAGAGTGTCGACGCCAACCTTGTTTTATGGATATGAAGCGTGGGTTTGTCAGGAAAAACACAAGAGCAAGCTGAATGCGGTTGTAATGAGATCTATCACATTAATAGTTTTAAGAATAAAAAGCATGCATGACTCGGTGTATGGATGTTGTTGAAGTGAAGGGAGTATGCAAGAATAGGGAAGTGTGGAGAAAGTTAGTGAGGATGGATTAAGTACGGAGTTGTTTTTTGAGCTATATGCACAGTTTATTGCCTACCTCGTAAAGGAACGGCGTCCTATCACCTTTATTGCAAAAAAACAACAACAAAATATCATTTTCTTCTAGATTGTATATATTTTTATTTTATCCTATAGCTTATTATATATATTGAAATATGTGTTATTAAACAGTTGTTAATAAAGTAGGTCCATGAAATGTAGAGATTTTTATTTATAAATATATATGTATATGATATATAAATATAGTATATAAATATCCATGATTATATAACTGATCTATAATCGCTATATTTCATAGTCCTACTTTAATTACGCTGTCAGTGTTTAACACAAACTGGTACTAAAGCGTGATGCTAAAAAAAAAGTACTATGTCCAATAAAAAACAATGTTAAAAAAACTATAGGGTGTACTATGCACCATTCAAATAAGAAATAATATGCCAAGAGGGTGACCTTTTTAAATTTTTTCCAACATAATAAAATAATGTTTTCATTATATATAGGCCTACACCAAAACAAGTTAGCAAAAAAGTATTATTTTTAAATCGCTTGATTAACCATAACAAACATATATAAAAATACTCTACCGTGTTTTATGGAGGCTATAAGACTCTTTCCTTCCATTGGCAGCGAACTTCATCACGTCTTAGAAAATAAATGAGATCACTTCCACACTATTAACAACGTCAACAAAAGGACGCGCGGTACAACTGAGTAACTCCTTCCGACACGACACCCGCATAACTCACAAAAACTGAGATCAGACACATGGGATACCTCTTTCCCCCCTTTGGAAGGAGCGCAGGACCGAAAAACACGGGGACATGTGCTCAATAGACACACATACGCACACACGCTACGCACAATCACTGGTTAGACGGTCTGAGCAGACGGACCAGTCGGCCACAAAAAGCCCGCTCCTCTTCACCCGTACACGCTAGCGCTACTAGCGGACAGTCTGCGAACATCCAGTGGAAACCGGTCTGCCTTCCAACAACCTTCGAAATGACCAATCATTATTAAGGGTCCCTGGAGGGGGAGAGGGGTGATGTAAGGGTCGGAAATGAGAAAAGGATTCGCAAAAAAAAGAAAAAAAAAAGAAAAGTGTTTTACTTTTGCACATTTCTTATTCTTACGATTTAATTTTATCACCACGTGCTAGTTATAATTACGATAGTGTGTTAGGGACGAGGAAGGTTGAATTTGGAGTAAATGCAACAGCATTTGCGTGGGTGGGAGAGTGGGGAAGCAATGTATAGGTTATAAAATCCTCAGTACACGTACATTGCTGGTCGCATGGTCTAAGGAGTCAATCTCGTAATATATACTGGATTTCCAATGATGGGAAGATTGAGGTTCGAATCTCGGTCGGGTGAACTTAGAATCAGGTTTGCTAAATGAGGTTCTTCCACGTCTTATAGGTAAATGCGAATACATATAATAAAAATGCTACCTTCTTTGTATACCCTGATTATGGGAGGATCCAAAAATATTTCTATACAGTAGGATTTTGGTACGAAATAAGGCCTTCCAGAACGGGCCTACTACCAAATTGAAGGTATACCTCCACCCCGATGTAAATAAATGCCGAGAGTCTGGACCTGTCTTATGAAGCGACTTTTAGAAAATACAAACTTTTTTTTTGCGACCAACATTGATAACATGCTACTATATTGTTGGTGTTATTTTATAGGCATTGATACTATCTATCAAAAGTGACAGCTGTGATATGTCAGTCAGCACCAAAGAAGCCACGGGGCTACTGTAGTAACGTTTATAGCCGTCAGATAAGGCCCTACCTGTTTTTTTTTAGCACCAAGTTTCACTCCACATTCGGATTACGCAAAAATAACACCAATGTGTTTGAGATGAGAAAGGTAGAATTCATAGTAAATGTACACACTTCAGTGGCCGCATGGTCTAAAGCGCTACTTTCGCAGTAGACTAGACTACCGATGACGGGGAAATCAAGGTTCGAATCTCGGTTGGCTGTACTAAGGGTGGTTTTCTCCCAAATTATTTTACACTCTCCCTCCACGCGAATGTTGGTAAAATTCCTCTAAATATAACATTCCTAATCCCCAAAATCATTAGTTAGTATATAAGCTTATAACCTGAACGGTTAGTAAGACGCGGTGTTAAAAAAAAAAAGCAAAAAATAGTGAGAGTGACGCCTTAGAATATTCGACCACCGAAGCGGATACAATCCTGATAAAATTCGACTAAAGAAAAACGCAATGCAAAAAACCAACATTTTCTATAAACAAGCCGCAAAAAGATTCCTATCATTATCCAACTGTATAAAACTCTCATTAAAAACAAAACAAATATGGTACACAAAGGCGATATCTGTGCCAGATGGTCAACTACGCCTTAAAAAAAATGACACCATCATCCCTCTTGTCTTTCTTCCTCTGTATCGTAACAGACTGACGACATTATTTCGTAGCGGGCGACCCATAAAACATGTTGGTGACACTCCCTTCGGAATATAACCTTGTATTTATGAATGAGGACGATCCATTGATGGCGAGGGGGTAAAGGGGTGTGTGTTTGTGAGAGTACTTTACATAATTACAGAGAGCAGAACATGGCGGAAGTTGGCAGGCAGAAGCGTTATTGTTAACAATTTTACAAGACGGGTCCTTTTGCTCTGATGGAGCTCGCTACTTGTTCAGGTTGTTTCATTTCTCAGGTGTGAACATACCCCCCCCCCTTTCCCTCCCTTCCTTCATCCTTTTTTATTTCTTTAGTACGAGTTCGGGTGATTCCGCCAGAGCTCGGGTTATCTTATTTAATTTTATTCCTATTTTTAAGTTCATACGTAACTGCCTCATTCACCGCTTCGTAGGCGGCATGGATTTAACTAGCTACTCTCGGAGTAGACTAGACTGCCGACGACGGGGAGATCGAGGTTCGAATCTCGGTCAGGTGCACTGAGGATGGTTTTTTCCTAAAAGGTTTTCTACTCTTCCTCCATGCAGATGCAGATACACTTCCTTTTTACTTTCTCTCTATCTTACAGGTAGAGAAAGTATGGTGATCGTCAAAAAAATCGAACTCGAGATTTTGATGAATTTTGACGTTTCATGACTTCCTGAATCCGAAAAAGTGGTTTTTGAATTTCCGTCTGTCTGTCTGTCTGTTTACCGATTGAGCTGAAACTTGATATCTAGGGTTTTCATAGGGTTGCCCCGAGGGGTTTTTGGAATTGGATATCTACCCCTAAAATTAAGGGTAGTTTACTGAAGGGAAAAAAGAGAAAAAGTCGATTTTCTCAAAATCGGCTCTAACGATTTTGATTAAATTTAATTTATGAACATTAATAAATATTCCAAACAAAATGGCTACTCTCAATATTTCGGCAAAATGGCTTTAAGGGCTCCGGTCTGAAGCGTAAATTAACATTTTTTATAATAGCTCCGAAACTATTTGAGATATGAAATTACTTAGCATTACAAATATGTATATATATTTATAATACAAATATTTTATTCGAAACATATTTTTATAAAATCAATAACTTTCAATCTATACGCAATTATATATATATTTTTAGCTTTTTGGACATTAAAACTTAAGTATTGCGATCGTAAAAAAAACTAACCTGAAATGTTGATGGATTTCGATGTCTCACGACCCCCCGAACCCTAAAAAATAGTCTTTGCAATGCCGTCTATTCTGTGTGTCTATTAAAACTTAAAATTAAGGGTAGTTTACTGAAGGGCAAAAAGAGAAAAAGTCGATTTTCTCAAAATCTGCTCAAACGATTTTGATTAAAATTCGTATCTAGGCGTTGATTAAGATTATAAATAAACTGGCTATTTTCATTTTCCTATGAAAATGAATTTTAGGGTACATTACAGAAGCGTTAATTTCCATATCTCCACAACTATTGGAGAAACTAAACAACTTATCATTGCAAAATTGTAGGACTATTAGAAATAAAAAACTTTTATTTGACATATATTTTTATAAAAGCAACAGTTTCTGAGATATTTGCAAATATATTAATACAATTTTGTGAGCTTTAGTGGTAAACATATACTACTTAAGTATTAACGCAATAATTCTCCTATGCCATAGAGTAATTAAATATAAGTATCTAAAAAAGTATGTTATTTTTCCTTAAATCTCTTAGGAGAAATGTTTGCACAGCAATGATCTATCTCCATTTTAGACTCAATAGTCAATATTTACATTTTTTATTGGTCAAAATGTATAAATGAATAATTAAATATCAATGCGATGACTTGAAGATCTGCAACACCTTATAAAATGTTAAAATTTTAACCAGAAATCGAAATTTTAATACGAAGTGTTGACCCTTGTGGAAGACATTAAACTGTTTGAAATGCTCTTAGGTGGACAAAGATGCGCCTCTTTTCTCATTGATTCTATATCATTGTATATTATTTTATGCGTGTTCTTATGTGGAGTGGTGATGATACAATGTACATTATTCCGTTCAGAAATCTTACGAGTTTATAGAAAGAGAGAGAAAGTCTGTGCGGTGCGCCGTACCATTTATTTTATATAAACTTCCTAATCCTTTAAACCATTAGCGTAATTAGTACATAAGCGTATAACATGAACGGGTAGTAAGACGTGGTGATACCAATGATAACATTAAATACACTACAAAAATAATTTAATATAAATATTTTATTGTCAAAGTTTTAAATGCCAAAATTGACAGCTGTTCAACAAATGGCACAACGGATTAGGGAAAACTGCTCCCGGGAAAACTGCACCTTCCCAGAAAAAAGGAAAAAAAATTTCGCCTTCCTATCAATCATCACACCATTAGATGGTAAAAGCGCGCCCCACACACTGTTTTACACACTTACAAAACAAGTAGGCCCAAGGACCTAACAAAGTGTTTGAAGAGTCTAGCCTAGATTCAAAAAGTGGGGTAAAAGGTCGTCAATAATTAGTTTGGTAACTTCAATTTATACGTTCACATCAAATGCTTACAGATACACACTTATCTTTATTTCATTGAAAACCCTAACCTAACTTAACCTAACCTAACCAAAACAACATGCAAAGAGACAGGTGCGATGAAGCGATGAATCGATCACCTCATGATGTGCGATGAGTCGATTTGAAATTCCCACCCTCCTAAACAAAAGGATGCGATGAACCGATCTACGCCGGTGAAAATGGTTAGGTCGTGAGGAAAGTGAGAAAAGTGCGCCCACACGACATTGTTAAAATTATTTAGGTGAGACAGACAAGGTCGTGTCGGCTCACTTTTCTCACCTATTAATGTGATTCAAGGGAGGGCGCAGTTTTCCCGGGCGCAATTTTCCTGACACTGGTCCAACAACGCCACAGACACGACAACTTGTCGGGTTATGGGGTGGGGAAGTTGGCGATCGGGGGGTTTGTACCGATCAATTTGGAAAATATTTTTGGTCGGACAACAAGCCTACACACTATACAATCTATCGGCTTGCTGGCCGGCCGTCTCGACAAGTTGGTGTGTGTGTAGGGCCCTTTATCCGAGGTGTGATACAGCATTTACGTAGCGGTAGAAGGGGGGAGGAGGGTGAGGGAAGGAAAGTCACAGTGATAAATCAGAAACCGTGTCATACCCAAAACGTACGGGCTAGTAACGTTTAATTACTCTAACGGGCTAGGGGGGAAAGGGAAGGGGGGAATTTTGAGAAATAGTACCTTGATTTTCATGAAGGAATATGGGGAAACTATTTAAGAAAATAAGAAAATCATCCTCAGTACATATGGCTGAGATTCGATCCCCGATATCCCCCCATCACCGTAAAGCCAGACAAGACGATATCGACGCCTTTGTCCACGTGCCCAAAGGTGCGATTATATATATAACAATAAAAACGGAAGTATGGAAGTAGTAGTAATAATAATAATAGTAATAATAATAATAATAATAACAATAACAACAATAACAATAACAACAACATTACTACTACTACTACTACTACTACTAATAATAATAATAATAATAATAATAATAATACTAATAATGGGCAAGGACAAACAGGAGCAGAGGAAACAGGATGTACGACCAGTGTACATCCACCACATCCACTCCAGCCGGATGTACAAGGGTTTGCTACAGTTCAGTGTTCACAGGAAAGGCCCTATCTGACTAATATAATAAGTTACTAGATCAACTTTCATGTATTCATACGTCATGTCATATTATCTTATATGGTCACTTTTGATAGCTTTTCTCAATGCCAATCAGTTATGTGGGTATACATGCATTTATCACAGTGTATTACTACCCGCTCGGGTTATATACCTATGTAGTAACTACATTGATGTGTTAGGGATTAGGAAGTTTGAAATTAGAGGACGTGTACCCACAGTTGCGTGGAGGTAGAGTGGTAAACCATTTAGGGGAAAAAAAACTCTCAGTACACCCGACCGAGATTCGAACCTCGATCTCCCCGTCATCGGCAGTCCAGTAGACTGCGAAAGTGACTTCTTTGACCATGCGGCCACCAAGGTGGGTATCAACAAATATAAAATAACATTAATTATATTGTAAAACGTTATCAACATTGATGGCGAAAAAAAAGAAGTTATTTTTTAAAAGGCACTTTCTGTGACAGTTGGACTGTACGTGGGACCTATTCGCGGATATCCTACGCTGGTATCCGTGGTCGAGTGGTTCAGGGGTCCGAACACGATGACTCCTAAAAATAGACTACTATCTATGATTGAGACCGTTCTGTCACCATCCATATCTATAGGTGATCTCTATAGACACTAGGACTAAATAAATTATGTGCTGTCCTAGGTTAAGTTGGAATTATATATTCTTGTGTTTATACCATGCATATTTAAAAAAAAAATCGTACCTGTGGGCACGTTTACAAGGGGTCAGTCTCACCTGGCAGGGTTTATCTGGTCTGGTTTTTCTAGAGAGGAAGAGATCAGGGTTTAAATTTCAGCCTTGTGTATTGAGGGTGGTTTTTTTCCCCCCTAAACATTTTAAACCGCCACCTTACTAGCAAATTCAGGTATATTCCCTCTAAAATTTTATCTTCCTCAATTTTTCTCGGACACAAGAAGGGTCTTTTGGAAAACAAAAACATATTTTTTCGCGGTTAACATTGATATTATTTTACTGTAGGTCTATTATTAGTGCTCTTTATTAGTTATTGAAATAATCTATCAAAAGTGACAGCTACAGATCACATGAATTGACGTAGGAATACGTACGCGATTTAAGATCTAGTAAATTTTCTGTCTGTCAGACAAGACCCTTTCCAAGATAATTGGGCTGTAGTAAGACGCAGTGCGTGCAATTAAAGGTGCTAGAATAGTCGAGCAGAAATTACACAAAATGTCAAAAGCCAAGTGGGTTTAGAGCACTCCTGGATGGAACTGTTCGGTGGTAGCAAAACAAAAAGAGGAGAAGATGAAAATACAAACAACGATTCAATTATTTGTTTTGTGATCCCTTCCTTTATTAAATTATATAATTTTATTCACAAAGGTACATTAAACGCTTCTAAACCACTTGCCTTTATTTTCCGGGGCACCCAAGGTCTTAATAATCTATTAAAATAAGTGGATTTTTGGAATTTTCAAGATGGAAAATTTCAACTTTTGAACTAAACATAGATGTATAGTGTCATGGAAAATAGTTTGGTGCTCATTCCAGTAATCACCAAACTCGTGTACTGTTAAAGGTTTTGCCGATATTTAACCTAATCGCAACATTTGATTGGCAATATCTCTTCAACCTACTTATAAACGAATTTTTCAGACCAATTTACCACTTGGTAGGAGCGCAAGTCAACTAGAGGTAGCTTTCGTGTAAAGGTGTTTAATTTTATCCTAACACCAAACGCTAAACATTTAACTAAGATTAAAGGAGACAAGTTCTTCTATAATCCCTCAATAAATCGTAAATAAATTGTACAGGTATCGATATAAAGAAGTATACAAGGGGTTTTAATTTTTTTTTAACGATATTTTCAGGGTCATTGCTTTAACCTATCGCCTTGGCATTTAAGGTCAATTCACACGATATACAACAACTATAGGTCCTTTGACAGGCGTATAAATTATCTGGTCCGCACTGAAATACATGTTCGCGTGGAGAACACTGAATAACCGACAAAGAAACGACTCCACCTTGGAAGATATAAAATGGAGGGAGAATCGACGTAGTTTTTGCTAAGAGTGAATTAAACAAGTGGAATGGAAACATTTTCCTTTAAATTTTGCAAATATTTAAGGTTGAATGGAAGGGAATGCGAGAAAAAGACAGAGTTTTTGCAGTTTTTATGGCAAAACAATTTTTTGACCAAAATAAATAAAATATTACTCTAGTACAAACATAGAATTAAATTTTCTTCTCATGGTGACCTCAAAATTTCTTGAATATCTGTCGAGGATGTCTTGAAATTTAATGACAACTTTTTATCTTCATTTAAAAAAATTCTCATCTATTACCTATGCATGCTCTTTGACAGATATTCAACAACCATTGATACCACCGTGTGAAGAAAATTAAATTCTATTTATTGAAGCGGGTTGCACCATAACTTGACGCACCTAAGCACTAGCACACTTACACGCCAATGAAATAAACAGAATGAAAGGGATTATTTAATTAATTAATCAATCAATCAACTCCCTTCAATGGCCGAATGGTCTAAGGCGTCACTCTTGGGTTAGACTACCCTGCTGGAGACGCAAATGCCGGTAGATTACCTCTAAAATGCTTCCTTCCTCATCCTTATCCCATTAGATTAATTATCATATATTCATATAACCTGAACAGGTAGAAGACGCGGCGATAAAAACTATGTAAAAACAATGAAATTTAAAAATCACATAAATTAATCCTGCTCCAAAATTTGACTACCATTTCCCCTCCACTTTATGTCCTCCGAGAAATCCACGCACATTTATTTGATACATTTTACGCCACACACAAACTAGACAAGTTTCGTGGTCATTAGTCTTACATCGTCTTGTCAGACTATTCAGCATGCTAAAATAAATTCAAACAAAAAATAAAAAAACGATAACAAAACATCTAAAAAAAAAAGTTGGCAGACTGTAACGTAACTTTGAATAAGGAGTGTTAAACGATGACGTGTAACGTGAGAAAAAAACTCACCAGACCTCAACGATGACCTTGGAAAAATTAAGATCAAGTCGAAAATATTGTTTAATTATTTCCGAACATGAAACGGCTCACTTTTATTTGCAAGATGCTGTCGAAAATTTAACAAGAAGAAACGAAACAGCAATAATTTTCAAAAACTGATTGCGCAACATGTCTTTCCATCCGTCTGGGCTACCCGCGTTATTATAAAATAATCGTATGGAGAAATTTAAGAGGGTGATCAAGGCGGGGAGTACTTGAATCAGATAACGGACGATGTTGGCAGAAGAAGGTACAAATGTGTAAAATATTTGTTCCAAGCTCTTAATCAAGTAACTTGCTAACCGACCCAGTGCCTTCATCCCGGCAGCAAAGTCATACCATGCCCCCTGCTACAGAACAACTCTTGAAACTAGGACTTTTGACCCGTAAACAACCCGACAAAGTGGTTGGAACAATCTCTAGAGGTACATAATAGCAAATGTCAAACTTGGAGACATACAATAGTTGACACTGTTTAAGGAAGATGGGATGGATGACGTGTGTTATCTATTTACGGAGAAGATTCTTTTGTAACCTCATCGCAACCTTGTACACACGGTAATAGAATAAAATATAAGTTATATCTCTTGAAACCTTTCGGCTCGCACGAGACAGAAACTAACATGTGTTGTTGTCACATCAGTGATTGGTAGTCTACAAGGGTAGGTTGAAGCTGAATTCACACATTCACCGAAAAAATAAATAATAGCCTACATATTTACTTTAACACCGTGTCCTACTTTTTCTTATACGTGTATGTATTATTTAAGCTAATGCGCTAGGAATGAGGAAGGACGTATTTAGAGGAAGCGTAGTCCCATCTGCGTGGAAGAAGAGTGGAAAAACATTTGGGGGAAATCCACTCTCAGTACACCCGGCCGTGATTCGAACTCCGTTCTCCCTGTCATCGGCGGTCCATTCTGTTGAGAGTGTGAGGCCTTTTAAACCAGAGGGTTGGCAACATATTTTTCAATGTCGCCACAGATGTGGCGAATGAAAAATGGCAATTCGCCACACCATGTAAAAATTGAGAGATTAGGTTTCTCAATCGAACATTTAAAACAACTCATTCAGTTTGAACAAGTTTACTCAGTTTTAATTGCCTCAGACGCAAATAATGAAAATTGCTTGTGTAGCGAGCGAGACCCTGCTCGGGCCAGCCCTGAGCAGTCACCAGGCTTGGGCCACCCCTATTAGTAAGGGGGTGGGGGACATTCCAACGGGCCGAGTAGGTGTGACAAAAGACAATCAAGCAACGGGACTGAGAGTGGCAGGACTAGAGAGCGTGTGTTGATACTGTAATGGACTTGTGAGACAATTCAAGACATGTATATTAAATAAGCATATTAATAAGTACCAGTTCATTGTAAGATTGTAGTTTAGAGTTAAGAATAGAAAGTAAGAACCGTAACAGTGGTGATAGCGGTGGGATAGTACGTATTAAACTTATTTTGTTATATTAAACTACAATGGCTAGCGCTATATTATTGCCCCGAACATTTGACGGTCAAAGTGACGTGTCGGAGTGGATAGCACATTTTGAGTTAGTGGCTACAGTGAACAATTGGTCGGATGACGCAACGAAGTGCGCGTATCTCGCGGCAAGTTTGGCCGGTAAAGCGTTACAATCGTATCTTGTTTTGGACCAAGAAGAACAAAAACAATATTCCAAAGTTAAAACTGGATTAAAACAAGCTCTGGCCCCGGGGCAAGGAGACGAACTTTTTAAAGCCATGTTTCGTAACCGACGTCATGCACCCGCAGAACCACTCCCGTCGCTTGGGCTGGATTTACGCCGACTTTCCGCTAAAGCTTTTCCAAATTTAGATGCGGCTGTGAGAGATGTTCTCGCCAAGGATCAATTTATAGAGGCGTTAAATGACCCGCAATTGCGTTTATTTGTGCGACAGTCTAGACCTAAAACGCTTGATGAAGCTATGACTGTTGCTGTAGAAACAGAATCGACCCTCGAAGTGGAACGTTCGAGGACGCTACCAACTCACACAAGTGGTAATGAGACGCCCACCAATCCTCCGGGCATGGTGGCGGGTCTTACACTGCAAGATATGGGCAAGCTGCTTCAGGAACAACAAAAGACGCTTCAGGCCATGACAACAGCGATGCAGCAATTATCAACAACACTTTCTGCATCACGGGAGCGGGGTGACCGACGCCCATTACAATCATCATCTGGTCGATCAATTAGATGTTGGGCGTGTGGTGAAAACGGACACCGACGGGCACAGTGCCCTCAGGGAAACGGCCAGCGGCCAGTGTGAACGAGTTCATGCTGGCCGGGACTTCATACGGGACCGCGAAACGCGCGACGGCCGAGGAGGCTTCACACGGAACCGCGAAACGCGCGCCGAATGGGGAGGCTTCACACGGAACCGTGAAACGCGCGATGGCTGAGGAGGCTTCACACGGAACCGCGAAACGCGCGCCGAACGGGGAGGCTTCACACGGAACCGCGAAACGCGCGACGGCCGAGGAGGCTTCACACGGAACCGCGAAACGCGTGCCGAACGGGGAGGCTTCACACGGAACCGCGAAACGCGCGACGGCCAAGGAGGCTTCACACGGAACCGCGAAACGCGTGCCGAACGGGGAGGCTTCACACGGAACCGCGAAACGCGCGCCGAATGGGGAGGCTTCACAAGAGACCGGTAAACGCATACCACCCGAGGAGGATATACCCAGGATCACGGAAAGCTGGCTGGATGAGAAGCATTCACATGGGGATGGTAGCTGTGAGGTAAGTTCACACGTGCGTGAGGGGCGCGAGATTGGTTCTGCATCCCCACGTGTCAGCGCGGACCGCGAGGATATCGACAGGTACCCTGTCACATTTGGGGTATGGAGTGTAGAGTCAGACGGGGCAGTATACGTGAATGGACATATAGAAGGGTGCGCTGTTCGTATTTTAATTGACACTGGTGCCGCCGTGTCCTTAATACGCAGAGATGTGTGGGAAAGTGTTAAGGGACGGTCTAAAATGTCGGTAGCACCCACATTAGCCTGTATCGTGAACGCGAGTGGAGATCCAATAAATACTGAGGGAGAGGTTGAAATGACTGTGAAGATTGGTGGTACTCAAGTGCTACACAGATTTTTAGTCGTGTGTAATATTACCCAACAGTGCATTCTTGGAGTAGATTTTCTCATAAAAAATCAGGGGGATGTTTTACTCTCTAGCTCAGAGCTAAGGCTTGGTGACTCAGTGGTAGGGTTAACAACAGTTCCAAAAAAGAATAATGTGACTGGAACTAGCGTGTGGAACGTAGCTGTGGACAAAACAATTATAGTGCCATCATATAGTGAGGTGTTCACTCGTGGATCGGTTAATGCAGTTCACGATAATGTTACTGGATTGTTAGAGCCTTCGGACAACCTTAGGGAGAAGCACGGAGTTATGGCTGCCCATGTATTGGCATGTATACAAAACAAAGAATTACCAATTAGACTTGTTAACCCAGGTCCGTCGCCTATTACATTGCGGGCAGGCACGACAGTAGGCAAGTTCTTTGAAGTACCACAAGAGATGCAAGTTGCAACAATTGGAAAAAGAAACAAGAGTGACGGACGAGTAGAACATCTTTTTGACTTGACAAAATGCAAACTGGACCAGGAAGAACGCCAAAGACTTTGCAGCTTGCTAAACGAGTTTAGTGATATCTGCTCCAAGGGATCAAATGACCTGGGGAGAACTAATCGTATATATCATCACATCGAAACAGGTAGTGCTATTCCTATCAGGCAGCCACCAAGACGTCTCCCAATACACCGGCGGGGAGAAGCGAGCCGGGTAGTGGAGGACATGATCTCGGATGATATTATACAGCCATCGTCATCTCCATGGAGTTCTCCCATTGTTCTTGTGCAAAAAAAGGATGGAACAACAAGATTTTGCGTGGACTACAGAAAGCTAAACGCAGTAACACAAAAGGATGCTTACCCTCTTCCACGGATCGACGATCTCCTGGACTCACTAGGAGGTGCAACCTCGTTCAGTACTCTAGATATGGCATCAGGGTACTGGCAATGTGAAGTGGCTCCTAAGGATCGCCCAAAGACCGCATTTTCAACAGGGGAAGGGGGGCTATATGAATTCAAAGTCCTACCCTACGGTGTGTGCAATGGACCAAGTACTTTCCAACGTCTAATGGACTTAATTTTAGCTGGGTTGCAGTGGAAGTCCACATTGGTTTACCTAGATGACGTAATAGTTTATGGGAAAACATTCGACGAACATTTACTTCGATTTCAAGAAGTATTCTCGCGTTTGCGAGAAGCAGGGCTTAAACTAAAGCCTTCAAAGTGTCAGCTCATGCAGCCTCAAGTCAGTTTCTTGGGACACACCATCTCATCACGGGGAATTTCAACAGACCCACAGAAGGTGTGTGCTGTTGAGGAGTGGCCGGCACCAAAAGACATAGAGGAACTTCGGGCATTTCTAGGAACTGCTTCATATTACCGTAGGTTCATAAAAAGTTTTGCAACCGTGGCTGCTCCTCTTTACAAGCTTACACAAAAAGGTGAACGGTATACCTGGGATCAAACCTGTGAGACAGCTTTCAAAGACTTAAAGAAACGCCTTACTTCCAGTCCTGTTCTGGCATTTCCTTCACCCGAAGATAGCTTTATTCTAGATACAGATGCAAGCAATATAGGTATAGGTGCTGTATTGAGCATTAAATGCGATGGCGAAGAGAAGGTAGTAGCTTATATGAGTCGCACATTGACAAAGGCAGAGCGACATTATTGTGTGACAAGAAAGGAAATGTTGGCTTTAGTTGTTGCCACCAGACATTTTCGGCACTATCTATATGGCAAGCCATTTATTGTCAGAACAGACCATAGCTCCTTACGCTGGCTTCAATCTTTCAAAGAGCCAGAAGGGCAGGTTGCACGCTGGCTGGAACAACTTGCTGAGCTGGAGTTCACAGTGCAACACCGAAATGGCAAGTCCCATGGGAATGCTGATGGGCTATCTCGGCGGCCATGCCAACAATGTGGAAGAGACAGTGCGAAGGAAGATGCATTTGAAGCAATGAAAGGAAAGGAAACGCCGAATAATTTCAAGGGAAGTTTAAGTAAAGCAGTGGATGTGAGTTTTCTTGCAATCGACAGCTTCGGATGGTCTCTAGAAGAACTACAGAAGAAACAGGGAGAAGATCCTGTAGTTAAACATGCAGTGCAGTGGTGCAAAGCGGGAGAACAGCCACCCAGAGACACAATCGTGCAAGAAAGTCGTCAGGTGCTAAGACTATGGGAACAATGGGATAGTTTGACGCTAAGGAACGGCTTAGTGTATCGACAGGGGGAGGGAGATATTAATAACAAACGACTTCAGCTACTTCTACCACGAGACCTAAAAAATGAAGTCATGGAGGCACTCCATAGTTCACCAACAGGAGGTCATCTGGGATTTAAGAAAACGTTAGAGAAAGTTCGGGAGCGGTTCTATTGGCCTGGGCATCTGGAAGATGTGAAGGTGTGGTGCAGATCCTGCCATGATTGTGCACGTAGGAAATCCCCAAATATGGCTGCTAGAGCACCACTCATCAATCGTCGACCAGGATACCCATTACAACGGATCTCCGTAGACATTTTGGGCCCACTACCTGAGACCGACCAAAACAATAAGTACATCCTGGTGGTGGCGGATCATTTCACGAAGTGGACAGAAGCATATGCCATGCCTAACCAGGAAACTGTGACAGTGTCAAGGATAATAATTGAGGAATTCGTGTGTCGATTTGGAGCTCCTGATGAAATACACAGTGACCAAGGGCGTCAATTCGAAGCTAAGATATTTCAAGAAATGTGCTTGTTTCTGGGAATCAGGAAAACGAGGACTACGCCATACCATCCCCAATCAGATGGATTAGTCGAAAGGTTTAACCGCACACTTCTAGCCATGTTGAGCCAGTGGGTTAATGAGCGACACAATGACTGGGACAACTTCCTCCCCAAGTTATGTTAGCCTACAGATCAAGTCAGCATGAATCAACAGGCTACACACCGTTTTATCTCATGTTCGGGCGAGATGTACGACTACCAGTCGATGTGGCGTTCGGGCACCCGGAAAAAGTGTTTTTGAATGAAACCTTATTTGTGCAAGACATGCGAAGCCGTTTCGAGTTGGCGTATGAAAGAGTCCGAGAAAAACTAGGAAACTGCCAACACGTACAGAAGACGCTCTATGATCGACGATGTTCAGGTTCCCCTTATGAGGAAGGGCAGCGAGTGTGGCTACTTAGCAGTGCCGTTAAACGTGGATGCACACCGAAACTACACCGTCCATGGGAAGGGCCATACGTGATAATAAAACGAGTTTCCGATGTCACGTATCGTGTCAAGAAAGGCCAAAAGCGCTTAGTTGTCCATTTCAATAGGCTCAAATTGTATCAGGCTCTAGACACCGAAGGTGAGAACAAAGTAGCTCCTGAGGTTGTAAGAGAACCTGAAAAACGGGACGAGGGAAAGACACCGGCAAACCAGCTGCCACGTGAGGGACAAAACACCCACCCTCTCCAACAAGAGCACCTCCAGGTAAAACTGGTACCAGCAGGACTGAGGGAGCAGCTTCAACAAACACGAATGTGCGAGCAGGGGACGGAGTCCGAACGGCGCTACCCAAAACGAGACTCACGTGTACCAGAGCGGTATCAAGCCGGGTATAATTTTGTGGGCACTGGGTCGTGCCCAATTTATGAGGGGGATAGTGTAGCGAGCGAGACCCTGCTCGGGCCAGCCCTGAGCAGTCACCAGGCTTGGGCCACCCCTATTAGTAAGGGGGTGGGGGACATTCCAACGGGCCGAGTAGGTGTGACAAAAGACAATCAAGCAACGGGACTGAGAGTGGCAGGACTAGAGAGCGTGTGTTGATACTGTAATGGACTTGTGAGACAATTCAAGACATGTATATTAAATAAGCATATTAATAAGTACCAGTTCATTGTAAGATTGTAGTTTAGAGTTAAGAATAGAAAGTAAGAACCGTAACACTTGGATTGAAATTGTAAGACAATTTAAAGCGAGATCTGACAATACTTTTTGTCTGACAAGCAAGGGCGTAGTCAGGGATTTTTTTTTTGGGGTTCAAACACCCCCTGAAATTTTATGAACAAAAATATAGGGCTTTATTTATGGTTCGAACAATATCAAGATTAAAGTACAAATAAAAAGCACTTCAGATAGCTTCGAGAGGTGTTTACTATTTATAATTTATCCTAGCCTCCGGCAGTTAGGGGGTTATGCTGCCATAAAAAACACTTCAGATAGCTTCTAGAAATGTTTATCATTTAGAATTTTTCCTTGCCTTCAGCAGTTAGGGGATGCCCCCCCCCCCCCCTGAAATTATTGACTGGCTACGGCCTTGCTGACAAGTTTCAATAACCTTGGCTGAATATCTGAACTCAATGGGCATGCGGAATTAACTATCTTCAAAATATTTTTAATTTAAGAAAATAAAATGAAATGATTATTTATCATTAGAAACAATTTCCGCGTATCCATTTCGAGTTAAAACTTCATTATCATTTTTGAAAATTTGTCTTAAATAAGCTAACGTTGGATTGAATTACTTAAAAAAATTAACATACATTATTATTTATCACGTAAAATAGTCCCCAAATATCAACTTTGAACAAAATCGTTTTAGCTATTTTCAAAAAATTTCAAAATTTCCAAAAAATCAGTCATTAGTAAACTTTTATAAAATGATTATTTTTAAAGAAAAAAAACAAATTTATATATATTGTAAGAATCTTACCAAATATAGATACCTACATCTTACCAAATCCTTTTAGCCATTTTAAAAATATTTCAAATTAAAAAAAAATGTAATCAGTAAACTACCTTTTAGCGAACTTTTTTCCCTAAAAAACAAGTCAACAATTTGATTTAAGAGGTCAAAACACTCCTCAGATGTACATTTTAAATAAAATGGTTAGAGAAATTTTCTAAATATGTCAAATTTTCAAAAAAATCACTAATTAATAAACTAACAAATAAATTTTTACCCAAAAACAAAATACAATGTGTTATTTAAAAGGTCAAAAACGCCCTAGATATCAATTTTAAACAAAATAGTTAAAGCCATTTTCCATTTCAGATTTATGGCAAGGGACAGACAGATAGACAGACAAAATTGTACAATCAGGGGTATACAAAACTTAATAGATGATTCATCATAATATCGAAGTCGAAAATTTTCACGATTAAAATATTCTCTCTTTAAATGAGAAAGTAACACTATAATGGTTATAAAAGAGTTTCTTTCATAGATTTTAAAATCAAGACGTACTTAAAACCAGTATAAAAGTACATTATATAATTACTTTTTTTTTAGGTATTTAACGTGCACTTTCTGAACCGACTCATTATATCAGCACATGACTTATAAACTAACTTAAATCTAGAGCAGACACAACACCTAGCCCCCCGGACGTTAATTCATCACTGTGAAAGGAGGAAACGCCAATTTCACAATTAATATCTTGTCCCATGCTCGGAATCGAGCCTGGGACTCTTAGCTCAGTAGGTAGAAAGATTATCTATTGATCTAAGGCAGTGTTTCTCAACAAGTGTTCCATGAACTGGTTATGAGTGTTCCACCGGTGGAAGATGCCACGTGACAACAGTTCTATGATTCTAACTGAAGACAGCTAAGTGCGTTGACTTCTAAATCAATATAATATAAAATTATTTAAATTGAAAAATGACACTTGGACAAGAATGTTTCGCAAATTGTTCTTATAATCAAAAGTGTTCCGTGACTTCCAAAAGGTTTAGTAACTACTGATATAAGCTGCCAAACTACAATTATTTAGTAGTATGATGACCATATTAATATAGTTAGCAATAGTCTGAGCCAGCATTTGTGACGTAAGTTTTCCGACACTGCATATTGGGAATAGGGCTTTTTCTATTATTTACTAAAAAAAACCCACAAAAAAACCCGTTGAGATGGGTGGATCAAAAGAAAACAGGTCACGGGCTGCAAAGGGCCCGCGAACCGTGGGTTGGACAAAACACTGTCTTAGATTAAACCATTTAATAACCATGGTACTAAACGTAATAGTTAAATGATAATTTTTTTTAAAAAAACTTCCATTTTGACGTCTTGACTTTTACATTCACTCAATAGCTTTTAACACGAACGGTTAGTAAGACGCGGTGCTAAAGAATAATAATCATAATAGTAATAATATATTCACTCAGGTTTCCAAACTGTCACTTTAATAAAAACTGTTAAAAAAACTTGCTCACATAAAATAATTGTATATGTGAATTATTTTCCTCGCTCAGTAAAAAACTCTTTGAAAATCATTTAGATAGATGAAACTTTTTTCGCAAGAAACAAAGTAGTTGAAATTTTTTTACAAAAACGGATTATTTTCCGTCTCAACATCACTACATATTACAAGGTCTATTTTTTTTTGGACATGCCTTGAGGTGGTTATGAATGTACATCAGGGTCGGAGGTACTGTACTTTCCCCCTCTGGTTCTGTTCCAAGTCGTTCCTTCTTTTAGCCATCCCTCCTTTTTCTTAATCTATAATAGCGTAACCACTACCCCCTGCCCCCAACCATGTGGCGGTCACATATTGTAGAAAAGGATGACGTAAGATCTGTAATCTTATGTTAGTGTCTCTCTTGGAACAATGCCGCTTCAGGGGGTTGGAGGGGGGAAGGGGGGGAGAGACAATCGAGAACAGATTCGCTAAAGGGGAGGTGAAAAGGACGTGAACAGTTATAAAAGACGAAGGAGGTCTATAGAGAGATAAGAGCTTAATATTGCCAACTTTGCTTTTTTTTTTTTCAAGATTTAATTAGCAGAGTGACTAAGGCGGCTATAATAAATCAATAGCTATTAGCAAGCTTTCTAAATTTTTATAATAATTGTACTCCAAGTCGAGTTCTCTCGTGCAATTTTCAACGATTCATTGAAAATGAATACAAAATGAACGTCAGAACACTCATTTAATTAGCCTGAAACGTTATTGAATGCTTTCATTAAAAGTGAAAAAAAGGAGGGTTTACTTTTCTTCGTTTTAAATGAAAAATTGAAAAATGAAAACTAAATTATTAACAGTGAGAACATGTACAAGAATTAATGAGTTACCTTTTATTTTGATGCAAAGATTTAGTTAATTTAACTTATTTATTTATTCTGTCTTTAATCTCATAAGCTTTGGCTCAAAATAGGATGGTACAATATACTTGCTTGTGGGGGTTATTTGGATTTTACAAGAGCCTTACAAAACATATTACAATTTTGACTTAATAGCTTAACAATAAAAATGGTTCAAGATTATATGAAATGTAAACAACAGTTAATTATAAAAAAATGTCAACGTTACACTGCGATCGCCTGCGACCTTATATTGGATTTAATACTCAATTCATACATGCTTATGTTTATTTAATATATTTTTTTTTAACTCGTGTGATAACCGCAGACACATCATTTAACGAACCGCAGATCGCATGAACTTTTCCCACGGCGACATTTCTACTAAATGAAACGGTAGCTGATCAGTCCCATCATGATCGTCATGATCAATAACACATGTGAACAAATTCCTTTCATTTAATTTTGATGAAAAATAAATAATTGGAAATAAAACATTGAAAATGACACGTGAAAACTTTTTTTTTTTTTTTGCTAGAGTGCTTTTTGTATTGTTTTAAAGTAATCCAGATGCTATGTAAGGAAATTATTATTTAGTTTTACTAATTCGTAACAATATTTACCTTGCGGATTTTGACTTCAGTTTAAAATAGATTTATTTTATTTGTAATATTTGGAAATAAATATTTTAAAAATCCAGTGGGAATTTAAATAAATTTGATCACTTTTGGTGGGATTTTGCTAGTATGAGTTGGCAATACTGGAAAGGACTATTTTCTAGACGCTGGATGGATTTCAACGGATGTACAGACGGAGAGAGAACTAATTCCAGATCGCAATAAAGTAGTAAATACAATTACAAACAAACAAAATGGTCAAATAAAGATTGAAACCATGACCGAATGGCTAGAGTGTTTCACCAACACCGGAAGGGAGGGATGTGATAATAAACCTCAATCTCGTTTAGTTTTAAGTCATGTTCAGAAAGTGTACGTCAAGTTTCATCGAATTTGTTTTTAATGAAAAAAATAATATTCGTTACACATACAATGGGTGACGGATGAAAAAAAAAAAAAAGAGGAGCTTTGTCATGACAAAGAGTCATGAAAGCTACAACGTGTTCCATGAAACGATAGTTCATCATTTTTCTGTTCTTTAGCTTCCCACTATAATAATTGTACAAATAATAACCGTTCACGGTGAGGTAAGACTTCCTTTGACAGATTCGAATAGCACTGAATTATCTATGTAGTTTTCACATCCTCTCTCCACACTAATGGCGTTGCACTTCCCCAAACACTCCTCTTATATTAAACCATTAATAGATCTAGTGTTGAACGCAGCAATTAAATTCATTTATAAATATTAGGGATGGGACCACTCAAATCCTTGGCTCTTCAAACACTCGAATCCTTAAAACCTTAAATCCTAGAAATATGAATTTTGAATCCTCGAACTACTCCTCTTACCCAATTCCTCAAATCTTCAAATCCTAGTAATATAAAAACCTTTGACACTCATATCCTAGACTCTTCAAACACTCTAATCCTTAAATCATCGAATCCTGGAACCCTCACACCCTTGAACCTTTGAATCCTCAAATCCTTGTGTTCTTAGAAAATTTGAGATTATTATATACCTATATTATTTATATTTGTACATATAAACTATATATATATGCATACAAATTATCAGTTGAAATTTGCTTTTAAGCTCTATCTGCACATTTAAAAGAAAAACTTAGCAATCAGACCCCAGGCCATAAATTTAGCACTTGACTAATTGATGTATAAATGTTAAAATGAATGCATTATAAAAAAAATATTAACACTTAGTTACTATCTCAATTATTTACTTTTATATTCATAATTTTGCGGAATCGACCAAGAAACGTAAAAAATAGGGTAGAATTATTGAAGAAAGGATTTTTTTTTAAATACAAACTTTTTTTGTGGTCATAATAGCGGACTGGCCACCGCCGGGTCGCTCGGACCCTCCGGCCGGCCGAAAGGCTCCGTCAAAATTCCGGTGACCGATCAACACAATCTGTTTATATTCACTTGATTTTTTCATCGTTTTTGTATCTCCTGTCCACCGGTTAAGTGGCTCCCACACGTTACGGTACACCTGTATACATTCACTTATATATATTTAAATTTTAAGTGCCCCCTAAATTTAGAGGAAATGCACCCACATCAGATTGGAAAATATATAGATCTCATGTGTAAAACTACCCTTAGTGTAAGTATTTTAACACAAACAACAACAAATGGCCATCGACCTCCGTGGTCTTAGAATAAAGTGCTCGCTTCAGGACCTAATGTTCGTGGGTTCAAAACCCAGCCAGGGTCGACGTATCTTTCTTGAGAGATAAAATCCGTAGCACAACTTTCTTCGGAGGGTAAGTAAAGCCATCGGTCACATGTCAATCATGGCATATGAAAGAACCCTGGAAGGTATGTGAAAATACCTTTTCCAACCAAATTGGTCGGTCCTTTCGCTCTCACTCATAGAAATTCTCATGTACTGATATAATCAATCGGTCCAGAAAGGACACGTTAAACACTTTAAATAAATAACAGAGTGCAACATGAGTCTGGCGCCTTAGATCGCGCAGTCATTGATATAGTTTCCTCTCATTCACCGCCCACCAGCTCATCAGCAGCTCGTTATAAACTTGAGGTGGGACGGAATAACCTGGCAGCTCGAAACACTTGTCGAGAACATAAACATCCCGTCTAATACCAACTCACTGACATTGAAAGTACCCACTGAGGAAACATAAATTTCCCAAGGCCGTTCAGTAGCCGTTTTCTCGAGTAATAATCATATTGGAAGGCCCACCACATATGGAAGGGGCCAATACACACATGTTTTACACATACGCCACAAAACCCACGTTATGATACATACGCTTATGTGTTATGTTCCATCACCAATAGAAGGCCTTAACTCTCTATTTCGTATAGGAGTAAGATGACTTAAGACTTTGTACAGTAGAGTGTAAGATAATTATTATCTTGTATTTTATTGGTGTTTAGTTTTTATAGGTATTTGACATGCCTTGATCGTAAATACAGTCCAATATTCATAGGAAGACAGCTGTAAAAGATTTTAGATCTACTTTCATGTATTCATAGGTCAATACCTATAAAATAAAAAACTGACCGCCTATGTAGTGATTGTGGTCTAGTGGTCCAATTTCCTGGCTACAGACCCAGAAGTCCCGGGTTCGATCTACGGCACTTCCAGATTTTCTGTGAAGCAGTAATTTTGGAACGGGGTCAACTCAGCCTCGTGAGGTCATATGAGGAGCTACTTGAACTAAAAAGTAGCGACTCCGGTCTAGGAAACTGAGAATAACGGCTCATTGTGCTGACCTTATGAAACCCTCTATCCACAAAAATCGGCACTGTCTTCACCAACAGACGGCGGCCTCTCGGTTGGTATGGATCTACTTCGGGATGGCACCGTGGAGATTTTTAGTTAATTTATTTATAAAAAAGCAGTAAAAAAATTATAGCATGACCATGTGTATGTTAAAAAAAAAGGAGAAATGAAGTTAAAAGAGGAAAAAATAATAGAGGAGAGAGGAAAAATATGGTAGACACAAAAATATTTATTAAATATCCTTTTCTTTGCTAATTCAAGCTAATCATCGAGTCAATTAATATCTAAGAAAGAATTAGTTCCATCGTTAATTTCAAGGAACATAATATTAACGCTAAGAAAAACTCTGTTCGGATATAAACATAAATAAATTCTAACTTAATTTTTTTTTTCAATTTTTATTATTTCTTATGAATAAATTTAAGATGTTGGTTACTAATCACTTCAAACTAATACTTTACTTCAGTACAAAAGTTCTA
Source organism: Timema podura (assembly GCA_033556935.1). NCBI lineage: Eukaryota > Metazoa > Arthropoda > Insecta > Phasmatodea > Timematidae > Timema > Timema podura. The sequence goes on along the minus strand of JAVRXN010000013.1, from coordinate 22,481,851 downwards.
ATAATATGTTATCATTAGAAGCAAAACAATCTATGAATAAATTATGGTTGGATACCAAGGAACATCTTTGAGAGAAATATGTAACAAAAATGTTAAACGTAGGTCTACACCGATTTTGGTAGAAAGTCAGTTCTGAAAGGTTTTTGGCGAATAGAACACGAAAATACAACTCCGAAAACAACTCAAAGGTAATGTACTTTCACTAGCGCTTTTCAATTAGAAATATTAGGTTCTATTTGGATTAAATAGCCAAGCTATTATATTATTTGTTAATTAAGGTTATAGCCACATCTAAATATCATATTCTTTAAATTGAAAAATTAAACCTACACATGGGAATCGAATCAGGGACCTTTGGCTTAATATTCCAATGCTCTAAACACTGAGCTATCGAGGAGTCGTCCCGTGTCCAGGGTCATTCTTCACTCATATTTTTAAGGCAGAATCTGTGATGGACGTGTGGAAATCACCTGCTACATATGAGTGGTTAATTATTGAGATTACGAGCTATCAGATAACGCAGTCACTTTCGACTCGTGATGGCTACTATGCCGATTCCTGGATAGCTCAGTGGAGCATTGGCGTAATAAGTCAAAGGTCCCTGGTTCGATTCCCGTGTCTAGGTTGTCATTTTTCAATTTAAAGAATATTATTTTCTCTAACTTCTAAAAAGAAGTACTTTTGGAAGAACTTTGTTTAAAAAATTCAGTACCTATGGGTGCACAACAGCTTGTTCTGCAGGACAACAGGATATATCCCCCAAAAAACTATACTGTACTGCAACAAACAAACAAAAGCAAACCCAGTACGTATGGTCACCCAATCTGTAATAAGACAATCCCATGTATAAAGAGATTCTGCAAGGGAAAAATCTTAAGAAAATACAAATCTCTTTCTTTCGTGTTCAAAAATACTAGAATTTTACGGTATAATTTGTATTATTTTATAGCTATTGAAATTTCTATTAAAAGTGACAGTTGCAAATACTCGTAACATGGTAACTATAACTAAAGTAGCCCCATGGCTTCTTTGGTGCTGACTGACAGCTCACAGCTGACTTCTGACAGTTAACATTTAGGTATATACCTAAATTTTGACTATCATAAGGGACAGCTGTTAAACACATGTTTTTGCAGATAATATAGTTCGGCGTAGGGATACATAATTTGGTCTGGTAACTTTTAAGAGCTATCAGTCAGCACCAAAGAAGCCATGGGGCTACTGTACATTAATCATGTAGTTGATATAATCAGTTGGGTCAAAAAGTGCACTTTAAATGCCTCAAATATATTTTTTTAAATAGCTAAATTAATTTTTTATCTGTACAAAAAGTTCCGGGCTGTACTTGAGGCCTTACCGCTTAACAGGTCAGGGATCTGTTCCCAATACCTCACGCGGGCTCCTTTGATCACGAATGCGATATACGAACTTGACCCCCCTCCATACTTTACCCCCCTAGCCCCGCACGACTTATCCTCCAGTCAACAACTCGCGCAGTATCTTGACCTGTCAATACGACTTTCAATAACTCTCTCGTCGTTTGTGAGATCGTACCGATAAAACTCCTTTTAACAGTTAGCACTATTTTAACTGCCGATAAAAAAAAAGGTGAGCTCGTTTCCGAATGACGGGAGACGTGGAATTTAATTGGATCAGGACCATAGAAAAAAAACTCTTACTTTTTACTTTATTTAGGATGGTAGACCTATTTAATTTTATTATAAGTCTTTAACAAGTTTTTTTCACCCCATGCTTTATCATCTTACTACCCATTCAGGTTATCCACACGTTTACTAAACTAATGGGGTAATGATGAGGGTGTTAGAATATTGTGATAAAATGTGTCCACATTTTATTTGAGAAAGATCGGGGAAGAGGGGTGTTTTTTTGTGTGTGTGTGTACAGTTTAATTAAAAAAACAAAACATCATTGGTACACCAGACTATGTTGTTATCCACAATCCACAGTTAAAAGAGGTTGATAGGTGACCTGGTGTGCTAGGGGTAAGGTGTCAGACTTCTGTGCTGGGGGTCTGGGGTTTAATCCTAGGTCCCGGCACGGATTTATCTGATTGCCAAACCCTTCCTTCACCTCTGACAAGATGTGTATTAATCACAGCTTGTGAGTATGTGGAATGCCTAGCCTCCACCGTGGTTCGGATCCCACGTTGAACTGTAGGTCCTCCATTTCATCTCGCAATCACCCTACCATTACACATTAGCACAAGTGTTTAAAATCCAAAAGGGTAGTAAGACGCGGTGCTGATAATAATAATAATAATAATAATAATAATAATAATAATAATAATAATATAAATAATAATAATAATAATAATAATAATAATAATATAGTTGATGGCTCAAAAAAATTTCCTGGATATTTACAATAATCCAAACTGAATTTTTACATACATGAATTTTTATTTTTTCGTTTTACACTTTAGCAGTGGTTACCAAAGTGGGTTGCACCCACCACCCCCTGTGAGATAGTGCTATTATCTAGGGGGGGGGAGCGCTAAGTGTCGAGGATGCAGCAAGGGATTGCTGAAGGGGGTGATCTTAAAGACTGCTGATAAGTGACTTTGGAAAACTGTTATCACATCATCATGCCCATCTACCGCTTTAAGAATGTACTGAACAGTGACGTAGCTATTTTATGTGACAATGTGGTATCTAGGAGACTTTCCTAATTATTATTAGACCTTAAAATGCTGGCACCACTAGATAATAAAGTTAATCAATTTTGTTAAAGTTTTAACTAGAATTTGATAAAATGTCGAATAAAATATTAATATTTTGAATGTTATTTTAAAATTATATTCCTTAGGGAGTAGTGAGAACATATATTTTTTAATAATGCTTATTTATTTGGGTAGGAGGCACTAAAAAGTTTGGGAACCATTGATTTAGAGCAATACTGCTTCATTATTTATTTTTGGGTCCGATTTAGTTTTTGACAAAACTGGAGTTGAGGTATGAACATGTAAATGTTTATGAAACTTTAAAATGTTATTTCAATGTTTGAAAAAATGTATTATTGATTGAAAGGTACAAGGAACTGGGGGAAATTCCAATTTTTAGCTCAAATTTGAGTTATAGCTGCCAGTTAAACAATCATGATACCTTTAAATTACGGTCAAAAGAGATTTTTTGTCATATTTAGATCTGTTTAGAAAAAATTTACTTATTGGGGCCTTATGGAGTTTGAAATTTAAAAGTTTTCCTCCTTTTTCCCCTGTGCCCTTTAATTCAACTCAAGCCTAGGTCTTGAATTAAGGTTTTTGACAAATTTAAAACAATAGTATTCGTTATACTTTCATCCAATTATCGTTTAAAAAAACTAAGTAAGTTCTAGAGCCATTTCATATTTAAAAATAATCTGTGTCAGAAACCTCTTAAAGCTACCACTGAAAAATCTCCTTATTTAATTTAGCAAAGTTGGGACCCCTGGTTTTTCTGGTGAGGTAGGTGATTCTACAAGCTACACACAAAAAACAAAAATAAATATCTAGTAAAAAAAAATATATTTAGGTCTTTCTTACAACGACACAGAAGACAATGACGTCATTTTATTGGCCTGCTATCAAGGTCATGTATTAAGTATCAGACTGGGTGTTAAGTGACCTTGAAGTAATACGATGGCACGTGGTAAAATGGCCAGCATTTAATCGATAACGGGAAGGTAAGTGCAGGAACTGTGCGGAAAGAGTTGACACCTAAAATAAAAGGAAAAACTGGTCGATAACCACAGAGTTGTACTTCACTCAACACTTTTTGGGCTCAGCCAAGTTAAAGTGGTTTCGGAGGAAACGATGGTTAAGAGTATATGGGTTCGTGTGTTTTTTAGTTTTTATGAAAAAAAAATACATTTTTGGCGAAAAATAAAGTTGTGTTAGTATGTACGTTACATGCATGCCCTGTACCCATCACCATACGTTAGAGTAATCAAATTTTGCAGAATACGGTGGGCAGGACATGCAGCGCAAGTGGAAGAAACTAAAAACCACGTTCAAGATAGTGACAGGCAAACCCAATGGGAAGAGACCCGTGGGAAGACCTAAACGCAGGGACCAGAAAGAGATAGGATGTAATGAGGTGGAATGGATAGAACTGGCTCAAGATAGGGATAGAATGTAATGAGATGGACTGGATTGAACTGGCTTAAGATAGGGATAGGATGTAATGAGATGGACTGGATGAGAACTGGCTCAAGATAGGGATAGAATGTAATGAGATGGACTGGATTGAACTGGCTTAAGATAGGGATAGGATGTAATGAGATGGACTGGATGAACTGGCTTAAAATAGGGATATAATGTAATAAGATGGACTGGATGGAACTGGATTCAAAATAGGACAGAGTGTAATGAGGTGGACTGAAAAGAGCTCGCTCAAATAGGGATATAATGTAATAATGTAGACTGGATAGAACTAGCTCAAATAGGGATAGAATGTAATGAGATGGACTGGATAGAACCAGCTCAAGACAGGGATAGGGTGTAAGGAGGTGGAATGAATTGAACTAGCTCAAGATAGGGATAGGGTGTATCTTCTGAGACATATCTACTGAATCAATATTTTATAGGTTAAAAAAAGTTTTTTGCTTGTAAAAAACCGCAAACATGACAAACCTAGTTCGCTTTCCATTCAAGAATGATGGCTTGGAGTGCAAGAAACCGGTAACATGCGATTTGGTCTATATGAGGACATTTGAAAGAAAAAAAAAAAGAAAAAATTCCCCGGAAGAAAAGCTCGAAGTTAGTTGATGAAGGATGAGAAAAAAAAGAGTTAAAACAAACAGAGAAGACATTAAAAAAAATAAAGAAGACAGTGTAGAGGAAACACAAAAAGTTTGTACGAGAGTCGAAGGTGGAATAGAGAGATAAAAAAAAAAGGTTCTGACCAGATTGGATTCTATTTTCATTAGGAAAACATGAGATTGTGAGTGGAAAAGGGACGTTAGCAGGAAGATTGTTCGGAACAAGACCACCCCCCCCCCCCCTCAATTTTTTTTCTTTCTTTTTCTTTCCAATCTGTTTGATACGAGGGTTAACGGGGTATGACGTCACAAGAGATAAAGCAAGAGTGACTTTTATAACCGCGCAAAGAAATTGTAAGTGATTCAGTATTAGTTTAAGTTTTTAATTTCTCTCAACAACTCAGAGAGAAAGTATTGTGATCGTCAAAAAAAATTGAACTCGAGATTCTGATAAACGTCAACGTTTTATGACCCCATGCCATCTGTCTGTCTGTCTGTCTGTACCTCGGGTTAGAGCCGAAACTATTTTAGAAATTGGGCTAAAACTTGGTATCTGGGGTTTTTATAAGGTCCTCCTGAGAGTTTTTTTTGAAATTAGATGTCTAACCCCAAACTTAAGGGTGATTTAATGAAGGGCGAAAAGAGAAAAAAAATCGATTTGATCGAAATTTGCCTTAACAATCTTGATTAAATTTTATATCTAAACACTGTTTATCATTATAAACAAGATGGAAATTCTCATTTTATCATGAAACTGTCTTTGAGTATACTTTACATCAGGGAAATTTTCTTAATTTCCCCGCAACTATTCGAGATACTAAATGACTTAACGTTGTAAAGTTGTAGAACTATTAACGATAAAAATCTTTTATTTGAAATATATTTTTATAAAACCAATAGTTTCTGAGCTATAAGCAAATATACATAATTTTTAATTCAGGTCTTTGAAAATGCATTTGATTCTTATTCTCTTTGGTGGACAAAGATGTTTCTCTTTTCTCAATATTTCTGTAACAGTGTTCCTAGTTCCTATGCCATAGAGTAAGTAACAGTGTATATTATTTCATTTATGATCTTTGATGTAATGTTCCTACAGCCATGTCAACAATGTATATACCTATTATTTAGTTTCACAAATCTTGCGAGTTTTTAGTAAATATCTATTTTAAGATAAAAGCGAGAGAAAGTCCGTGCGGTGCGCCGTACCATTTATTTTTAAACACATATTTTAACTTTTTTTTTTGTTCAAGTTGAGAAAGTCCAATTGGATGATTTAATCTTGGTGTTGAATTATATATTATTTTCATTGTATCACGGGAACAAAGCGAGCTCTTCCCTACTCCATTAGCGTAATTAAAATATGGATATTCCAGATGAGAAGTGAAACGTTGTAATGATATGGAATTACACACCCCAATAATTTATTATTCACATCTATATTCAAAATTACGATATTATAAATGCGAGCGGCTAGTAGGATTTATTTGTGTTAAGTTGTTAAGTTGCGGCGACATCTTTCTACGCCTCTGTTTGAAAAGCCAACTCAGTTTTGTGAACAGAAACGCACCTGGATGACCACACCTTTTTTCTTTTGGGAAGTTTCGAGAAGGAAATGTCGCTAGATATACCTACTTCAAGGTACGCATCTCTTCACGTGCCTTCCTGACGAGGAGCCGTGTAGGTTGAGTCTATGACATATTAATCTATATTCTAAATTTCACGTGTCGGGAATTATCATGCATATAACGTAATAGTCGGGCTTTTATTAAACTCTACAACGTGTGAGATATCTAACAAAAAACTGTTTATCTACTAGAAATAAAAACTATAAAACACCAGAACTTTAGTTTTCTAAAATAAGACATTATCCCTTTTAATTATTATAATACAGAATAACAAACTTGAAACCAATTCAATAATTATATAAAATATCACACTAATTGTAGCGAACAAACAAATGATATATCAGGCTAGCTCTTTTATACGTTACAATAAGGTGCATAGTAAATAAATAAATAATAAAAAACAAAACAGGCGTGATGAGTGATGGTCAAATTCTCATGTATCTCCTCCACCTCCTCTCCACCATACCACCCACGAATGCCACCAGTAACCTCTTCAATTCTTTATCCATCTCCACCAGGTGTAGCAGACTTACGTGAGAAGATTTACGGACTGCGGGGTCAATCCTCGCGAGGGGTGTCATCAATATTATACAAGGACCATGACCGACCAGTGACGGAACATCTCTAGGCACAACAAATTGGAGATGACGTCCGTTGTAAATGACTTCGAACGGCCATCAACCACTGATACTTACCAACAAGCGCTGTTGGGAGAATTACCTCTCTTTCTTTATCTTCCGTAAAATTATTATATTTATTTATTTATTTAGCACCGCGTCTTACTAACCGTTCGGGTTATACGCTTAAGTACTATTTACGCTAATGGTTAGGAATTGGGAAGGTCGAATATAGAGGATAGAACCCGCATTTGCGTGGAGGGAGAGTGGAAAACAGTTTAGGAAAAAAACATCCCCAGTTCACCCGACCGAGATTCGAACCTTGATCTCCCCGTCCTCGGCAGTCGAGTTCAACACGACTAGCGCGTTAGCCAACTACGCCACCGAGGCGGGTATAAAATTATTCTACATATATAAAATGATAATTACTTTACAGATTTTTTTTTGAGTGAACAATTGCACCGGTGGCCATGCGAGCTTTGGCGTGTATTGCAAGGTACATTTAATGTGCACTTTCTAAACTGACTGATTCTATTTGTACACGAAGGCCATTTTCCTACCGGTAACTTTTAAATGATTATGTTTATGAGGTGTATTTATAGGAGCTAAAAATGCACTAGGCAAAAGCAAAAGGCACTAAAAATAACAAAAGCAGGTACATAAATGTAAACTGTGAGAGGAGACTTACTGGAAGTAGAAAATAATGGTATGCAAGGGGGTTTCCAAGATGTAATGAAATTCTGATGGGAAGAACAGTATCTAACAGTTACAAAAGTTACTAAAATAATTTTAATATATTCATACATCAAGCCATGTGATCTACAGCTGTCACTTTTGATAGATATGATCAATATCTTAAAAATAATATTCATAATTTAGTAAAATGTTTTCCAATGTTGACCGCAAAAAAATGTTTTATTTTCTAAAAGGTTATTCCTATGAATATTGGATTATAGCTTTCCAGTATTTAGAAGAAATATAAAAAACGGAGAGAGAGAAAAGACATTTTAAGGCTATCATCCTCACACTAGGCACTAACATAAAGTTCTCAAATTATCTCCAAAATCAACTAAAATAAACTTATATCCAAAAAGCCTACGTTTCAAGACATAAAAAAAGGGCATTTAGAGCAAAATTTGCTCCTTAGTTACTACCAATTTTTTCATGTTCCACGTCTTACTACCCGTCTGGTCTAGCCACATATTTATATAAATGGATGAGGATAAGGAAGGTAGAATTTAGATTAAGTTCACCCGCATTTGCTTGGATTGGAATGGACACCGATTAGGATAAAACACCTCAGACAACTCGACCGAAATTCGAACCTTGACCTTTCTGTCACCGGAAATACAAACAAGACGAAACCAACGCATTTGCTGAGTACCACAAGGGCGGATAGGAATTGAATAAAACTTAACTTTAGAACATACACAACATCCAATGCTCCGTCATAATATTCTCCTCGTGAAATTTGATTTTTTTTTCTTGAATAACTGTCAAGGGTGTCATGGAATTTAATTGACAGCTTTTTATCTTCATTTAAAAAGTTTATAATCCAATATCGTGATGCTCATGACAGATATTCAATAAATGTTGATGTTACCATGTGAAGAAAATTAAAACTACATATGTTTCTAATGGAGAAATATTTTAATTTATTTGGCCAAAAAAGTTTTGCTATATAAACTGCAAAATACTTACATTAACTAACCTCTTTTAGCTTATGTGTGCTGACCTGAACCCTTAAAGCTGATATCGAGCTTTGAAAACTACCAGACAATTATGTACCCTACCCGAACCATATGATCTGTAAAACAAATTTTCAGCAGTTGTACATATTCCAGACAGTCAAAATTTAGGTATACCTAAATGTTGACTGTACCAAGAATCACTGTAACTGTCAGTCAGCACAATAACTAAAACTGAACAGTATAGGTTCCCAGATCAACCCAGCTCAACCCATCAAGAACAATATGTATCCCAAGAATGAACAACGTAGAGGAATAGAAAAACAATGCAGTGGTTGAGTTTTTATTAAAACTTTTGATTCCAATAGCGAAAAGTTATTCCGAGAAATAAAAACAAAATATTCTTTCACATTTGAGTTTATCCAGTTCCTTTTATGTTGCCATGACGACCGGGACTATATTGACCTCCCTTGACAAGTGAGCATCGGGAAGATGAGTTAGAAGTGTCCACAAAGAGAGAGAAATGGTGTTTACTACGAGAATAGGGGAGTATAGGAGGGAACATTGAAATTAAGGACAAAGGCTTAGAGAAAAGAAAAATAAGGAAGATAAATAACTTTTTTTTAAAACAAAAATCTCAACCACCAGTAAACTCAGATCAACAGCTTCAACTCGATGGTAATCAATGCACAGGAGGGAAAAAAGAAAAACCGCTCCTATTTTACACAGGGTGTTGTAAAGAGAGAAAAATGAGGAGAGAATCCCAAAGCGCTTTCTTTAACCCTAAGCTTGTCTCGATGCTGTGTATATGTTTGTATGTGTGCTATGTTCAAAGGACGAAGGGAATTCAATTTCACGCTTCCACAACTCCCCCCCCCACCCCCACCCGACAACATAACAGGAGAAAGAGGATGGGGAAGCAAGAAGGGAGGAAGATAACTCCTTGACCAATAATCCACTTTCACTTCCTAGTTCAGCTCGCTCGTTGCATGCATACAGTAAGTAGTATAGAAGCTATGGCAGACAACCAGACGTTAGGTTGTTGAAACTAGATAAATAAAGCAGAAAATTTTATTTTAGGTTGGATACGGCCTTGTTAGAAAACGTTAAGTTGGGTTTATATTCATGCATAATATCGCATAACACGTAGTTGCAAGAAGTAGTAAACACATCATTTTCAGTGTTGGCGTTCATGTGGTGAATGTGCACGATACATGCAAATGATTTAGTCAAACTTCTTATGTATTGACCCTTGAAATTTGAACGTATCATCCCAGGCACTATATCTAGGGGCTGAAGCCCACTCCCATGAAATTAAACAAAAATTAAAAATCATAAAAATATATAGTAGTAGTAATAAATTCATATTAAAAAATACAGTTATATCATTCACTTTCTTAACCGGACTAAACATACGTGAATAATAAGATTAATATACTCAGGGATTCCTCCACACACGGAGACCAAAATATGTCAAAATGTAAAAAAATATATTACAGCTGACCCTTTTGCATTCCACAATAATCATATATACTTTTTATAACTTTTAATAGAAAATGTATTAGATTTTATAAAAAGGTATGTAAAATTATTAAAGTAATAAAAAATTGTATAATTTTTATTGATGCAAGAATGTGTCTACTTCAATTATTTTTGTAACAACTTGTGAAGATGATCTTTCTTCTCCGTTTTTCAAGGTGTGGATTTTGTGAGCCCCCCCCTCCCCAAAGTTCAAATTTGATACGCCTTGAATCACAATCGTGCGGGAAAATATTTGGATAACTGAAACCCCCTCCAAGAATGAATACCTTCGTATATTCTGGTCCTGTGGTAGCCATACTGTTTGTTACTTGCATATCTTTGTTTTTAGTGTCAATGATTACGATTTTTAATTAAGTGGTTAAAAATAAAGGGGAACTATTCCATCTTCGATTTTTAAATTTAGAAATAGGTCTCCATAATATTCATAACAATAAAAATCAGCCGTCACTTAAATTAATTTATGTTTCAAAAGATAATAATATAATAATATACTTATAATAATAATAGTTATTAATATTATATCATTAATATAATAAAGTAATATAATAATAATAAATTAAATATTATATAATAATAATATTACTTAGCACCGCGTCTTACTACCAGGTTTGGGTTATACGCTTAAGTACTAATTACACTAATGGGTTAGGAGTTGGGAAGGTTGAATTTAGAGGAAGTGGACCCGCATTTGCGTGGAGGGAAAGTGGAAAACCATTTAGGAAAAACCACCCCCAGTTCACCCGACCGAGATTCGAACCTCGATCTCCCCGTCCTCGGTGGTCTAGCTCAACGTAACTGGCGCGTTAGCCAACTACGCCACCGAGGCGGGTTGTGGGAATATAGGGGACGCAATAAAACGTAAGTGTTTTTAGCAGTTTTTATAGGTATAAAAACTTTTTTTTTTGGTCAAAATAAATAAAATATTACTCAAGTAGGGACATAGAATTTAATTTTCTTCACATGGAGATATCAACAGTTGTTGAATATCTGTCGAGGATGTCCTGAAATTTAATGACAACTCTTTCTCTTCATTTAAAAAGTTTCTCATCTAAGACCGCCATGTTCACGACGAGTATTCAACAACTGTTGATATCACCATATGAGGAAAATTAAACTCTTACTATCTGATATTTTATTTAGCTTGGCCATAACAAAGTTTTGTTATTTAAACTGCAAAAATAATGACCCCTTCTCAAACGTACCCTACACTGCACTATGAAGTATTTTTAAATGGCTTATCTCAAAAAAGAGGCCAGGCCATGAAAAAAAACAGACAATTGATTTAAGTAAGATTTTATTTTAAACACTACGCTTCATTATAAACCTTTGTATTTTTACTATAAATAACCTTTTCAAGTTTCCACGTATACTTCAATTTCTGGATTAATTTTGAGCCCACACCTCCAAAACATTTTGACTGACGCAGGATTCGCGGTTGGCAGGTTTTATCTGTTGATTTCCCCCAGGATCGCACCAGTGTGAGGGAATCATGTTCGATCCAAAAGATTCAATGGTTCTTTGAGGCGGCAGAAAGCGTGAAATTGGTCCGCAAGAAGGACTGATAGCTGAAATGATTCTAAAAACACTATTAGCAGCGGAGTATCTTGGATCCAGGCTCTTTTTTTCTGTTTTCCCCCCTCAATTCTTGATAAGTCATCAACCCGAGGGTTGGTTTGATCCTCTTCTCATCCATCCTAAGCTGGGAACACACTAATCCATACGGCTGGTTAGTGCTGCCCGCACCATATGGTAGAAAGCACATTACTAGAGAAGTTCAGAAAGTGCGGTTGTTTTCCATCGCCTTCTTCGCTGGTATTTTACGAGCGAGTGAGAAAGAACCCACCAATGTTGCCGGGAAAAGTATTTTCACATGCATTCCAGAATTCTTTCACACGCCACAATCAACCCACGAACATACAAATTTAACTTATCCAGCACATCGAACCTAATCATAGACGTCCATCTTTATTGCCAGTGATTGTATTAGCTGGATAGTTATAAGAATAATCTAAACAAATAGTATTATTTAATGTTGCACCTGGGTCAAACCAAGCTCCCTTATAGTTTTTTTTGCCAGCCTCTCTCAACACCCAGTCTACAGTAAGGAACAAAAAGGTCCTAAAAAGTAACGTTTTACTTTATTTACGTTTAGAGATCGTTTGATTAAAAAAAAAAACCTTACTCTTCTAGTGGGGGCGGCTGTTGGTCGTAGACAGATGGTACGCATAGATCATATGCACATATGTGAGGGACTATAATAGAGTGCTGTATATTAATTCTCCATCCTGGATGTGACATCACGCGCTGCCACTGCCTATCAGGCTGTAATATACTAACGCAACATTTTGTGGTACAGATTTATCTGATTGCCAAACCCTTCCTTCACCTCTGACAAGACGTGTATTAATCACAACTGTGAATGTGTTCGAATATTAGGCCTCCACCGTGGTTCGGATCCCACGTTAAACTGTAGGTCCTCCATTCCATCTCACAATCACCCTAGCATTACACATTAGCGTAAGTGCGTATAGCCCGAACGGGTAGTAAGACGCGGTGCTAATAATAATTATTTCAATTTCCTTTATTATAGTGCTGGCCAACAGTCGTAAGACCTATAACAGGCCAACACTGAAAAGTACACAAGTACATTACAAATACATATATTTTCAGGAGAAAATTAGATAAACAAAAATGGCTAAATAATGTTATATAATGATGAATAGTTATGAAAAAAAAGTAATTAATAATGATAAAAATAAAAAATAGCAATAATAACAAATAACTAAAGAGTGGATAAAAGCAATAACTATATGCAAAAATAAAATCAGAATATTGTAAATTTAAATATTATAGGCAGAACCTCTACATGATAAATATTGATATGGATTTTCTTAAATAACTCTCTCTGAGTTTAGCTTTTCTTTTATGATAGAAGTCGAATTCGACAAATCGAGAATTGGCGCTAAGGATAAAACGACCTATAGGGCTTACCTTATAAGAGCTGTTGAGAACAAATTAATTTTGGATTACGAGAACCCCGAGAAGGATATGAACGCCTACATGATCAAGGAAAAATTTGCAAGAAATTTTGTTATTGAAAATATTAAAAACAAAAAGGACATCACAATAAAGTCTATGCGAGAAGAAAGTTTGGAGCCCTAAGAGGTTTCGAATTCTGTCATAATCATAATAAATCCGGTTACTAAAGAATTTATCATAGCACGCAGCGACAAATTTTCTTTGAACGTTTTCCAGCCTAAGAGAGTCAGTTAAGGTAATGGAATTCCAAGCAACAATAGCATATTCTAACTTAGATCTAACCAGGGCGTGTTACATACATAAAAAACAGTCAACTTTCTTAAATGATGACGTAATAAATTTAATAATAATAATAATAACATTGTGTGCTCATACAATAAACACCATGCTGGAAGCTTAACGGCCGTAAATTCCCTCCCGGTTCGCCTAGGCTTGGCAACGATGTAGAGCCATTCTCGAACATAAACAAAGTTACCCGAAAATATACGAGATTATCTGAACACAATTGAGACTCCCCGGATACAAAATGCATTTTCACTAACATAAGCGAAATTCCCCGAACACAGAAGAGGATTCCCGAAAACAAACGAAACTCCCAGAACATAGGCGAGGTTTCCTGAACAGAGCCGGAGTTCACCGAACACAGACGATGATTCCCGAATACAAGAGAAGTTCCTCCCTAAACTCAAGCCAAATACCCAAAATATAAGCGAGACTCCCCGAAGAGAAACGAGGTTTCCCGGACACACACGAGGTTCCCCGAACATAAGCTAGGTTTTCATAATACAAGCAAAGACACTTCAAATCTCATCGCACAGGATTTTATAGGTTGCATATACCCCCCTCCAACCCTTTCCGTTGTGCTCCCAACCACATGGTTGAAGTTAAATATCGATTAATTGGTGTATAGTGTCTTTGAAATCGAAATTGTGTATACAATTTGAAACAACTTAGAGTGTTAATTCAAGGACGAGGCTGGAGACATACATGTTTTATTAGTTTGACAAAAAAAGTTTGCTATAAGAATGAATACGCTCCTTTCCAGTTTCTCCTCACTCCCATCTAAGCTGTGCGCCCTCTGATGAACTATTAAGTTAACTGCAGGTATTGGGAGGCTGAGCGAAACAGAAGGTGGAGTTGAGTCAAGGATGGATTGATTTGCGTTCTACCTTGCTGCAACTCACACACTGCTCCATAATCACTGGATTCGAATACAGTTTATGACTGTTAAATGCCTCTAGATGCTATTTAAACTATTTTTTTCTGGTTAGTTAAGGGCGGTTATTTAAATAATGTAGGTGGCCTTCACTTGCTTTAATGACGGGAGATGAGATTTGGGTCATCGTCGGGTGTACCAAAAATTTTTTTCCAAAATAGTTTTACACCATAATTCCAGGCAAATGTGCGTACATTTCCTGTAAACTAAAGATTCCTCATGTCTAGATCATTAGCGTGATTAGTACATACACGTATGGGCTGAACAGGTAGTAAGACGCGTCTTCACTATCCAAGTAATATTTCGGTTACTTTTCTTTCATTTGTAGCCTTTGGGGCACTTTTTACCTGTGTAATGGTGGATTACCAGAATACTTTCCCTTCAAACCAGGAAATTTTTAGTGTTTTATTCAAGAAAAAAATTAGTGGGGCTGGGGGTGGGATGAACCTTATTTGTGTATGGGAGTGATGGGCAGTTAGAAAAATAAAGGGTTTTGCCCTCCAAATAAAAGGGGAAACAAAAGGACCTCCTCCAGGAACCAGCTACATGAAAAATTGATGCACCCAGAGGCTATTCAAAAGGGCTTTCCTCAATTTTTTTTTTTAAATTCGAATGATTACAGAATCTTTTTTTGGAGTAAGCCTTTCTTGGAAATATTTTGGAAATTGGATGCTATAGAAGCTATTTGGAATGGTCTTTGCTTGGAGAATTTATTTGAAAATTACATGCATTTATAATCCACTTAGTATGGTCCTATTTAGATTTTTTTTAATTAGATGAATCTACAAGCTATTTGAGATCCTCTATTAAGCAATTAAAAAAAAAATTGGTTGCCTCTAAAACTATTTGAAATGATCATTTGCTGGCAAATTATTTTGAAAATTAATTTGAGGTCTTGAAGTGTGGAGGAAGAAAGAAAAGGGGGGAGGGGGCAATTCAGTGTGTGCCGTATATTTCCACCCTCATCCCCCCCTCACCCCTGGGCGCGCCACTGAGGACGGTTCATACGTAGCCTCCCAGTATAGAAGTGAAGTTTGAAGCCAGACCTTGAAATATTATGTGGCTTGAGTTTATGAGAGGGCCATGTGCGGCCGCTCTTTGAAGTGGAGGTGGGTGATACGATAGCAGCCAGTAGCCGGGTGTGCGCAGCTTGCATGCAGTGATGTAGCGCTCACGTGGCGCGGAGATATACTAAACATCCGCAGCCTTCACTTCCACACCACACACACTGCACTTATTTATTTATTTATCATAGTCGAGGGATCGGTCCTTTCAACCGTTCTGTAGAGACAGAGCTGCCTCGAGCATAATTTTGTGTCTGGATGAATTTTCATTTTAGCACCTCCTCTTACTTCATGGCATCATTTTAGTTCTCTGACATTGTTTTATGACCTTGAGAAGGAATTACTATTACAATACCAAACTCAATTGATGTCCGTGGTGAAGAGATCAAGGTTTGAATCTCGGTCGGGTGTACTAGAGCTGGTTTTATTCAAAGGGTTTTTTCCACACTCTCTCTCTCTCTCCCTCACTCACCACGCAAATGCGGGTGTACTTCTTCTAAATATAACCTTCTTAGTCTCTAAAACCATTAGCTTTATTAATATATAAGAGTAATAACCAAACAGTTAGTAAGTAAGACATGGTGCTAATAAAATATAAATAAATTGAAATTCCCTGTCTGTTGCTTTTTATGAATATTGTTAACAAATTTTAGTAAAATAGAATTATAACTTTATTTTCGGCTGTGGACCTAATAACATCAACAAGATGATGGTATTAGAATTTTAGTTAAAGTTCAAGAGAAAAATTATAAAATAAAATTGGGAGCCTTCACCTAACAAATTTTCAGCTATAATTTTAAGTCTATTTTTTTTACAGCATAAGTGGCATGGAGCCACTTCGAGCCATGTACCCCGGTCCACACACCCCCCTCTCCTGAGTGATATTCAAATTTTTAAATCAGGGAAAACTGAACAAGGCGATTAAATTGTCAAGACAGACCGTAGGTATTTTAAAGGAAAGAGTTTATAATTTTTTTTAGCACTGTGTCTTACACTCGTTCGGGCTATACGCTCATGTACTAATTACACTAGTAGTTTTAGAGATTAAAAGGTCATATATAGAGAAAGTATACCCACATTTGCGTTGAGAAAGGAGTAAAAAACAATTTTGAAAAAAACCCACCTTAGTACATCCCGACCGAGATTCGAATCTCGATCTCCCCTTCATCTGCAGTTTAGTCTACTGCGATATTATGCGTTAGAGCATGCGGCTATCGAAGCGGGTGATTTTGTAATTAAAATAACTTAGTATTAAGCCGGTTCGATTCCGTGTCAGTGTCATTTTCAATTACAGATATGAATCTAGTGGATATTCCTATAATAGCATAAATAAGCTCGCTATTAATTCTTAATAGATTAAATTTGTTTTAAGTTCAATACTAAAATTCAATAATAATTTCTATTAAAAAATACCGATCATGGATTTAAAAAGATTTATATGTATCCTCAAATATGTTCTCGCTTCTTTTTGTTCTTTTCCCAAACACCCGCAGCACCCTTCGTGGAACACCAATGTACCGTGGCACACCGGTTGGAAAACGCCGATCTAGAGACTAATAATTTTCCCGGTACATTTTGTGTATAAATTATTAATTTATTAATTTAGCACCGCGTCTTACTACCCGTTCGGGTTATACGACTAAGTACTAATTACGCTAGTGGATTATGAATTGGGAAGACTGAATTTAGAGGAATTGAGGCCACATTTTCATGGAGTGAGAGATGAAAATCATTTAGGAAAAATACCTCCAGTTCACCCGACCGAGATTCGAACCTTCATCTCCCCGTCCTTGGCAGACGAGCTCAACACGACTAACGCTTTAGCCAACTACGCCACCGAGGCGGGTTTTATATAAATTAATTCCAGAGGAATAAAATGGATTTGTAAAGGCTTTGATTGTAATATCTAACTTATATAAAATTTATTTAAAAAAAGTTGGTGTGGACGAAATAACTCTGACGTTAGGGACACATTCAACCACTAATCGCTGTAGTATATACGTGAATGTGAGCAGATAACTGGGAATATCTCTTACTGATTTATTGTAGCTCATTTGTTAATGATGGAACTAAATAGACAAGATATTATTTGAAAGTACGGTTATAGCCGCATCTAAATGTAATATTATTTTAGATTGAAAAATGACATCTTGACACGGAAATCGAACCCGGAACATTTGGCTTAGTACGCCAATGCTCTAACCACTGACCTGTCAAGGACATGCCAGGCAGAGTCTGTGATGGACATGCGGAAATCGTCAGTACATAAGAGTGATAGATCGCGATCAATCAGATAACGCAGCCACTTTCAACTCGTGAGGGCTATTATACCAACTCCTGAAAATCAGTGGTTAGAGCTTGACATAGTAAGCCAAAGGTTCCGGGTTTGATTCCCGTATCATAGGGGTCATTTTTCAATTTAAAGAATATATTTGATAATGTTTCTGGTATTAACGTTTAGTACTTAGAATAAATTAAACTGGAGTGAAAACTTTGAAACGATTGTGTTAGTTAAATTTAAATAGTTGAGAAAATTCCCGAGGAATATTAAAGTAACATTTTCAAAAATGTGGATAATTTTCTTTCTCACAGATCCATTGGTCTGTGCTCGAGACTGAAAAGGTAGAGGACGATTACAGACCTATAATAGTCAACTCTTTCTCCATGCAAATGTGGTTACATTTCCTCTAAAGCAAATAACCCATATCCTTAATACATATATTCAAGTCATTTTCATAAATGTGTAGCCCGAACGAATAATTGAACGATCGCAGTGATAAAAATACACCACAAAAATACAGATCATTATGAAAAATACAACATTGCAGCCGTTAGGAATCGAAGCCTAAGCTTACGATTCAGAGTCAGGTCAAGCCGACCCCTTGGTTGATACTACTAACTTCAAAATAACTGGACAAAATTTCTAAAAAAAAAATGCCATAAGGTAAAAATATTAAAGGATGACATATGCTTCAAGACTATAAAAAACGAACAGTTGGTCCTTTCCTCCTCTCACATATAGCCCGATAACATCCCCTTACTTTATTTAACCAGTGGAGGGTGGTAAAATGGATGGAATGTGTAAATTAAACGCTCCGGTAGAGATAACCCTATCAAACCAACAGGGGGTTGGCATATTTATTACAAACTTACATTAGCGTTCATTTTAGTTAGTTTTTTTTTTGAGCATATGGTATTTCTGGATGAGTGTGTTCTTTTGGGTGGAAATTCTCTCATATGTATAGTTTGGTGACATTACGAATCCATTATTTTAAAAGTCCAAATACACATCTTTATTTTATATACTTATCCAGAATTTCTAATCCGGATCTTATAAAACATGGTAAACGTAAGAGATTTAGTTCCATTTCATTAATTATTAAACCCGTTTCGTGGCCGCTTGGTCAAACGTGCTACTCTCGCATAGACTAGACTGCTGATGACGGGAGATCGAGTTTGAATCTAGGTCAGGTGTACTTAGGGTGGTTAAAAAAAATGATTGTACACTCTCCTTACACGCAAATGCGGGTACTCTTCCTATAAATATAACCTCCCTGGTGCCTAAAACCATTAGCGTATTTATTAGGCCTACATAAAAGTATAACCCGAATGGGTAGTAAGACGTGGTGCGAAATTTTTTTTCTTAAATTTCTATATTAAATAGAAATAGTATCTAAATGTATTTTACTTTCTTATCTAAAGAGAAAGTAGCTTTTTTTAATCCTGAATATTTTCAAACTCTAGATTATGAGAGTTTTATGAATGTCCGAACCCCCCAAAAAATTTATTTTACAATATTGTTTGTCCCCACGTCTGTCTAACTGTCTCTGGACACAGATTTAAAAGATTTGATAGATTTTGTTCAAACTTGATATCTAGATGTTATAGGAGTGTTTAAAAAAAATCATTTTGACACTAGCACTAAAATTAAGGTTAGTTTACTGATGAGAGATTTTTTTTGTATTAATTTTTTTTTTCGGAAATGGCTCTAACTTATTTTGTTTAAAATACAGTATATATCTAGGGAATGTTTGAACGTACACTTGGTTTTTGGGTATATATTTGTTATTTAGTGTTATTTTATAGGTATTGATAAAATATATCAAAAGTGACAGCTGTAAGGAAACATGGGCGCCAGCAGTAACATGCAAGGGGGGGGGGGTACTTGCTCCCCCTCATGGTATTTCCAATTTAATTTAATAAATCAAATGTTTTCTTTTACATAAGAACATTGTTAACGTTTTTTAATCTTCTATATTGCCTTACAATCTATTTATTCAACATTTCACAACTATCAGACTTGAAATCGTGTTATATGGCCACTAGATCCACTCGACGCATTTCCGATTAAAACCTATCATGGAACCACATTTTAAACAATGGTTGACTGCTGCTTTTGCAGAAAAAAGTTATAGATAAATATAAAGCAATTTTTCTTAGCGTTTGTCATCTTTGACTGGGAAATATATACACCCTATTTATTATCTAGTTCGGTCGCCTGTATGTAGAATATTATCCACTCTGCTGACACAGACGTTACCTAGGGTGCTCCTATGGAGGTTGTCTACACGTCGTACCAGAAATGAGATGATGTGATGATAGTTATTATCAAGTTGGGGAGTCAGAGGTGATCTTAAACCTAGCTAACCAAACCCTGGTGAACGTTGGGATAGTTGCCCTTTCGGGGGGAAAAAAAACCCAGGATACAAGCCAGGAATCGAACCTGGGACCCCTAGGCTCGTAGCCAGGTACACTGACCATTATACAACGGGGCAGCTTATCAATTTGTTAATGACCGTGGACGGCTTCATTTTCTATTTAAGTAGGTAGTGTATGCATGGCTATGAAATGAGTTCAAATTTTAAGATTTTTACTATTTTAATTATTTTTTATTTTAAATGCATAACATTAAAAAAAATTTAATCGCTGTGTTTAGGACGAAATCAAACCCCGCTCTTTGCAAATTATATATTTTTAGTATCTTTAGCAGTGCCAGAATAATGCCAGTGACCGCAGATGTTTTGCCAGGCGCGCGTGGGTTGGTGAATATTATATTTGGCCCCCCTTTCTCTCCGGAAATATTTCTGCGGGTACCACTGGCTGTAGATAATATGACTTGACGTATGAATACGTGAAAGTAGATTTATGATCGTTTCCATTTGCCAGATAAGCTCTTCTGTGTTTCTGAACGTCTGGGAATGATAACAGACGTGGAAATGAGACACGTTATGTGGTGTTATGTTTATGATCAGGTTCTCCAAGGGAAGGGGGGGGGGATGTTGAAGAGAGGGGGGCGTGTCCGTCTAGTAACGCACATCCTCCGCGCGAGAAGAGACGGTTGGTTAACGCGACCGTTAAAGGTTTTACGCCACTAGGAACCTGTGTTCACCGGAAACACATTGTTACTCTCTTACCCATAGACCTGTCTGAAGAATACAGATTTACTGAAGCACGCAGTGGTTTTCTGCCCTTTGGGGGAAAACCAGTTCTTCTAAGACAGGACTTCCGTTTTTTGTTTGATTATTTAATTATCAGTACAAGTTCTTCTAAGAGAAGACTTCATTTTCATTTGTCTGTTAGTTCAAGCTCTTCTAGAATAGGACTTAATTTTAATTTCACTGTTAGTACAATTTCCAATAAAATAAGATTTAATTTTTATTTGACTATTAGTACAATTTATCATAAAACAGGACTTAATTTTCATTTGACTACTAGAACAAGTTATCATAAAATGGGACTTAATTTTCATTTGACTATTAGTATATATTTCCCTTAGATAGGACTTTCTTTTTGTTTGATAATTTTAAAATTAGTATAAAATCTCATAAAATATAACTTAATTTTCATTGAATACTAGTAAAAACTATGCTAAAACCGGAATTAATTTCTATTTGACTAATAGAACAACATCTCCTCTGATAGACTTCCTCTTTGTTTGAGTATTTAATTATTAGTAGCCCGCGTCGGTGGCCGCATGGTCTAATCCACTACTCTCGCATTAGACTAGACTGGCGATAAGGAGGTGATCGAGGTTCGAATCTTGGTCAGGTGTACTGAGGGTGATTTTTAGAAAATGGTTTTCCACTCTCCTTCTACACAAATGCGAATACACTTCCTTTAAATATAACCTTCCTAAGCGCTAAAACCATTAGCGTAATTAGTTCACAAGCATATAACCCGAATGGGTAGTAAGACGCAGTGGAAAAAATTTCGTAAGGTTCTAAAACGGAACTTAAGATAATTGGTGCCAATGATTTAATTAATATTAAGATCGGATTGGTTTTTTTGTTTACATTTGTGTGTATCTCCTTCCAGGTGTGATATAAAATCATGACATGACCTAGTTTCTTCTTATTTTTTTAAAATCACATTCAACAGAATGTTAATTTCAGCATATTCTAAGGTGTAGGAATGAGGAGGGTAGTTTTAGAGGAAGGGCACCCGCATCTTCTTTGAAAGAGTATGAAATAACTAAAGGAAAAAATATCCCCGCAGTGCACCCAGACAATATTTTATTCTTAATATTATTTGAGGTATTTAACTTACCCTATTTTGAACCGAATGATTATGTCAGCACCAGTGGCGTATCAACGCTTTTAGGGGCCCAGGGCGGGAGTTTCCTGCCTCCCTCCCTCTATTATTAAGGGCGCGTTACAATTGGGCCACGTAAATATGTTATGATCTACGTTTAAATTGGGTGGCGTTAATTCCACATTACAATTGGTCCACGTATACATTTTACGTAAACACTACAATTGGGCCACGTATACCAGTTATGAGACAAGGTTGTGCATAGACATGTAAAGCCATATACACCCAAACTATAGAAATCCCTTCGTGTAGTGTTCCGGTGATTGAAACATGGAGGGTTCGTTTACGTGGAGTGAAAGGGGCAAAAAATTGCTTGTCATAGAAAGTAACATATTTTCAATGGCTCAAGTTACTACGGATAGTAAAGTTCGCTGGAGATGTGAGAACAAAAAGTGTTCTCAGCAAAAATGTACATGGACAACATAGACAGTAATGTTATATTCGATGGTGATACAAATCATAATCACGAAGTGGGGAAAAATATTAATCAACAAGTTATAAGCAATGGTGTAAAGCAAAGGGCTAAGTAAAATGTATGTGGAAGAACATCGAAACTCATCCGTTCTGAGTTGTCGAAACGTCATGCAGAAGATTTTACAACGCACGATATTGCCTTGGTAAGAAATAACATTTACGTGGCCAGGTGCGATGTTGTTCCGAAACTGCCGACGAATCAAGAAGAAGTATTAGAGGCTGTTGAAGGTGAATGAGTTTTTGTGATAGTTCGATATAATTTTTAATAAAATAAAATTGAGGTGGTAATTAGAAGAAGGACCCATAAGTAAAAATTATGTTTTGAGATAAAAGGGGCTAAAGTTCAAAAGAAAATATTGTAATCGTTAAAATAATCCCTCTCAAGATAATGATAAATCTTTACCTTCTACGTGAGCCCCAACATAAAAAAGTGGGTGATTTATTCTATCTGTCCCCATGTCTGTCTGTACCAGGACTTTTTTTAATTGCGATCCTAACCCTAAAATTAAGGGTAGTTTACCATTGAGTGGTGTTTTGGAATAATAATAATACTTTTTCCGAAAATTGCTCTAATGATCCGATTAAAAATATTTTTCTAGGATTTGTTTTACATGACAAATAACAAGGTATCATTGTGTTTTGGGCAAAAATTCGTTTAAGGTTAGTTTAATCAAGGGCAAACTTAAGAAAATTTGAAATATTAAAAAACAGCTCTAACGATTTAGTTCCAAATGGGTATCTTGGGAGTTTATGACCTGAAGAATAACACTGTATACTTGTTTTTGGTGTAGAAACTATTTTATAGAAAGTGTAGGGTACTGATGACTGATTTTTCAAAATTGACTAAAAAAATTCTTAACAATTTTGTTCAAAATTGGTATGCGGGGACTATTTTACATGATAAATAATAGTACATGTTTAGTTTTAAAAAATAAGTTATGGTGGTTTACTTATAATAAATTTGAGGAAATTTGCCTTTTTTTGGTATGACATTTAAGGATTAAATCATTATAGATATCTCGGAGTTATTTTTCACTATATATAAAAATTTATTTTCTATTTTTACTAATTTGAATGATTTGAAATTAGTTTATAAATAACTAATGCTTGAATTTTAAAAAAAATCTTATGAACATTTTATTTAAAATCGCAGCAAAAACTATAGCTATTTTCATGATAGGCCTACAATGCCAACACACATATTCTTTTGCTTCCCACAGAAGAAATCTAGATAAGTATAAATGTTTTTATACGTCTATGCCCAGCCTTGTATCATAACAAGTATACGTGGCCCAACTGTAATGTTATTAAGTTTAATAGATCTATACATTTTATAATCCTCTTGGTCAACGAATGTGGCCCAATCCACCTGTGAGATTATGGGGGAAATTTATCTCGTGGTTCAATTGTAAAGCTCCGATAATCAAGCACTCCCCAGTCTCCATATTGTGCCTATACGATTGGCACCACAAAACCAAGGCTTAATCTTATATTCATAAAAACTACTGGAAAAAAAATATGTGGAAAGAACTATGTAAGTATTAATAGAACTTAAAGGAAAACTAAAATTAAAAACAAAGAATTTGCGTTTTTTGATTTTTTTTCCAAATATGTAGTTTTTATTTCAATTAAAACTAACGACAACATGTAGAAAAATGCTTAATTTTTCAACTTAAACCCTTACTACGTACATGTTCTGGTGTATTATAAAACCAGGCAAAATATTTAATTAACTTCAGTACTGAATCTGTATATTTTGAACATTATTTGCTAAAAAACATTTTCAAACATTGTTAGTTTCAAATGAAAGTGTTGTACTGATAATACAAAATATGTAACTTTCTTAACATAAAAAAGTATGTAAATGAAGAACAAAATATGTAACTTTCTTCACATAAAAAAGTATGTAAATGATGGACCTGTACACAACCATTGTAAACGATAATGATAAGTACAAGTTAATAATAAATCAATTACCATGACATAAAAAACAAAAAAGTTTAAGTGTGTACTGAAATTTATTATGAGACACATTTTTAATTTTAAATAAAAATTCGTCTCGTGCCCCTCCCCCCCAGGTAGGGGCCCGGGGTGGGCCACCCTCACCCCCCTTGGTATGCCACTGATCAGCACACGAAACATAAAATAACTTAAACCTAGAACAGACACAACTTCCAGCCCCCAACCGTCAATTAATCACCGTAAAAGGGAGATTTAACATTTCACTAGTGATAATTTCTTTGTCCATGCCAGGAATCGAACCAAGAAGGCAGACATGCTACTGAATTAGCTATGTTGTCAGACTACTATAATATGCATTATGGTAATATATATTTAGAAACGAAACATTAAACATCCCCCCCTTTTTACTCACCCAACCCAATCTTTCTGCTGTACACACCCCCATAAATAATAAAAACTTCCCACGCATTAAATTTGATTCCCATGCAAGGATGTTTTCTCATTTCACAGTCTTCAGCCACGCGTGGCTTTGGCGTCATCACTAAGAAAGCCAAACGAGGGTTGGGGAAGGCTGGTGGGGGCAGGGAGAGCATTTTGAGGGAGGTGAAGACACTATATTAGATTCTGGCCTCTTGAAGAGTTATGTGAATCGAATTAGAGAGTAGCGGAGTTTGACTTGAACACCTGCCGGAGTTAAAACTTATCAACCGCTTCAAACATTCCAAAATGTAATAATTTCTCTCTCTCTCTCTCTCTATATATATATAATTTTTTTTCCCCCACTCTCCCTACACGTAAATGTGGGTACACGTCCTCTATATTCAACCTTCCTCAACCTTAACTTATTAACGTAGCTAGTACATTTGCGTATAACATGAACAGGTAGTAAGACACGGTGCTAAAAAATTAAATTACTAATTATTAAAATAAGAGGTATCCAATTTTATCTCAGCGATATTATTTTAAATAAATTTGACGTTTTGTCTTCAAATATGTCATAAGAGAGCCTCAAATAATACGACCAGGAACTTTGTCGTAACCGTAGATATTATAATTTTCAATCAAATTTTAAATGGTGGTTTTACGTACGTTATCTATAACAACCACAGACCACGCAGGATTAAATATAACTTTTATTTTCGTTTCATTAAAACAGACTTTGTAGAATAAACGTTTCGTTTGGTTGGCGGATAAAGCTTAATGAGATAGTGCGGTTTCCACGTTAATTAACATCAAAGACTCGTTGTGGCTATTTAAATTGAGTAATATAACCATGGGATATGCTTTGTGGTGGTTTGTGAATATAAATATATATATATATATATATATATATATTGTATATATTTTTAAGCACCGCGTCTTACTACCTGTTCAGGTTTATATGCATTTGTACTAATTACGCTAGTGAATTAAAGATGAGGACGGGGGAATTTAGGGGAAATTGGCGTGGAGGGAGAGTGGAAAATTATTTTGGAAAAACCCTCAGTACGTCCGATCGGGATTCGAGCACCAATATCCCTGTTAAAGGCAGTCTAATCCAACACGAGAGCGACGCCTTAGACCATGCGCCCACCTTAGCGGGTGTGAACATATATTATAATGTACTTGTACATCGGACGCAGTGCATGCTGGGACTACGAATAAAATAGAAGGGGAAAATGAATTTAACCAAAGGGGAAACCGACAGTTCAGTAGGATTCTGGGACAGTATCTGACAGTCACACAAGTTAATAAAACAATGTTCATATGTTCATACGTTAAGTCATGTGATCCGAAGCTGTCATTTTTTATATGTATTATCAATAGATCCACCTATGAAATAATACTAATAGTATGGTAAAGTGTTATTAATATTGACCGCAAAGATACATTTTTGTAGTATTTTACTTTTTTTTTTCTCCTAAATATCTTCCCACTATTCTTCAACGCAATTGCTGGTATATTACCTTTAATTTTAATATCTCATCCATATCTGATCATTTTTGATATGTAAATATGCAGATAGCCCAAACAGTTAATAAGATGTAGTGCAAAAATTTTTTAAAAAAAATTCATCAACCAGATGAAAGCGTTGTTTCATTACCGAGACACGAATTTTAATCAAAATCGTTTTTTTCTCTCTTTTCGCCTACAAGCCATTGCCATATAAAAAAACAGCAACAATAAAATCGAAAAATAATTATTTTAAAACGTAAAAAAACACATACTAAACAGATCCTAATCTATCTGTAGTAAAATAAGGACTAACCCACTTCGGTGGCCACATGGTCTAAGGCGTTACTCTCACAGTAGATTAGACTGCCAATGACGGTGAGATTGAGGTTCGAATCTTGGTCGGGTGTACTGAGGATGTTTTGTACAAAATGGTTTTCCACTCTCCTTACTCGCAAATGCAGGTAAACTTCTTCTAAATATAACTTCCTAATCCCTAAAACCATTAGCGTAATTAGTAAATAAGCGTATAACCCAAACGGTTAGTAAGAAACGGTGCTTAAAACATATATTGATAGTGATATGTTTCTGATTCGAGTGTAATATTTTATCTAATTCCCCGGTTAATCGGCCGTGAGATTAAATAAAACTTCAGAGGGTAAGAAAAGGTTGAAACAATATTTATTCAGGACAGCATTACTAAAGAAGGATAGAGCGAGGCCGAGAGAAATAATAATGTAAATCAATCGAGGAGAATCAAAGAGGCGGGAACATGATTAATAGCGCAATAAATAGCGGTTAAATGAGAGAGTCATTAACAAGACGTAGCGTTCATTAGTTCTCGTCAGTGATCTCTATACTATTTGCTGGATGGACATACACACACTCCTTGCAAAGGACTAAAGCGTGACGCTCAAGTTTGTCATCTACTAGATTGAGAGGGGACAGATTCTAACCGTTTATTTCCATGTTATTGTGTGAAAAATATGTCTCTGGTGAACGAAACTGTTATTGTTTGAAAATATTGAAGGTATTATACCACACTTGGCTGAAGAAACATTTACATTAAAGAATTAACAATTCAGTTTTACAGGAAATATTGTACGATAACGATTAGCATTTTTAATATATTTAAATGTGTAGCTATTATCCAAGTTGTTTACATTCCGCCACGACTACACTTTATTTAACGTAGGCTATTAGCTTATATACTGGTTTCAGAAACCATATTATATTGAGAGTTCGATAACTATAATGAAATAAGGTATCTTAAAACTTTATTAAATTGGTTTGAATGACAAACTTTGTGTAGGAGTCTTAAGTTCAAACGATCATCTAGGTTATAGGCTTGTAGAAAGTATTATTATATTAGCCTACATCAACTTATTTAAAGAAACAAGTAACGAGTTTCGAACTTTGTTATCCTCTTCAAACCTTTTATTAACACATTTATTTTATTTAACTAATTACACATTGATGTATCTAATATATTCAATCAAATTAACGAACGTTGTCAAAATGACACATTGCTTTGTATGTGTGTAAGAGAGAAAGAGATACCCAGAGGTCTACCTCTCTCTTACACAATGGTATGCAGACGCCAGCTATACCAGTTCAGCCCCAGATGTTCATCCAGTTATATTATAAAGATCAATGGTTCTCTCATTAATGGACGTTACGCTAGAGCCCGGATTACTAGAACTATGAGCAGGTGTAGGGGGCGTTCATTATCCTTACTATTACTACCCCCCTTGGAACACTTATCAGCCAAATCGGTACTAAATGGACACGGCACTCACGATGGGTGATCATACATATTATACAATGGGGGTGGGGATGGAGGGAGGGGCTAACACGTATTACTACCCGTCCAGGGTAGGTGTATAATGAAATATTAGGTACCCAAATCGGTTGGTGGAATAAATATAAGGATCACCTAGTCTGGTTTGACGGTAACTGGGAGGTCAGAGTTTTGAATCTAGGAACGTTATACTAAGGGTGTACTTTTCATAAATGGTTTTCAACTTTCCCTCCACGCAGATACAGGTATATTCCCTTTAGTTATAAATTTTTAATCCCGAACATTTTAGTTTAGTTAAATGAGGAGGATCCGTGCGGCTATTAAAATAAAGTGTAAAAAGCTACTTAAAAATGTTGACAGAAGGGCTAAAAGAGGTTTGGATTCAATTATGTTTGAGATATATCTTAAGGTTAAGGTAGTATTTTTGCAGTTTTTATAGAAAAACAATTTTTTTTACCCGGCAGAATAAATAAAATATTTCTCAAGTAGAGTGACTACTTGGAGATTTCCAAGCTATTTTGTAAGGCGGGTTGCATTTTAGCTTGACTCCAAGGCCGTAGCCAGCCAATAATTTCAGGGGAGTTTGGTGGGCCCATCCCCCAATTGACGGAGGCTTGAAAAAATTATAAATAAAAAACTGTTCTAGAAGCTATTTGAAGTGTTTTTTTTTATGGCAACATGACCCCCTAACTATCGGAGGCTAGGAAAATACTATGTATTTAAACACCTCTAGATACTCTCTAAACATTTTTCTTATAGTAGCATAGCTGTTGAAGTTAAGGAAAAATTATAAATATTAAACACCTCTAGAAGCTCTCTGAAGTGTCTTTTATGGCATCATAACACCCTAACTGCCGAGGGCTGGGAAAATTTCTAAATATTAAACACCTCTAGAAGTTATCTGAAGTGTTTTTTTATGGCAACTTAGCCCCCTAACCATGAAAAAAAAAGAACAATTCTAAATATTAAACACCTCTAGAAGTTATTTGAATTTTTTTTTACTACAATATAAAACCATAACTGCCGAAGGCTAGAAAAAATTCTAAATAATAAACACCTCTGGAAGCTCTCTGAAGTGCTTTTTATGGTAACACAGCCCCCTAATTTGTACTTGTACCTTAATTTTTATAATGTTTGAACCATAAATAAAGCCATATATATTTTGTTCATAAAATTTCGGGAGGGGTTTGAACCCCGAAAACCCCCCCCCTGACTACGGCCTTGCTTGACTCTATTGAGTACTCTAAGCACTATCATACTTAAACGCCAATGTACGAAACATAAAGAGAGGCAAGAAAATGAGCAATTCACCCTATGAGGCCTCTTGTTTATCTTCTGATAACACTTCCCCTCTTCCTATGACGAGTTTACACACTTACACACTTTGAAAACCTTGAGTTGCTTTTTAAAATTACTCTTTCTGGTTTCCTATTCTAGATAGACATTTGTTACTACCGACCTTTCAACATCCTGGCAGAGAAACTCCTACAAGACATTTTCATGACCAAGCACAATAGCCTAAGTTGTAAATGATTTATAAAAAAAAACACTTATACAAAATAGCTACTTCAAGATAAAAATTATAATTTTGTGAAGCTGCAGGACTATTTTTTAGAATTATTTAAGAATTTGCGGTTCTTGTTTCAACGTTGTAGCTTTAAAAATCACTAAATAAAATGTATTTTTTTTCATGGAAAATCTTATATTGACCTGCTCTGACGTCACAGGTAGGCACATAACAATCTCAACAGTTCTTGAATATCTGTCAAGGATGTCCTAAACTTTAATGAAAACTAGAGTAGCGCGTTAGACCATGCGGCCACCTAAGCAGGTATGACAAATATTCAATGACTATTGCGATTACTTTGTGTAAATTATTAAATTAAACTCTATGTTTCGCCTGAAGCCATATTTGACTAGTTTTGGCGAAAAAATAGCTTTGCTTTTAAAATCCAACTTAATAAAAAAAGTATATGCTAGAGGCCGGTATCTGATTATAGGAATATCAGTTAGTTCTGAAGCTTCACACCTTCTAAAACAATCCCTAATAATAACAATTTCTGTTGCAGCCTTGTTGAGAAAAAACTACTTTATTTATTTGAAGGAAGGCTATATTTATGTTGAAAACAATTTGATGTTTAACTGCGGCATTTCGCGTTAAACGTTATTGAAGATTGGCTAATGTTGTGGTAGACATCCTCCTTAACCGTTGCTACTTTCTAGTTTCGTAATGTTTCCTCCTATCGCGAGTGAGTGACACTTACCACATGTTAGTGTGGCTTGTTCATTGATTAAAACACCTTCAGTTTCGGAACGAAGAGCTTTAATAGAACATGAATCTTAAACTAACTTTATCTGACCTGATTCGGTGGCCGCGTAGTCTAAGACAGGGATATCCAAACTACATATAAAGAATATTATAGGTTTCTTTTTCAATCCGGTACATCTGGCACTTACAACATCCTAATACAGATCAATACGTTTGGATACCCCTAGGCTCTACGGCATCACTCTCGCCATAGACTAGATTGCCCATGACTGGGAGGTCGGGGTTTGATACCTGGTCAGGGCGTACTGAGGCTGATTTCCCCTAAATGATTTTTCCCTATCTCTCTTTCTCCACGCAAATGCGGGTGCATTTCCTCTAAATTAGGTCTTCCTGATCCCTAACTTATTAGTGTAATTAGTATTTAGGTGTATAACATGAACAGGTAGTAAAACGCGGAGCTAAAAAAGAAGTTTATTTTTAAATAGCTATTTTTCAATTTTTTTCCCCCCATGATGAGGTAAAACTGGTTCACTGGTTTGTATATTATAACGACCAAATTACCTACCTAATTTTGGTGCCATCCGGGGGATGAGACGAGCTAATAACCACCCAACAGGGATTCAAACCCCGACACCAGTGAACCAGACGAGACTGACGTCTTTATCAACGTGCCAGAGGAGAGTTTGCCCGTATCAAACCTCATACGAGGGCCGGAAACAAAAGAACATCCCACGAGCACCGCGGGGGGCCTTCACATAGCCCTCACATATCCTGCTTGCCTCAAACAATCATCGTCAACAAATTCCTGACATAGTCAATTAAGCCTCCCTGAGCAACACGGGTAAACTATTAAAACACCTCTGAGCGAGTTTTTCCATACAACGATACAGGATGACCCAATTTGCTGGGGTCGTTAATTTTTCATTTGTTTTTGCTTTGCGTCACATTATTCGTTTGAGATACAAGCACCTTTTTTTAATCATCATGTTTTACTACCTGTTCAGGTTATACGCATATTCTAAAGAGGTAGAGATGAAAAAGGAAGCATTTTAGAGGTAATCTACCCGTATTTGCGTGAAAGGAGAGTGGGAAACCATTTAGGAAAACTAACCCCAGTAGACCCTACTGCAATCTGAACCCAGTCATCAACAGGCCAGTCCAACACACGAGTGATGTCTTAGACCATTTGATCACCGAGGCGGGTAAACACATTTATAGTATCACCAGGGATCGAACCGAGGAGCTATTTTTTTATAGCCAGGAATGCTGATCACTACAGTAGAGCTCGGTCTTGTTTGAGCTATACGCACTTAACTAAACTAATTTTTTTTGTTAGGACGAATAAGGTAGAATTTAGAGGGAGTGTACCCGCAATCGTAGGGAGGAAGAGTAAGAAACTGTTTTAGGGAAAAAAAACCAACACAATTTCAGTATAATTGCCCGGATTCGAGCTGTGACCTCCACTTCGCTGGAAAACCAGACTATATAATATGTCTGATATATATCACACCAATATTAGCGGGTGGAATCGTGGTTAAAGTATTCACCAATATTATTTTGTTTATTTCTCTCGACCCCTTAGAGAGAGAAGTATTGTGAAAGTCAACCAAATCTAGCTCAAGATTTTGATAAATGTTGACGTTTAATGACCCCTTCAAACTAACAAAAAATATTGTTTTTGTGATACCGTCTGTCTGTCTATACCTCGGACTTGAGCCGAAAATATTTTACCAATTGGGCTAGAACTTGATATTTGGGGTTTTCATAAGGTCCCCCTGGTTTTTTAAAAAAAATTAGATATCCAACCCTAAGATTAAGGGTAGTTTACTGAAGGACAAAAAGAGATAAAATAGATTTGGTAAAAATCCACTTCAATGGTTATTGTTAAATTTTATATATAGACAATGTTTACCATTACAAAGAAAATGGCAAGTTTCATTTCTACACGAAAATGACTTTGACTGACATTTGCAGAAATTTACAAATTTTGATTATATCTCCGCAACTATTTGAGATATGAAATAATTTATCATTTTTAAGATGTAGTACTATTAAACATAAAACTCTTTTGTTTGAAATCTATTTTAATGAAACCAATAGTTTCTAAGCTATAAGCAAACATGAATTAAAAAAAAATAGAATACTTAAAAATATGTAAATTGATTGTTATGATTATTGGTGGATGCTCCTCTCTTCTTAATGTTTCCGACACAGTGTATATTATCAAATGTATGCTCTATGGTGGATTGTTTCTCTGCAACAGGGTCTATTATTTAGTTTCACAAATTTTAAGCGTTTTTTTAGAAAATAAATGTTCCTATTTTAAGATTAAAGAGAGAGAAGTTATTTGCGGTGCACCGTACCTTTTTTTAAAAAAATAACTGGATTAAGGCGAACGGGGCTGTTTTACTGATTAGTTACAGTGAGCTCCATATAGCTCGTACCTCATGTAATTTTACCTCAAGTTTTTTTATAATCAATCTTTAGTGGTGGTAGTAGTAGCGGTGGCGTAGTTAGCTAAAGCGCTAGTTTTGAGTTGAGCTAGACTGCCGATGACGGGGAGATCGAGGTTCGAGTCTCGCTCGGGTGAACAGGGGGCGGATTTTCCTGAATTGTTTTCCATTATCCCTCCACGTAAATGCGGGTTCACTTCATATACATTAAACCATCTCAATTTGGAGGTCACCCACCTCGGTGGCGTAGTTAGCTAAAGCGCTAGTTTTGAGTTTAGCTAGACTGCCGATGACGGGGTAATCAAGATTCGAATCTCGCTCGGGTGAACTGGGGACGGATTTTTCTGATTTGTTTTCCACTATCCCTCCACGCAAATGCGGGTTGACATAAACCGAACGGGTAGTATACATCTAGCGGAGGTCAACCGCTCTATCAACATACCGGAAGATTACGTTGCTTTTGTTGGATGCGAGTGTCCTTAAAAAAAGAACAATTTAGACAAGAAGGAACTTTCTCGACAGTTAAAGTGGTGAAAGTTAAATTAGTGTTTTTGCAGTTTCTATGGAAAAACATTATTTTGGCCAAAGTAAATAACATATTTCTTCTTCACATGTTGATATCAACACTTGTTGAATATCTGTCAAGGGTGTCCTGGAAGTTAATGACAACCTTTTCGCTTCATTTAAAAAATTTCTCATCTAATACCGCTATGATAACGACATATATTCAACAACTGTTGATATCACCATCTGAAGAAAATTAAACTCTCTGTTTCTACTGGAGCAATATTTGATTTATTTTTGGTCTAAAAAAAGTTTTTATTTAAAAATTGCAAAAAACTTACCCTTTTTTTTTCGCGTCCCCTACATCCCCACCTTAATAAAAGTTAACACAACTATTTTTATATATCTATACGTAAAGTCACGTGATTAACATCACGAAATCAGAATGTATTTTGAGACCCACCCTGTGATTGTGACGTGGTTGCTAGCTCGAGTCGATAGCTCACGGAAGTATGTCCATGTCTGTCATTTCAGTCCCATAATTATTACCATGCACGGTTTACCGATCTGCCTTGGAGCTGAGATGTTATTATTACATTGCTTGAGGAGGTTTGGAGGAGTCAGGAGGGAGGCAGGAATTCTTTAAACATGACCATCCTAACTGTACCCTCACTTCTATAGTCGGTTCACGGTAATTTGGAATTTTTTAAAGATTATTATTAAGCCTTACTCTATGGCATTAGGAGCTCTAAGGTTCATTGCCGCACTTATAAAATTACGTAACCGATCCTTATCTTGAGCTAGTTATATCCATTCCACCTCATTATCCTATATCCTTATCTTGAGCTAGTTATATCCATTACACCTCATTACACTCTATCCCTATCTTGAGCTAGTTCTATCCAGTTCACCTCTTTACTCTATATCCCTATCTTGAGCTAGTTATATCCAGTTCACCTCTTTACTCTATATCCCTATCTTGAGCTAGTTATATCCAGTTCACCTCTTTACACTATATACCTATCTTGAGCTAGTTCTATCAAGTTCACCTCTTTACACTATATCCCTATCTTGAGCTAGTTCTATCAAGTTCACCTCTTTACACTATATCCCTATCTTGAGCTAGTTCTATCCAGTCCACTCATTACACCTATCTTTATCTTGAGCTAGTTCTATCCAGTCCACCTCATTACACCCTATCTTTATCTTGAGCTAGTTCTATCCAGTCCACCTCACTACACCCTATCTTTATCTTGAACTAGTTCTATCCAGTTCACCTCATTGTTAATATATTATTCTTAGCCAAATTAGGGAACAAATGCTTGGTTCACCTAGTTTAACTTGCTATTACCGGAGATGTTGGGGTTGGAATCCCGTCTGAACAAACAAGTATTTTTTTCTCTTTCTTTTAACGAAAATTTGGGGGCAATTCCTTTGAATTCATATCCTCATCATTCTTGTCACACTATTGATAAAAAAATGAATTTAGCGTGGGTGGGTAGGTACAACTTTTTTGTAAGTAAATATATTTTATTTATTACATTTAGAACCAAGGTCATCAGATGGATAACATGAAGGATAAGTATGAGGAAACTAGTTTAGGAAAGAGTGCACCCACATTATCGAATGGAACATGGCGATTGGTCACACCGTGAAAACTACTTCCTCAGTGCACCTGGCCCAAATTTGAAACTTCATCTTCCCCGTCATTGCGAGTCCGACGTCTTCGACCACGTGACCACCTGGGTATGTGGAGATTTGTCGCAAGTAATTTCATCAATCGAGCTGATATGCTGACCATACACACTTTGGTCTTTGCTTCTTTTCTTGGTTATAATACATTCAATGGACAAGTGTACATACAGTCCATTTTCTTGTGAAGAGACTTTTACAAAATACAAACACTTATTTTGAGGTCAACAATTATAATATTTTTGTTATATCATTAGTGTTATTTTATAAGTATTGATAATATCTATACATTATAATAATAATAATAATAATAATAATAATAATAATATAATAATAATAATAATAATAATAATTATTATTATTATTATTATTATTATTAGCAGCAGCACTGCGTCTTACTACCCGTTCGGGTTATATGCACTTACGCTAATGTGTAATGGTAGGGTGATTGTGAGATGAAATGAAGGACCTACAGTTTAACGTGGGATCCGAACCACGGTGGAGGCCTGATATTCCACACATTCACAAGTTGTGATTAATACACGTCTTGTCAGAGGTGAAGGAAGGGTTTGGCAATCGGATAAATCTGTGCCGGCACCGAGGATTGAACCCCGGAATCCCTGTAGAGAAGTCTGTCACCTTACCCCCTAGACCACAAGGTCACCAATATCTATCAAAAGGGAACGCTGAAGATCACATGACTTGACGTATGAATACGGGAGAGTAGATCTAGTTGTCTTTCTTAACGTCGGATAAAGTTATTCCTATATTTGACTTTGGTCTAGTCCATGTTCTTACTTTTTCCCACCCATCCTCCTAATATGCCCTCTTCTTCTCCCACCCTTCGGCCTACCTCCTCTTCCTCACTTCCTCCTATCCTGCCCCTTTATATTCTCCTCTCTTTCTCTTCTTTCCCTTCCGTTTACATCCTCCTGACTTACTCCTCCCTTCTCTCTCCCTTTCCCAACTCTTTCCCCTTGAATCTTACTACCACCCCCTCCCTACCTCCCTTTCCAAACCTTTCCCCCTTAAATCCTCCTCCCTTGGATTCCCTTCTCCCTTACATCCTTCTCTTTTCTCACATCCTTCCCCCTTAAATCCTCTTCCCTTGGATTCCCTTCTCCCTTACATCCTTCCCTTTTCTCACATCCTTCCACCTTAAATCCTCCTCCCTTCGATTCCCTTCTCCACTTACATTATTCTAATTTATCCATCCTTCCCCATTCAATTCTCCTGCCATCGCCCTCTCTTACCCTTACACTTTACAACTCTTACCCCTCCCTTATTATTCCCTTTGCCAACTCTTTCCCCTTAAATCCTGATGCCTTCCCACCCCTTTCCAACCTTTACCCCTTAAATTTCCTCCCTTCGATTCCCTTCTCCCTTACATCCGTTTCTTTTCCCCTTCCTTCCTCCTGCCATCCCTATGCCTTCCCCCTTCCTTCTCTCTACCCCTTCCACTCGAGACACCCTATGGTACACCCGAGAGTGAGTTCTGCTGGTCCACTTCCACCTTCTCTCTCTCTCTCTCTCTCTCTCTCTCTCTCTCTCCACTAAAGGGGTGTACGATGCCTGCGTCAACGTTTAATCCCCACGCAGTGAGGTTGTGGTAACAAGGTCTATGCAATCAGGTTCACAATGAAGGGATTTCTGATGATTGTGAGGACTCGAGGTTCGAATCTCAGCCGGGTGGCTTACTGAAGAGGGCGGAGGGGGGTTTATTTGTATATTAATGTGATTGATCCCTTTTGGATTTCTCCATCCTCTCTCCACACTAATAAGAGTAGACTTCATGTAAAACTATCCTCCTCATGAAATAGAGGAATAGTTTCATGTAGTGACGGCATTCGAAGTGATTATGTGTGTTATTTATTATTATTATTATTATTATTATTATTTTAACTTTCTCGTACCCCTCGGGTGGAGTATATATTGTGATGGTCAAATAAATTGAAATATAGATTTTGATATATGCCGATGTTTCATTCCCCCTGAAACAGGAAAAGTATTTTTTGCAATGCCGTCCGTCTGTTATTGGGACTGGAGCCGAAACGATTTTACCAATCGCGATGTAACTTGATATCTAGGGTTTTCATAAGGTTTATTTAAGTTTTTTTTGTAATTATCTATCTTATTCTAAAATTAAGAACGTGCATCATATGCTAGTCAAATTCATGATACAATCGGATAGAAAAAGTGAATTTACACGAACACTATAGCACGTGGATCATTTGTGATTAAACATTAATGGAGATAAAGAGTTAATAGAAGTTCCTAATACTGAACATTGTTCAAATATTAAATTATATTTGGATAAAAAAAATGCTTTGAAAAGCCCGTTTTTGACCATTTTAGAATGGCTTCTCAAATAAGAACTGTGCACAAATCTTAATTCTGTTATAACCGGGACATACTGTAGTTATTAACAAGAAACGGAAAATGTCAAGTGATCATTTAAATACTAATGCACTGCACACATTTCTGGCATATCGTAGGTCTTTTCTTTTCCCTTTTACTCCCATAATACCTCGCGCGAGCCGGGAGCTGAGTTAGCCCTGCTATGATGAACGCTCTTAAAAGTAAGCAACTTAAGGATGAAAAGCGAAAAAAACCCGATTTTATCTAAATCCTCTATAATGAAATTGATTTAATTTCATATCCAGGCATGGTTTAACATTACAAACAAATGGGCAATTCTTTTATTTATCCATAAAAATAACTTTGAGGGTATATGACATAAAAGGAAATTTCCCATTTGTATCATATCTCCGTGACTACTTGAGATACTTAATAACTTATAATTTAAATGGGGATGTACTATTAAAAATGGCAAAGCTTTATTTGAAATATACTTTCATAAGACCCGGGTTCGATTCTTGGTATGGCCCGATTATTTTAAATTATAGGTGGAATCTGGGTGTGTGTGATTCCCCCCTCCCATTTTTTTTCACAGTGATAGGGCGGGGACTGGGTGTTTTATTAGTTCTATAGCTGAGATAGTTCATAAGTCATCTGCCGATTTAATCAGTAATTTATGAACGTTCATATTAAATACCTCAAATTATAATAATAGTTATAAAAATGATGAAAGTAACTAAGAGTTCATGTTTACAAAAATGGTCGTACTGTGGAAGGTCAGTGATTACCTCTTGTCAATGTTTGTTTTAGGTTGTGTGTCCTGTAAAGATGAACTTTCTACCCTTTTTTTAAATTTTTTTTTTAGAGGAAAGACGTCTGGTGACTTTAAGTGGCCACTCGGCAAACTTCCCCCTCCCCTCCACCGTGGCTCCACCGGACTGTCTCCAGTGACGTCATCACTCGTTCTGTCAGACACGAAGGAAACACAAGGGTTGTTTCGAGGGTTACACAAGAATATTGTCCTCTTGGGTGAAGTTCTCTTTTAGCACCGCATCTTACTACCTGTTCAGGCCATACGCACTTACGCTAATGTGCAAATGGTAGGGTTAATATAAGATTAAATGGAGGACCTACAGTTTAACGTGGAATCCGAACCACGGTGGAGGCCTGGCATTCCACACATTCACAAGTTGTGATTAATACAACGTTTTGTCAGAGGTGAAGGAAGGGTTTGACAATCAGATCTGTGCTGGGACTGAGGACCTAGCCCTTAAATTAAGGGTAGTTTGCAGATGAGGGATTTTTGTGAATTACAAATTATTTGAAAATGGCTCTGAGGATTTTGTTTAAAATGCGTATCTATGATTTGTTTACAATGGAAAATAATTTTTTTTTGGGTGAAAACACTTTTATGAATGATTGATTTATCAAAAACTTGAAACATTTCAAAAATTACTCAAACGACTTGAAAGTGTCAATTTGGCTAACTATAATAGAATGCGGTGACCTTCTATCAATGTTGGCAACCATAAATTTTTTTTTTAATGGTTACAAAATGTTCCGTTTAAAATGGAAATTTTGGGATTTAAAAATTTTAAATTTATTTGTTTTTAAAGTTTTTATTTTCTAAAGTTAGTTTTTAAATTCTAGCAAGGGAAATTTATTTTTATATTTTAAATTGTTTTTTGTTTGAAATTCTTATAAAAAGAAAGTTTTTTTATTGTTTAAAAAAAAAAAAGTAGACCTAAAACAATTTTTATAAAAAACCTTAGAGAAGTTTAAAATTTAAAAACCAAATTATTTATTTTACTTTAATTCCCTTCCCTTCCTAAAAAAAAAATTTTTTTTAAAGTCAAATTTATTAATAAAAAGTTAAATTAAAATTTTTATTGCTTTTTAAAAGAAAAATTTTCCCCCATAAAAAATTACTTTAGAGTACTTAAACTAAAATTTTAATTTAAAATCATACAAAAGAAAAACCCTTTTTGCAAGCTTTAGCCCCAACCCTTCAAAACCTTTTTTCCCCTGGTAAACACGCATGTATGGGTTTGTTACATCCGGGAGGCGAAAAGGGAATCACTGACGGGAAATATAAAAAAAACAAATTTTTTTTTTTGATACACAACTTTTAAATTCAAAAACCATTATTTTCCAAGCCCTTTAATTTATATATTTTTAAAAAATTAAAAAAAAATTATATTTTTTTTAAGACAAAAAATTATAATTAATTAAAATAAAATGTCCAAAAATGGTTTTTAGAATAAAATGGGGTTAAATTTAAAATTTACTCCGTTCTTCCACTTCCCCCCCCCTTTTAAAACACAGCTACTATTTATTTAGATTTTACTTTTCCCTCATTACAATTCTCTCTTGGGCCTTCTTTTTTTGTTTTTACAAATTTTATTTCTATCCACGCAATCATATCCCTTCCCCACTTCCCATAAATAAAATTCCCAAAGTCTTTCCAAAAATTAATCCCTTTTTTCCATTTTACCAAAATAAAACTTTTGTAGTTTTTCCGGGAGATTCAAAGGGATCAAATTGAAAAACCTAATTTCCCCCCCCTTTTTTTGTTCCTTTTCCCCACCCAAACCTTTTTTTAAAAATTTAGGAAAAACCACCCGGGAAAAATTTTGGAAGGGGCGGCATTTCCAAGGGGGGAGCCTACCTAGTTGTTTTTGGGCCCCTTCCACCCTCTCCAAAAACCCTCAAAAAATTCCGGGGGAAAAAATCCTTCCACCAATTGGTTTTTTTAGGGAAAAAAAAAAGTAAAAAAAATTAAAGGGGGGGGTTTTTCCCCACCCGGAAAAAAAACCAAAAAAATTTTTTTAAGGGGGAAAAAAATTTTTTTTAATCTAAAAGTTTTTTGGGGGACCAACCCAAAACAATTTTGGACGGGGGTTTTTGTAATTCCCCCTTTTTCCGGGGAAAGGGTGTTTGGGTTTAAGCCCCATCGTCACACCTTTTAGCCTAAGTTTAGGGGGAAAGGGGTTTTCCCTTTAAAACCAGGGGAGGTTTCCCTAACCTTTGGGGAAATAAAGAAGGCCAGCCTTGTTTAATAATTTGTAGGACCAAGGAAAGGGCCCCCTCAGTTAAAAAGGCCCTCGGGGGCCCAAAACCCAAACCTGTCCCGAGTTAATAAAGTAAAATGATTTTTTTTTCCTTTTGGTTTTAATAAAAACTAAAAAAATTGATTTAAATAATGGTTTTTAAAAATTTTTCCCCCCAATAAAAAAACCCCAAAGAGAAATGAAAAAAAAAATTTTTTTAAAATTTAATTTTTTTTTAAGGGGGAAAATTTTAAATTTTCTTTTATTTTCCTACTATTTTTTTAAAATTTTTTCCAAAAGGGGAAATTCATTTATAAGGGACCTCCCCCAACCAAAATTTTTTGAGATAGGTTTTTTTGGGGGTTTTAATTCAGGTTCGTTTCCCGGGGAAACCCTTTGGGTGGGGGTTGGAGGGTTCGGGTTTTTGTTTTAGGTTACCGTTCGTTTTTTTTTTTCCCGGTTTTACCCCCTTTTTCCCTTATTAAAAACCATTTAAAGGTTTAAGTTAGGAAAGGGGTTTTCCATAAGGGGTTTTGGCCCCCTCAAACCCCTTCCCCCACGGGGGAGTGACCCCCCCCCAAAAATTTTTTAAATTAAATTTGGGTTTTTCCCATATTTTTAGGAAAATTTTCTTTTCCAAATTTAAGTTTTTTAAACATTGTAATTTATTAATTGGAAAGGGTAATAATAAAAATTTGGTTTACCAAAAATTTTAAGTTTAAAATTTTTAAAAAAAAAATCCTCATTGGGGGAAAGCCCAAAGTTTCTTCCCAAAACCAAAGGGTGGCCCCTTGCCAGTCCCTAAATTTTAAAAACAATATTTTTTTTAAAAAAAAAAATTTTAAAAAAAAATTCAAATTTAAAAGGTTTTTATTTAAAAACCCCCCAAAAATTTGGGGGAATTATATGTAAAAACCCGGTTTTTTTCCCCCAAAAAAAAATTGGGGTTTCACCTCTTTCCCAAAAATTTTTAAACCCCTTTTAAAAACTTGATTTCAGCCTAAAATTAAAAGGGAAATTTTTTTAATTTTTTAAAAAAAATTTGGAAATTTTTTTTTTTAAAAAAATTTTTTAAAAAGTTCAATTTTTTCCCAAAAATTTTGTTTTTTTTTAATAAAAATTTAAATTATTAAAAAACCTTTTTTTAAATTTTTTCTAAAAATTTTAGAAATTTTTAATTAAAAATAAAAAAGGGGAGAATCCCTTTTTGGGCTTCATTTTTTAATTTTTTATTAATTTTTGGGGGTTTTTTGGGGGGAAAAAAGCCCCAAACCCTTTTAACAAACGAACAATTTTTTTGAAAAAAAGTGAGTTTTTGCCCCTTTGGAAAAATTGTTGTTTTTTTCATTTTCAAACATCTAGCCCTCCCAAATGGCCCAAAGGATAAAAGGGGTAAGGGGGGGGTTGGGGGGCGGGGGGAAACCCCCTAGGGAAATTAGTATTAAAAAATTACCCCCCGCCGGTGACTTGGGGTTTTAAAAAAAATTCTTTTTTTTTAGCAAAAAATTGTCTTAGGTTTTTTTTGATCCCGGTTTAAACCCCGTTCCCCCCTGGGTTAACCCCTTTTTAAGTCCCCCTAAATTAAACCTGTTGGGGGGTTTGGGGGTTGTTAAGGGGTTTAAAAATTCCTAATTTGGTATGTTGGTTTTAATTTGGGGTTTTGGGTAGAAAAATTTTCTTTGTAAAAAAATTAAAATGTTGGAAAAAATCAAAATGTTCCCATTTCTGGGAAAAATTTAAAAAATTTTTCTTAAAAACAATTTAAAAACCCAAAAATTATATTTTAAAAAAAATTTTAAAAAAAATGAAAAATTTTAAATTTAATTTTTATAAATTTTTTTTGTGAAAATTAAATTTTTTGTTTCAAAATTTAAAACTTTTTTTTTAAAAAATTGGTTACTTTTGAAAAAAATTTAATCCTTTTTATTTTTTTTAAAATTTTATTTAATAAATATTGAAATTTTAGGTTAAATTCCCAAATTTAAATTGAAGTTGGGGGAATAAAATTCTTTTGGGGGAACAAAAAAATTTTTTCAAAACCCCAAAATAGGGTGGAAAAAAAGATAAATTGCCCTTTCCTTTTTAATTGGTTTTTTAAAACCAAACCAAAGGATTGGGAAATTAAAAATCCATTTACCAAAACAATTTGGGGAAAAGGAGCAAAAATTTTTTATTATTTTCCCAAATGGAAAAAAAAATAAAAATTAAAATAAAAATTTATCAAATAAAAAAAAGGGAAGGGAATAGGGGTGACCGGGGAAAAAAAATTGGGCCCCTATTTTGGTTTTGTTTTAAAAAGGTTAAAATAAATGGAATAATTTTTTATTTTTTTAATTTCCCCAAAAATAAAAAAAATTATTTTACATTTCTTCCCCCTTAATCTTTTTAAGTAAAATTGTTTAAATTTGGGGATTTTTCCCCCGGGATTTTTAAAAAATTTTCCCTTTTTCTTTTCTTTTTTTTAAAAAAAGGATTGTGAAATCAATTGATTTTTTGTTTTTTAAAATTAAAAAAAATTTTTTCTTTCCTTGGAAATTTTTGTTTTCAAAATTTTTTAATTTTGGGGTTAAAAATCTTTTTTGGTTTTTCCCCCAAAAAAAAAATGTTTTTTTTTTTCCCGAGCAGGGAAAAATTTAAGTTTAAAATTAAAAATTTCCCAATATTGAAAATTTTTTTTTGGAAAACCTAGGTTAATTTAAAAAGGGGTTTTTAAAAAAAAATTTTGGGGAAAAAACCCCTGTTTTCCCCCAAACCCGGGGCTTTAATTAATTTTCTTCTTCTTTATTATTAGGAAAATTTTTTAAAGGGAATTTAGGGGTTTTTCAATTAAAAAAATTTAACCTTTTCCCAAAAAACTTAATTTTACAGGGTTAAGGCCCAAAAGTTTACCCCTTTTTTCCCCCCAAAATTTTATTTTTAAAAATTGATTTTTTTTTGAAATTTTAAAACCCTTAAAAATTTAAGTTTTTTTAGTTTTAAAAAAACGCTCCCAAAAACGGGACCCCTCCCCCTTTTGGGGAGGGAATTGAAAAAAAGAATTTTTGAAAGTATTTAAAAGGGGTGGTTTTGGGGGGGGAAAAAAGTGGGAGTTATGGCCCCCAATTTTTTTTAGAAACCCAACAGCCCCGTCTTTCCCCCGAGGTGGCGTGTCGAAGGGGAAATTTTTACTGGAAGAATTGCGCGGAGAAAGAAAAAAAAGTTCTCCCGGCAAAGAGTCAAAAATGTTTTAAACCTAAGGGTTTTCCCTTTCCCCTTTACCCACACCCCTTTTTAAAGGTTTGCGGAAATGAGTTTTTTAACCCCAAATTTAAAAAATTTTCCACGTCCCCAACGGGCCCCTTTTTAAACATTTGGTTGGAAATTTTGGGCCCTTAACTTTCCCCGGGCTTTTTAAATTAAACGGAAAAAATTTTGAACCTTTTTAACAGGGGAATGTTTCATGAAAGTTTTTTTTGTTTGCAACAAGGCACACCCATGGGGCGTAAAAAAAAAACAAAAAAATTTTTTAAAGGGGAAATTTAAAAATAAAATTTTTTTTAATTTTGGGGCCCCACTTAACCCCCAAAATTGTTCTTCTTTTTAGTGTTGGCCCTTGGACAAATTTTCTAAAAAAACAAAATTTTCCCCGGTTTTTAAAAATACCTCTATTTTTTAAAATTTTCCCTTTTAAAAATTTCTTTTTTAGTTTTCCTAACAAAAAAATTTTTCAAAAAAAAAAAAAAACGTTCCCAAAATTTTTAAAAAATTTAAAACTTCATAAATCGAATTTGGGCGGGGTAACAATCCAAAAACTTCCCAAGGTTTTTAGGGGTTTTAGACTAAAAATTTTTTTTTTAATTGAAAATTTTTTCCCGAAAAGGTTTTTGAAAAATTTTTAAAAACCCCCTTACATTTTTTTTCAAAATTTTCCTTAATTAAAAAAAAATTTTTTTTTACCCCAAAGGGCCCCCAAAACCCCCTCTAGTTTTTCTTTTTAAAATTTTAAAATCGTTAAAGCCATTTTAAAAAAA
Source organism: Timema podura (assembly GCA_033556935.1). Taxonomy (NCBI): domain Eukaryota; kingdom Metazoa; phylum Arthropoda; class Insecta; order Phasmatodea; family Timematidae; genus Timema; species Timema podura. Next base: position 22,437,206 of record JAVRXN010000013.1, on the reverse strand, counting down.
ATTTTGGAATTTGTCCCAAAAATAAATCTTCAGTAAACCCTTTAAAATTTAAGGGTTTGGTTGAAAATAAAAAGGGACCGGGGGTTTAACCAAAAACATAAAATTTTTAAAAAAAAATTTTCATCCAACCGTTTCAGATCTGGGTTCCCAGGACAGCGGACTTTGAAAAAATAATTTTTTTGGGGTTGGAGGCAAAATTCAACGTAAATATTCATCATGTCGCGTTTGTGAAAAAAAGTTCAGGGATTAAAATTTACTTTCTTTTTATTTTTAAAAAAATTTAAACATGAACAAAACAAAACCCCCTTATTTTGTTTTGCTTTGTGTACAAAAATTATTTTTGTAATCCCTATGTTAGAGTTTCAGAAACCCTCTTTGACCTCCTGATCTCCAAAATCAGATTAAAAACTGGTTAGTTACGAGCCAAAAATTCAAACCTTTAACCTTTTTATTGAAACCCCCCTTGTTTTTTTTTTTTTTTTTTAGTTATACTTTAAAAATTTTAAAAATTAAAACCCTTTTCAAAATTTTTTACCCGGGGGTTAAAAATTTGCTCGTGCGGGAAAAAAAAATTTTAGGTTTTAAAAATTATTATTAGAGATAATTTAAAAACATTCGCTTGTTCCCTTATTATTAATTTTTTAAAAGTTTTTTTTTTTTTTAAAAATGAAAAAGAGTATAAGGGGTTTTATATATGGGCTAGGGTTTATTTTGTCCCCAAACCAGAAGCCTTCAAAAAAATTTTTTTAAAATATCACTTTGTTTTTTAATAAATTAAACACAGTGAAATAAAATATAAATGCCATTGGTAAAGTCATATATTCAACACTTCCCTTTAAAATTTCCTTTCCCAGTATTTCTTTATTCCAAGCAATCCAAAAAGGGGTAGCTATTATTATTTTAAAAAAATTATCACAGAAAGCTATTTTTTCCCTTGGGGGACAAGAAGATATGGGAAAAATTTTATATTTATTTTATTTGAAAAATGACGGGGGGGTTTTTTGTCGGTTATATATCCTGGCCTTCTACTTGCTTTGGGGGGAATTTTTTTCCCCCCCCCCTTTTGGGGTTTTTGGGGCCCCCAAAAAATTTAAAAAAATTTTTTTTTTTTTTCCCCCGCTTGTTTTAAATTTTTTAATTGAGGATTTTAAAATGTTTTTTTGCTGAAAAAATGAGTTTTTAATTTTTTTGGGGGTTTTTAAAATTTTTTAACACCATTATAAAAATTTTTTAAAAAATTTTTAAAGGGAAAAAAAACCCTTTATAATATTTTGTATATAATATTTTTTGTGATTATAATATATATAATCAATTTTTTATTTTGGGGTCTTTATTTTTTTGGCTTTTGGCGAAGGTTAAGGCTAGTTTGCTTTGTTTTATTTTTAAAACCAATTAACAAAAAATTTTCTTTTTAAAAACAATAGGTAATATAAAAAATTTATTGCCAAAAAAATTCCCCAAAATAATCGTTAGATTACCCCCCTCCTTCCCTTTTCCCTTTTCATTAAAAATTTTTTCCAGCATTTTTTTTATAAACAGTTTTATTTAAAAAAGTTTACAAAAAAAATGAAGAGAAAATTTTTCCTAGAAAAATTTCACTTGCCCCGAAAATTTTGAAAGGGGCCAATCCAGTCAAGCCCCCCCACGGGGGGGAGGAAGGCATTCCAGGGGCCCCTGACGCTGGGGGAAAATGTAAATTTAACGGGATTAAAACTCAGATTTGTGAATGGGGGGGGTTATAAGGGTAGGGGTTTTTTTGCAAGTTTTTCAAATTTTTTGGGGTTTTTTTTGTAGTATTTTTTAAAATTTGGGGTTTTCAAAATAATGCGGTGTTTAAGACTGAAAAATCTTTTGTAGGGAAGAGGGGGTAAAAATTTTTCCCCGTTAAATTTTTTTCGTAACCACTTAGTTTTTTTTAAAATATTTAGAGATGTGGTTTGGAAATTTTTGTTTTGGGAAAAAAAATTTTAAAAACCCCCGGGGGGTTTTGTGGGGCGCTGTAGTCTTTGTGCAAGCTCTTTTTTTTGGTTACTTTAAACAATCTCACAGTAGTCAAAAAATTTTGGCAATATCAAAACTTTGGACGGATAACTTTAAGAGAGGGGGGGGGAAAAACGTTTTTTTGGCCCCCTTTTTTTTGGTTTTAAAAACAGCGTAGGTTTTTTTTCCCAAATATTTGATAAAAAAAATTTTTTTAAAAAAAAATAGTTTGTTTTTTACTTTATTTTTATTTTATATTTAAAAATTTAAATTTTTTTTAATTTTTTTAAAAAAAAAATTAAAAAATTTAAATTTTCAGTAAAAAATTTTAATTTATTTTTTTTTTTTATTTTAAATTTAAAAAAAGAATAGATGTAGGAAAAAGGGGTTTTGGGGGTTTTACCCCGAGTATGATGTTATGATGATTATGGGGGGTTTCCCCCAGAAGTCTTTTAAAAACCCCCCTTAAGGGGCCCCCTTTAAACAGGCCGAAAACGATTTTAAAAAACAATTCCCCCCCAGTAAAACTACCTATGCTACCCCCCAAAAAACGAACAGGGGGCTTCTAGGTTATTTCCCCGGCCCCCCTTTGAACAAGAGGCCGGCCATTTTTTGGTTGTTTTAAAAAAGGGAAAAAGCTTTTTTAGGGTGGCCCCCCTATCGGAAAAAAAAAAAATCCATATTACTTTGAAAATTATGAGTAGGTATCCCGAAAAACTTTATTTTTTTAAACATTTTTTTGTTTTTTTTAAAAACATGGTAACCTTTTTTGGGGATTTTTCGGGTTTTAAAACACCCCGCTCATTTTTGGGGGTTTTTCCCGTGATGGGGTTGGGGGTTGGAGTCCCGGCTGGTTACACTGAAATTTTTTTTATCTCCCCCCAATAAAAATTTTGGGGGAAAATTTTTTTCCCAAAAAAAATTTAAAACCCTTCCCCATCCTAGCTGTAATTGTTTTCGATAATTTTCAGGGGGTGAAAGTACATTTCCCCCCAAAAAAAATTTTAAAAGGGGGGTTTTTAAAACCCCTTAAAGGGGTTTTTTATATTGGGGGGCCGGGGGGAAAAAAATTTTTGGGCATTTTTTTTTGCAGTTTTTATTATCAAATTTTTTTTTAAACAAAAAAAGATTTCCCCGGGAGAAAGTATATTTTTAAATTTTTTTCCCATGGTGATATCAACACTTGTTGAATACGGGGCCAAAAGGGTTTTTTCCGGGGAAATTTTGGGGAAAATTTTTCCTTCATTTAAAAAAAGTTTTATCTAATACCCCCATGCTCATGACAGATATTAAAAAAACGTTGAAAATACCATGCGATAAAAATTTTAAAATTTGGGTTTTTTAAAATGGAAAAAATTTTTTAATTTATTTGGCCAAAATATTTTTTTTTCCCCCCACGTCCGACATCTTATATCTATAAAACCAGTTTGTATTCGGGGTTTAAAAGGGCCCGGATTTATTCCTGACCGAAAATTTTTATAAATTTATTAAATTGGAGCTTAAAAATTTTTACTGTAAGGGAAAAACCCGGTTTGGGGGGGCTATGAGTTCTTTTGTTTAGAATTAATCTGGGGTTTGAAATTTTGTGGGAAAATTTAAAAACCCGTAAGATAAAAGTGCACATTAAAAAACCTCAAATAAATCTACACTAAGATCAAGCCGTTAATAGCCCGTTTTTTTTAAAAAAAAAGTTTTGTCTTTTTTCAAAAAGGTTTAAAATTTTTCCAAGACCATATTTTTTCTCCCCGGGGGTTTTTTTTTTTTAATTCGGGGGAAAATTTTTTAAAAAGGTTTTTACAGCGCTGTGGGGGTTTGGGAAAATGGATTTTTTATACAGGCCAGGGTGGCCGTATGGACCGAAGCGGGGAAAAAAATTACGTTAAAGGGGAAAAAGGGATCGGGCATTCCCCTCTCTTTTTCCCCCGGTCACGGTTTCCCCCCCCCCCCCTTTTTGAGATAGACTTATTCCCCCCCCTTTGTACAAAAACGACCCCCCTTAAAGGGGCCCAAACCCCCCCAAAAATCCCTAGCCACCCCCAAGTTATGACAACTAACAGGGGAAATATAACAACATCTTTTTAAGGGAAATTTTTTTTTTTTTTTAGGGGGTTTTTTAAACCCCTTTCCGTTAGGGGGGGGGTAAAAAAAAATGTATGTTTTTAAATGCGTGGAATAGAATTTCTTGGGGGTTTTTTTAAAAATTTTTAAAAATTTGGTCTATAATCCCATTCAATATAAAAGCTTCCTTTTTTAAAAAATTTTTTTTAAAAAAAAGACTTTTATGGGGAAAATTTTTTCCAGCATTTAAAAAAAAAATAAGAAACCCGGGGGTTTTTAGGGAAAATTTTTTTTTTTATTTTTTAAAATTTTTTTTTTAAAAACCCCATGGTAAAAAAAAATTTTTTTTCGGGGGGAGGAACACATTATTCTTTTCCCCCCTTTCCCCCCCACTCCTCCCCCGGGGGGGAAAAATTATGAGGAAAAAAATTAATTCGAACTCGAGATTTTGATTTTAGTTGGTTTTTTCCCGAAAACCCCCAAAAAGTTTTTTTTGCGAGATGCTGTTTGTATCTCGGAATTGAGCAGAAACCCTTTTTCCGTCGGGCTAAAAAAGGTAAAAAAGGTTTTTATAAGGTTTCCTCAAAGGGGTTTTTTTTTAATTAGATTTCTAATCCTAAAATTAAAGGTAGTTTACCCAAGGGAAAAAAAAAAAAAAACATTTTAAAACCCCCAAGTGAAATTTAAAAAATTAATGGCAAAAAAATATCAAACTGTTGGTTTTAAAATATATGGTTTCAGCATAGAAAAACATTTTAGAAAGGAAAAGAACCCTGTAGAACAGTTTTTTATTGATAAAGGAAGATTCATTTTTTAAATATAAACCAGAAAAAAGGGTTTTTTATGGATCTAATTTAAAAAAAATTTATTTGCCTAGAAAGATGTTTAAAGAGAAAAAAAAAAACAAAAAATATGGTTTTTTTTATTAACATAAAACCCAAATTTTAAAAAAATAAAAAATAAATTATTAGTTTACAGGGCAAAAATTTTGAATTTTTGGGTGTTACATTTTGGGGGAAACATTTAAAAAGGGGGTTTTTGTAGTTTAAAAAAATTTGGATTGTTTGGGGGTTTTTAAAATTTTTTTTTTTTTTTTACCAAAAAAGTTTGAAAATTCTGACCCGTTAAAACATTAAAAAATTTTTTTTTTCCCAAAAATGTTTAAAAAAAAAAATGGTTAAATTACGTTATTTAAAAAACCCCCCAAAACAATTTTCCCCAAATTATTTTTTAACGGGGGATTGTGATCCCGATCAAACATGGGGGTTTTTTTAATAAGGGGAAAGGTTTTTTTTTGGTTTTTTAACCTTTTGCTTTAATCTCAGAAGTAAAAAATTTTTTTTGGGGGAAAAAAAAATGAAAATTTTTAAAAAAAAAAAAAATTTAAAATTTTTAAAAAATTTTTAATGGGGGAAAATTCCCGCTAATTAAAAAATTTACCCCCCCTTTTTTTTTTAAAACGATATTTTAAAATATCAAACAAATTTTTTTTATTTAAGCGGGTTTCTTTTAAAAGGGGGGACCCAATTTAAAAAATTCTACCACAAAACGACACATTTTTCCTTTTTTCTTTTATTCCTTATTTGTTTTTTTCCCAAGCATTTTTTTTTTTTTTTTTAGAACGTTTTACCCCCCCTTTGGGTTTTACGCTTTTGTTCAAATTTTTGAAAAAGGTTTTTTGGTTTGGGGGGGTTTTAAAAAAAAAAGGGGAAAAGTACCCACATTTGTTTTAAAAAGGGGGAGGGGAAAAAAACCCTTTGGGAAAAAAAACCACCCTCAATACCCCCGACCTGGTTCGAACCTAAAACCCCCCGGGGGATTGGCAGTTACCCCAAATAAAAAAGGGGCGGTTAGCCCCAGGGCCCCCCCGGGGGGGTTTTTTTTTTTATTTAAGATATTTTAAAGTCACTTTTTAACTGTGATTTTACGTAAGAAAAATTTCTATGACCAAAAGCAAAAAGGGCTCCCAAATTTTTTTCAAAAAAAAATTTTTTTCCCCAATTTTTTTTAAGGGGGCTTTTATTTTCCCCCAATCTAAAGGGGGGTTTGGGGGGGTTATTTCCCCCTTTTCCCAAAGGGAAAATTTTGCTAAAAAATTTTTTCGCTTAAGAAAATTTTTTAAACCCCCTTTGGGGTTTTAAAAACCCCCGAAAATCGGATCTTGAGGCCAGCACTTTCCCCTCCCCCAAAAACCCATCGATGTCTTTTTCCTTATATTAATAAAAATAAAAAAAAATTTTAAATTGAACGAACGGTGGGGCCCCAAAACCCCTTTTTTTAAAAAGGATTTTTTTTAATTTTTCTCACGGGGGGAAAGGGGGATTTTTTTTTTAAAGATTTGTTTTTTTTTTCACCAAATTTTTCCCCTTTTTAGGGGGAAGCCTCCATTGTTTCTTTTTTCTCGCTTAAAAACTTTTAAAAATTTTTCCTTGTTTTGGAAAAAAAAAAGTGCGCCTTTCTTTCCGTGAAACGATGAAGGGGGAAATAATTTTACTGGTCGTTTTGGGGGGAAAAAACTGTTTTCTTTTTAAAAAATTTTAAAAAACCATTTTTTCCCCTTTTCCGGGGGAAAATTTTCTAAGTTCCCCGGGGTTTAAAATTGTTTTCGCATTTTTGGGGAAGAACGGGGCGTTGAAAAAATTAAAATTTAAACCCTTTTTAAATTTAAACACAAAGCAATGTAAATTTTAAAAATTTTTGGGGGGCAAAAATACGGTGATTTTTTCAGGCCCAAAAAAAACTTCTACATTCCCCCCATTTTTAAAAAAAGGGTCGCTAGAAAATTTTTTTTTTAAAAAATTTTTGTATTTTTAAAAAAAGGTTAAAAAAAATTTTCCCTTTAAATTTAAGGTATAAGGTTCAAATGAAATTTTAAAAAAAAGTGTTGGGGATCCCCCAAAAAATTTTTTCCCAAAAAATTTTAAATTTGGGCCCCCCTACTTCAAAAACCCTTTTTTGGCCCAAATTCCCAAGGGGACAGACATCCCGCGAGACATACAGCATAAAAACAGAAACCATCCTTTTAGACATACATACCGCCAAACAACTTTTAAAAACGGGGCATAAAAACAAAGAAATTTTAAAAGAATATTCAACATAAAAAAACCCCAAAATCCCCTCCCAAAATTTAAAAATTTTCCCCCGAAAAAGGGAACAAAACCCCCCAAAATTCGACATACATACGGGCCCGACTTTTCAGACGGGCATGGGGGCCCTTTTCATATAGACGGGGCAAAATTTTCTAAAATCCTTTTTTTTGGTTTTTGGGGTTTTCAAAAAAAAAATTTTTATCTTTAAATTTAATTTTAAAAATTTTTTTAAAATTTTTCAATTTTCTTAAATTATAGGGGAAAAAAAAAAAAAAAGGGGCAAGAAAAAATGGTTTTATTTTTTTGGGGGTTTGCTTTTTCAAAACCCCCTTTCCGGCTACCCCCCATTTTTCACAAAAAAATTTTTAGGGATGAGGAAAAAAAATGTGGGAAAAAGTACCCTCTTTTTGTGTGGAATGGGAAAAGTTTTTGATAAAATAAAAAATCCCCCAAACCAAGCCAAGATTCAAAAACCTTTTTTTCCCGTCGTCAGAAATCGGGGCAAAAAAAAATTTTGACGTTTTTCTGCTTTTCCATCGGGGAGGTTAGCTTGATTTACTTTTTGCAAAAAAAAAAAACCATAGGTAAGCCATCCCAAATTTTAAGCGGCCACGTTTTTTTGGGAATTTTTGAAAAAAAATTTTTACGGAAAAGGGGTTTTTAAATTGTGACCATCACAAAAAAATTTCCGGCTTAATCTTGGTTTTTTGGGGGCTGGACCATTCTTTTTTTTTTTAAAATGGGGGCCCCCCTTTTGGGCCTCCGGGGGGTAAATTTTGGGGCCCCTTTTTCCCGACCCCCCTTTCACAGAAAATCTAAAGGGAAAATTAGTTTAAACCCCGGGGGGCCCTTTTGGTTTGTGCCAGGAATTTTTGGGGCCACAAGGGCCCCAAAGGGGGGTCTTTATTATTCAATTTTCCCCCTATAGTTGGGGTTAGCTAAATCGACTTGACCCGGGTTTCCCCCACCCCCGACTCGGGTTTTCATCCGTCTCTTGTAAACCCCTCGAACCTGGTTAAATTTTCCCCGGGTAAAACCAAAAAAGTATAAAAAGGGGTTATTGGAATTTTTCCTTCAAAAATTTTTTGGGTTTTGGGGGCCCCTGAAACTGGGTAGTTAAAATCCGTTTTTTAGATTTAAAAATTTGTTTGTAAGTTGTGTTGGTACTTTAAAGGGTTTAAAATTTTTGTTTTTTCCCTTTTGTAAAAACTCCCCTTTTTTTTGGGAAAGGGGCCCCGGGGTTTTGAGACACGAATGGTGAAAATTTAAAAAGGGGTTTTCCCCCATAATGTGGTTTTGCTTTCCTTTTTTTTTTGAACTCTAGTGTAAATTACTCCTCGTCTTTTTCCTTTTACTTAGTCCCTTTAACATTTATTTTTTTTTTTGGATGTCAGAAGGTTTTCCAATTGCCTGTCCTCACACCAAAAAGGTTTTTTGGGGGCCTTTTCCCCCTTTTTCCCCCCCAAAAAGGGACCCAAATTTTTCCTTTTCCCCTTTGGGCCAAAAAGTAGGCAATTTTTTTGGCAATTTTTTTAAATTTTGCCAATAAAATACATTTTAGCAAAAGGTACCCCCCTTTCCCCCTTTTCCCCCCTTTTGGAAAAAAAAAATTTGGGGCCACCCCCTGGGGGGAAAAATAAAATTTTTTACCTCTTTCGGGGGGTTTTCCCAAATTTTCCCCCTGTTTGGGAAAGGGAAAAAACCCATTCATCCAATTCCCCTCCTGAATGGGGGGTAAAAATTTTCCACCCCCAAAAATTTGAGGTCCCCCAAAAATTTTTCCCCTTTTCCCCGGAAAAAGGGGAAAATTTCCACCCCCAAAAATAGGGGGAAAAACCCCAATTGGGGGGCCCAAAAACCCCCCCAAATGGAAAAGTACCCCAATTTTTTCCACCTCCTAACTTTTTAGTTAGGCAATTTCCGCCCCCTCCCCGCAGGTAGGAAAAAAATTGCCTTTTTAAAAGCTTTTGGTATTAAAACTTAAACACGAGAACCCCAAATTTTTCCCCCGTCTTTCATCCAACTACCAGACCAAAAATTAAATTTCATGCATTAAAAAAAGGGTTTAAAAGGTGTTTAAACGAAAAATCTAAAATGGGAGCCGAAATTCCCCCTTTTTTTTTTTTATGAACTTCGAAGTAAATGTAGGGGGTTTTTTTTTCGTAAAAAAAATTTCCCCGCAGTGATAATTTTTGGCCCAAATTTTAAGGCAGCGGTTTGCATTGTAACGAGAACCCCGTACACAATGTTCCAATTTTTAAAAAAAAGGGTTTTGAAACCTTTCCGGGTTTTGGGGGAAAGGTCTATTTACGTCCTCTCCCAATAAAATGGTTTTTATAACGGGGGGGTAGGGGTTTTCCCCCCTCGGGTGTAATGAATGGGTTTTTTCCCAAATGGTTTTTTTCCCCCTTTCCTTCCCCCCAAATGCCCCGGGAAAAAATTTTCCTTTTAAAAAAATTTTAATTCCCCAAAAAACCCCCAAAAAATTAGCGTAGGTTTTTTAAAAAAAGAATTGGCCCCCCCGGGTTTTTTTAAGGGGGGGGGTGCCCCCAAAAAAAATCGACGGTGATGGGGCATGCGAAAAAAATGGAATTTTAGATATTTTTTTTAAAACTAGTTGTTATTGTAACTTGATTTAATTGGTTTAACTTTTTTTTTTATTGTTGAGGGTAGGGGCGTAGCCCCCCGAACCCCCCCCCCCCCGGGAGCGCTTCTGGATCTGCCCCTGGTGGTGGAAAATTTAAAAAATTTTTTTTAGCGTTCGACAGGGGGAAAAAAAAGGTCTGGAAAGAAATCCCCCGCTTTTTTTTAAAAAATTTTTTTAATTTTTCCCCCCCTTTCTTTCTTTCCGCCCCGTCAATTTTCTCACCTTAATTTTCGGGGGGTTGGGTAAAGGGGGGGAGTTTTAAAGGGGAAAATTTTTGGGGGGGAAAAATTTTCCGATATTTGGGTTTTTAAAGGGGGGAAACGGGGAAAAAATTTAGGAAATAATCTCTCAGTTTTTCCCGGGGGGAATTTGAAACCCCCGGGGCCCCCCAAAAAACCCCTTTTTAGATACAGGAAAAATTTTTTGGGGCTTAGAAAAGGGGGGGGGAAAGGGGGGGGCACAAAGAAAACAGGGGGGTTTTTTTATGAAAAAATTTTAAAATTGGAAACCCCCTTTTATTTTTATAACAGAGTTTAGAATTGCCGTAGAAATAAAAAAAGTGTGGAAAAAAAAAATCAAGATTTTCCCAAAAACCCCGGTTTTTTATTAAAAATTTTGGGGAAAATATTAATATTTTTTCCAATTAAAAGGGAAAAAAAATTAAACAATCCCCCAATTTAAAAAAGGGGAAAAAAAATTTTAAACTTTTAAAAAAAAAAAACCAAATTTTAAATTTTTTACAAAAATTTAAGGGGGAAAAAATTATTTTTCCCTTTTTCCAAAAAAATTTTGGGGGCCCTTCACTGTTTCCAAAAAAAGGGGAAAAAAATTAACTTTATTCCCCAAAAAAAAAGGGCTATTAAAAATTTACCAAACCGGGAAACCCTTTTTTTTTTTTCCTTGGGTAAATATGAAAATATTTAACAGGGGGAAAAATAATTAATAATTTAAAAAAAAACCCTTTAAGGGGGGGGGGGAAAAAAATTCCCCCCCTTTTCCAACTTAAGAATAAGATATCTTGTAAGTCATGTGACGCTGTATCAGCGCGTTTAGAAAGTGAAAATTAAATATCAGCGTTTAGTTACAACTTAAGACGGCGTATTAACCAATTCGGACCATTATTTTCGTGAAGACTCTTTCCCTGTCCCGATGAGATGAGGTGATGGCAATAATGAGTATGAGGGTGTGGAACCAGCGGAAACACAACCTAACTTCAGACTAATTAAACAAACCCTGGTTGACAGTTGGGGGTAATTCTCCTTTCGGGAGAAATTCCCATGGTACCAGCTAGCAATAGAACCTGGAGACCTATAGGTTGGGTATCCAGACATGCTGATCACTACATCAAAAGTCCGGATAGTACTTCGATCATCAAATTTTATCCAACCAAAACGAAAAAAATCAATAAAAAAATCCTGAAAGTGTATCTTCCTTTTTTGTACTTTCTTAGCAGGCATAAGTTTGAAATTGATTATTAAATCTGGAGTTAATTACGTTGCCTCTCTAATAACGCAGTACAACTGTATTCCCATATTTAGTAAGACTGAAACCGGTTCGGGGACCTACCAGTGAAATCTGCATCACGTGTATAATAAACCAGTTAATTTTAAGTTTCCTCCAGCGTCTGTTCACGTAACTTGAATGTTTGTTTAGTTTTATAGCCTCGGAGAGAGAAGTATTGTGACAGTAAAAAAATCGAATTCGAGATTTTGATAAATCTAAGTCCTGTGACATCCTAAAACAGATTTTTTTTTGGTGATACCATCTGTCTGTTTCTAATCCTAGATTCGAAACTATTTTACCAATATGGCTGAAACTTAGTCTTGGGTTTACATAAGGGTTCCCCCGAGGAGTTTTTAGAACTAGATAATTATCTAAACCTAAAATTAAGGGTCGTTTATTGAAAGGAAAAAATAAATAAAATAAGTTTCATCGAAATACTTTCTAACGATTTGGATTAATTTTTTTTATCCAGTCGTTGATTAACATTACGAACAAAATGGCAGCTCTCATCTACCCGTGAAAATGAATTGAGGATATTTTATCTTGTATTCATTATCTTTTATAAGATTCTGCTTCGAAATTCGTGATTCTTAATTAAATTAAGATTCATACTACCCATTTCATTAGCCGAATGGTCTAATACGTCACTCTCGCAATGTCGCGATGACGGGAATATCCGAGGTTGGATGTACTGAGAGTGAATTTTACTGAATTACTAAATTATTCCTCACTATTGCTCCACGAAAATGCCAATACATTTCCTTTAAATTAAATCTTCCTCGTCCCTTAGCTTAGAACAATACATTAGGACATAAATACGCTAAAATAGGTCACACGTGTAATCTCAATGAATATTAACGTTATATATATTTTATAAATATGTTTAGTAATATTCTGAGGCTCCCACCGATTACTTCAAGAATACAAACAACATGTAAATAATAAAACGATATTAACAAAAGCAATTTCATTGAACAACCAAAAGAGAGGCGGACAAAAAAAAAAAAACCCACCAATCTAGATAGTACTAACGTAATTGCTATATTAATATTTTATTCTCGTACACGACCAAAAAGACGTATAGTTTTCGTTACTAACCAACCGAATCTAACTCGCGTCGTATGCAGTGGAGGGAGAATAATTTGAAGCGCTAGTGTCATCTTACCCTATCGGTCTTTCTCCAAACTAACTTTTTTTTCCCTCACATGAGAATGGACGATCTTATGTACACTAAAGTGCGTGAGAAAAGGAAGAATTTATAGGAAGTGGTTCTAAATTAGGGTGGAGGGAGCAGTAGAGAAACATTTGAGGGAAAACATCCTCAATACATATAACTGGGATTCGAACCCTGACAATAAAGTCATCGGCAATCCAGTCTACTGGTAGAGTGACGCCTGAGACCTTGTAACCACCGAGTTCAATATTGAGAGCAAACACAACATTTTAAAAGCTTCAGGGTTTTAAAACGTTTAATTATATTGTGATTCCAATATAATTACCAATTCACACTTTAAAATAAAAGGATCGTGATGTCTAGGGTCCAATGTTCAACACCTTAACATTCGGTAATGCGTCTGACCTATGAATTAATGGTACAGAGTTCGATTTCTAGCATGGTTGTAGATTTTATCATTGGTGAGATTCTTTAATAACGACCGAGGGAAGGATGTTGTGCCTATTCCAGAGTTACCCGCTTCGGTGGCTGCATGGTCTAAGACGTCATTCCCAAAGTAGTCTAAACTTTCAATGAGGGGGAGATCGGGGTTTGACTCCGGTCGGATAATCTGAGGGTGGTTTTCCACACTTTTTCCACGCAAATGCGGGTACACTTTCTATAAATATAACCTTCCCAATCCTTAAAAACCATTACTGTAATTAGTAAATGGGCGTATAAACTGAACGGATAGTAAGATGCGGTGCTAAAAAAATATATAAATATATCAAAATTAAAACAAGTGGTAATATAATCTCATTTTCACTGTTGTCAAATGAAGCAAATCCAGAAAAAAACAGCACTTCGATAAATGTTTTGATTTGATCATAATCTTGTATCTAATTGGGCCGGTTATTCGGCAGTGAGACGGGCTCTTAATGGCTGAGTCCCACGGATAATCAGACGGACAGGCAGACAGTTAATAAAAGGTCACGCTGGCATCGTTTAGAGCCAAGAGTCATTATAACAACTTTTTGAACGCACACACAAAACACACACTGGCCAGTTTTAAATTTTGCCCGGTCTGTGCACGGAAACGATATGGTAATGGGGGGTGCATTCGGTTTCAAATTTTAATTGGCAGAATGACTGATAAGGACGAATAGATCTAAGCATAAGATTCGTGTAATGTTTACAGTTTTGGCATTTCGTATCAACTAATCGAACTATTAGAAATCACCTTAACATAAAAAAAAACTTCTATTCAACGTGTGTGGGCATAAACACGTTGAATACCAGTTCGCGAAATTAAGGGGAAGCAGCGAACGTAGTTTGATGATTAGTTTTCGAAATAGGTGACACTGCCAAAAAAATAAACAAAATTGACATAAACATATTTCTCATAAAATAGTCTAAGGTAACCTTGGTTTACTCAAAAAGTTGGAATTTTTACCTTGACACCCTACATTATGGTAATATATCCTTTGTGTAATCCATCAAGGTAATACAGTACAGTACAGTACAGTACTGATATCTTAAAGTGTAAATGAAATGTAGGATACTTTATAATATGGTACATTAATTACATTGTAAATCAACATATTTTATTAAGCTGCTGTTAAAAAAGGTTTTATCAATTGATCTAAAATCAACATCTGATTGATAATATCTCAGTTATAGCTCATTTGCCAAAGGAGTGTTGGTAACTGACAGCTAATAAAAGCTACCAGATCTACTTTCATGTATCCATTCGCCAAACCACAATATATTTTGGACTTTAAAACTTTCACAACAAATATTTTTTTTTAGTGTTAATCTTTAAACGTTTTTATATCTTCTGTTAGGTGTCAGTTATGAAGAATTGACTATACCTAGGCATCACCCTTAAGCGAGTCGATTGCCTGAAAAAACAAATCACCCTTTCTTGCACCCTAGAAGTCGAGCAAGAACAGCAGTGCTCTGTTGTTGTCGTTTAGTTTTTAATTACTGCACAGCCTCTCTTCCCCCCCCCCCCCCCCCCCCCAGTTCAAAGCCAGAAGCGCTGCAGTTCCGGTTGCCATGGTGACGCGTGCGGTTCAAGTAAACAAAGCGCTGTATGGAGCTAACACGTGTCACGGGACAGAGTGCTTGCTCGCGTCTGACCCCGATATATGTGGGAATCTAATACCGGCTCACGATCTACTCCCACCATTTTAGAAAAAAATAAAAGTTTATTTGGTTTGAACGTGACTGTGCGGAGAGAAAGGTACACACTGGTTCTTATCCAAGCTAGACTTCCACACAGGTCCAGGAGAAAGAGGAGTTTTTTTAAAAGCTTATTTATCTGTTTTTGAAAAATTTACCTCTAATATTTTCAGAAACATTTTCTTGTTTTTTAACCTAGGGAAAAATAAATGGTACGGCACACCGCACAGACTTTCTCTCTCTTTCTATAAACTCGTAAGATTTCTGAACGGAATAATGTACATTGTATAATCACCACTCCACATAAGAACACGCATAAAATAATATACAATGATATAGAATCAATGAGAAAAGAGGCGCATCTTTGTCCACCTAAGAGCATTTCAAACAGTTTAATGTCTTCCACAAGGGTCAACACTTCGTATTAAAATTTCGATTTCTGGTAAAAATTTTAACATTTTAAAAGGTGTTGCAGATCTTCAAGTCATCGCATTGATATTTAATTATTCATTTATACATTTTGACCAATAAAAAATGTAAATATTGACTATTGAGTCTAAAATGGAGATAGATCATTGCTATGCAAACATTTCTCCTAAGAGATTTAAGGAAAAATAACATACTTTTTTAGATACTTACTTATATTTAATTACTCTATGGCATTGGAGTATTATTGCGTTAAGACTTAAGTAGTATATGTTTACAACTAAAGCTCACAAAATTGTATTAATATATTTGCAAATATCTCAGAAACTGCTGTTTTTATAAAAATATATGTCAAATAAAAGTTTTTTATTTCTAATAGTCCTACAATTTTGCAATGATAAGTTGTTTAGTTTCTCCAATAGTTGTGGAGATACGGAAATTAACGCTTCTGTAATGTACCCTAAAAATCATTTTCATAGGAAAATGAAAATAGCCAGTTTATTTATAATCTTAATCAACGCCTAGATACGAATTTTAATCAAAATCGTTTAAGCAGATTTTGAGAAAACCAAATTTTTCTCTTTTCGTCCTTCAGTAAACTACCCTTAATTTTAAGTTTTTATAGACACACAGACAGACGGCATTGCAAAGACTATTTTTTAGGGTTCGGGGGGTCATGAGACGTCGACATCCATCAACATTTCAAGTTAGTTTTTTTTTTACGGTCGCAATACTTAAACTTTAATGTCCAAAAAGTTAAAAAAATTCATATAATTGCGTATATATTGAAAGTTATTGATTTTATAAAAATATGTTTCGGATAAAATATCTGTATTATAAATATATATACATATTTGTAATGCTAAGTAATTTCATATCTCAAATAGTTTCGGAGCTATTTAAAAAAATGTTAATTTACGCATCAGACCGGAGCCCTTAAAGCCATTTTGCCGAAATATTGAGGGTAGCCATTTTGTTTGGAATATTTATTAATGTTTATAAATGAAATTTAATCAAAATCGTTGGAGCCGACTTTGGGAAAATCGACTTTTTCTCTTTTTGCCATTCAGTAAACTACCCTTAATTTTAAGTTTTAATAGACACACAGACAGACGGCATTGCAAAGACTATTTTTAAGGGTTCGGGGGGTCATGAGACGTCGACATCCATCAACATTTCAGGTTAGTTTTTCTTACGGTCGCAATTCTTAAGCTTTAATGCCCAAAAAGTTAAAAATATATATATAATTGCGTATATATTGAAAGTTATTGATTTTATAAAAATATGTTTCGAATAAAATATTTGTATTATTAATATATATACATATTTGTAATGCTAAGTAATTTCATATCTCAAATAGTTTCGGAGCTATTATAAAAAATGTTAATTTACGCATCAGACCGGAGCCCTTAAAACGATTTTGCCGAAATATTGAGAGTAGCCATTTTGTTTGGAATATTTATTTATGTTCATAAATGAAATTTAATCAAAATCGTTAGAGCCGATTTTGAGAAAATCGACTTTTTCTCTTTTTGCCCTTCAGTAAACTACCCTTAATTTTAAGTTTTAATAGACACACAGACAGACGGCATTGCAAAGACTATTTTTAAGGGTTTGGGGGGTCATGAGACGTCGACATCCATCAACATTTCAGGTTAGTTTTTCTTACGGTCGCAATACTTAAGCTTTAATGCCCAAAAAGTTAAAAATATATATATAATTGCGTATATATTGAAAGTTATTGATTTTATAAAAATATGTTTCGAATAAAATATTTGTATTATAAATATATATACATATTTGTAATGCTAAGTAATTTCATATCTCAAATAGTTTCGGAGCTATTATAAAAAATGTTAATTTACGCATCAGACCGGAGACCTTAAAACGATTTTGCCGAAATATTGAGAGTAGCCATTTTGTTTGGAATATTTATTAATGTTCATAAATGAAATTTAATCAAAATCGTTAGAGCCGATTTTGAGAAAATCGACTTTTTCTCTTTTTTCCCTTCAGTAAACTACCCTTAATTTTAGGGGTAGATATCCAATTCCAAAAATCCCTCGGGGCAACCCTATGAAAACCCTAGATATCAAGTTTCAGCTCAATCGGTAAAATAGTTTAGGCTCTAGTTGGAGGTACAGACAGACAGACAGACAGACAGACAGACAGACAGACGGAAATTCAAAAACCACTTTTTCGGATTCAGGAAGTCATGAAACGTCAAAATTCATCAAAATCTCGAGTTCGATTTTTTTGACGATCACAATACTTTCTCTACCTGTAAGATAGAGAGAAAGTAATAAAGTTTTTTATTACTATTTGGGGTACTAACGTGCACTTTCTGAATAGAGTGATTATATAAGCACACGACTTATACGCTTACTTAAATCTAGAAGAGACACAACATCCAGCCCCCCAGCCGTTGATTCATCATTGTGAAAGGAGAAACCCACATTTCACGAAAGATAAATTTTTAGGTCATACCAGAAATTAAACGCGGTACCCTTAGCTCAGTAGACAAGACACGTTACCGATTTAGCTAGGGTGTCGGACTACATATATTTAAATGGATCGATTGCAATTGATATGTTTACTAGTTTATTTGCCTATACCTCGGAAAATGTAGATTTTACCAAATATTTTTTCAAATAAGATTTGTTTATATTTAAGATTTTTAAAACTCTGCAACGATAAGTTATTTTGTTTTTAAGGCGGAGATTTGATCAAAATTGGAAAGCTATGCTTATGTAAAGTTCCCTTAAAGTCATGTCCATGGGAGAATAAGACGAACTATTTTATGTGTAATACTAAAAAGTGCCTTTATACGATTTAACTCAAATCGTTACAACCAATTTTAAGAAAATAGCCTTTTTAGTTTTTTCCCCTCAAGTAAACTGACCTTAATTTTAGGATTGGATAGATGATTACAAAAACTAGTTTGGAAAACTTTATAAAAACTCTATACAAAATGTTTTTGCCTGATCAGTAAACGGTTTCGATAAACATACACATAGACGGATAGACAGACAGAAGGCATTGCAAGAATAATTTTTTCGGGTTCAGGGGGTTATTAAACGTCAACTTCCGTCAAAATTTCAACTTATATTTTTTATGTTTTTATGATCACAATACTTCTCTCCGCGCGGATCGCCAGAAAGTAAAAATTAGCTGGCGTTTGTGCGGGCTTCATTTCAAGTTACACAGCCACGAAATTCATTCTCTTAGGGCTTAGGATCCAATACGTTGCCCTCTCTCTAAAACAGCTTGACAGCGAATAGTTGACCCTTTCTAAATAATTCCCCTCTTCCGATTTTACATACACGAAACACTTGTGTTATAATCCAACTGATTACCTCTTTAAAGCGTTGATCTAAATTGCACATTAGAAAATAAACTTTTTCTATCCCTTATTTTGATTAAACTTCACGAATCCAGGAAGATTTGTACGAGCTCTTTTCAGAAAAATTACGAGTTTTCAAATAATTAGCCGTCAGTTAACTAACTACCCTTAATTTTAGGATTAGAATTAAAACCGTGATTTCTCCTCGAGCTATGATCATATATTATCTTATCAACGTCGAGTTTGAACCAAATTCAGCGAACTGTTTCTGCTGTAGCCCAGGAATAGATATAAACAAAGAGAGAGCTAATTTTAAGAATAATTTTTTTGAGTTGAAGAGCACATGAAACGTCAACATCCATCATAATTTTGAGGTTGATAATTTGTAAGATTACAATAATTTCTCTTAGAAAAAATAAGAAAGTAAAAATGAAAAGGTAAAATCACTATAAGGCACAAATTAATATTTATAGCATGGAGACGGGTTTTTAACATGTTTATTAAAACCCCTAAATATAATGGTTCAATGCTCTCGTGGCTTTTACGACGGTTTTAGAATGGATCTATGATCGACCAGTCAGTCAATCTATGATCGACCAGTCAGTCAATCTATGATCAACCAGTCAGTCAATCTATGATCGAACAGTCAGTCAATCTATGATCGAACAGTCAGTCAATCTATGATCGAACAGTCAGTCAATCTATGATCGAACAGTCAGTCAATCTATGATCGAACAGTCAGTCAATCTATGATCGAACAGTCAGTCAATCTCGTCAAAGTTTCCTGCGGTAATAGGTACTGATACTATAAGAAAATTAAGCAATTTGTTGTGAAAATGTACATTTTATTTATTTTATATATATATTTTTTCTAGAAGGCTGGTGACATAAGTGTTTGAGGAGAGGTTAATTTTAAGTAATAAATATAAGATTTATAAAGAAAATAAATCCAAAGTAGAGGGAAGAAACGATGTGTGACTGCTGGACCTCTGATAAGACTATAAGGGATGTTAATAAACTACGTACGCATACTGGGCGGTAGAGGGGAGTAGTGCTCATCGTGACCAAGCGTGACGAGGGGGTTAAGGGGGAGTCACATAATACATGAGGTTACAATACAATTAAGAGTATCGATCAGTGCTCTGTGTTAATAGACCCGACCGCACGCACGTTTAAACAAACAACGATTGACTTCAATCGTCAATCTTGGCGATCAGGTACGAACACATTTCAATAAAAAAGTGCGGGGGTTGGTTATATAGGCTCTATATTTAAAAAAATATTATATCAATTAGGGGGAGTGATGGTGTGATGTAATATTATAAAGGGGGTTTACAAAATTGTGATGTGTGACAAGAGGGAAGTATGGGGTAAAAAAAAAAAAAAAAAATTAGTGTGATGTAGTTTAAGGAGATCCCCATGAGGCCATAAGTATATCAGGGCCCCAAAAGATTGGATACTTGTTAAGAAGCATAGTGATATATTTATTGTTGTGAAACTGAGTGTACCTATGAAAGCGCAGCGATAATGATGTAAACATCGCCTCCTCACATCACACATCTAAATCAAGCCAGCTCAGCACGTGTGTACTATCTCGATTGCCTTGTATCATCACTGCCATCATACACACACGTCTCCCCCCTTTCTCTTTATCACCCCTCCTAAACCCTTCTCCATTTTTGTTGTTAAATAAATATAAATATTTAGCACCGCGTCTTACTACCCGTTCGAGTTATACGCCTAAGTACTAATTACGCTAATGGATTAGGAATGGGGAAGGTTGAATTTAGAGGAAGTGAACACGCATTTGCGTGGAGAGAGAGTGGAAAACCATTTAGGAAAAACCACCCCCAGTTCACCCGACCGAGATTCGAACCTCGATCTCCCCGTCCTCGGCGGTAGAGCTCAACACGACTGGCGCGTTAGCCAACTACGCCACCGAGGCGGGTCATTTTTGTTGTTGTTCATCAGAATATAAACAGCGGAGTCCAAGGAAAAACCTGGTCCGATTCCGGGTAGAGTTGATAAATATAAGATTCTGGCCGGAATAAACTTATTTGACACTTACCAAATCTACTCGTCTACGTTTAAACTTTAAAGTGCGTACTGATTTGAACATTTTTCCATGCACGAAAGACGTGCGCGAACATATATTCGTGAGAAAAAAAAGTTATGTTTTAGTTTAAATTTGGTGCGTGCAAATTTTCTTTCCAGTGTGTGTAATTAAATATCGATATATATTAAAACTTTTTTAAAATTCTAAATCCAAAGGATATCTAAAAAAAAAAGATGGAAATATTTAAAATTAGAACTAACCATATCCATGAATATTTAGGCAGCTGGTTCACAATTAATTAATAACCTCAAATATAATACATATAATCACACACACACTTTATATATACTCCATTCACGGTAGGAACTACTCTCTGAAAGGTCTTTTTTCCTACCAATATCCTACTATATAATAGATTTCTGGTAGGAAAAAAGGCCTTTCAAAAACAATTCTTATGTTGAACAGACTTTAATAATACCACAGTAGTGCAAAGTAGTACAATGAAACCTAAAAACCAAAACCGTCAATAAATTACGAGCCCACACACATATATCCCGTGGCCGCAACCCATCCAAACAGTTTAGGACCCACAAGGGGGGGAGGGGGGTAAGGTGACAATATACTAGTTTATACGGAAATTCGAATATTCCCCCCATCCCTACTTTCACTCAGAAGAAGAGAAAGTAGAAGAAACTAAGGGAGTTAGTTCACCTTGCTGGCCATAAACCTAAACACGTAAGGTTTTGTTCAGGTTGCGTAAAATCTGAACTGATTGCGGTTGGTATGAAGAGGGGAAGCCTCATGATTACTCGGAGGGTTAAGGGGGAGAGGAACAGCAGGGTGGAAGAGGCACAATGCCTCATTAGAGGTAAACACACCTCGTGGTCATTAGGAGGCGCCAAGGCTGGCGGGACATAAATTACCCAGGGTTCACCTCTTACAAAGAGTTTCTCCCCTTTTTTCCTTCCCTTTAGCTTCGCGAAAAAAAAAAAAAAAACCAGGTTTCTCTTGCCAGATGTTTCTCTTGATGGGAAGTTTAAACTGAGGATTTTATTCGGAATTTTGAATATTAAGGTGGAATGGAAGAGGAACCGAGATAAAGCCAGTGGTTTTTTGCAGTTTTTATGGCAACACTTTTTTTTTTTGGCCAAAATAAATAAAATCTTGCTCCAGTACAAACAATAGAATTTAATTTTCTTCACGTGATGCCCTTCAAAAGTATGTCAAGGGTGTCCTGGAATTTAATGACAACTTTTTCTCTTCACTTAAAAAGTTTCTCATCTAATGCTACTATGTTCATGACAGATATCCAACAACTGTTGATATCATCATGTGAAGAAAATTAAAGTCTATGTTTCTACTGGAGAAATGTGTTATTTATTTGGCAAAAAAAAAAAATCCTAAAAACTGGAAAAACACAGCCAATTTCTTGCGTACCCTTCCATCACACCTTAAAGTGGGGCGGCGGAGAGGGGGGAGGGAGGCGAACGCGAGTTAATAAGCTAAAATAGTCTATACAGAGAATCCTAAATGTCAAGAAACAAAGTGGGTTTATTTACATTTACTACTGGTGTATATATATTATATAACACACATGAATAAAAAACTAATATTTATATGTATATTTTAAAACCTGTTCGGAGAATATATTTTAAATTCAGGCATCTCTGGCAATATTGGTTGATAGAGTGCCGTACACCTATACATGCTCTCTCTCTCTCTCTCTCTCTCTCTCTATATATATTTTATATATATATATATATTATTAGTTTGCTATTACAAGTTTGTGAAGATTGTGTTAGATCTGAGTGGTACCAAAAGTTGATATAGAGGTTCATTGTAAAAAAAAAAATCAAAATAACTTTAAAAATCTTATAATTTTTGAAGAAAAATTCCCCCAGATAAAAGGAAGAACTCAAACTTACATACATAAAAATAGTTCACATGACCCGATCAAATGAAAAATAGAAAATTTTAAATGGTGTATCTGACACTTCAATACTATAAAATTGCCTGTACACCTAACGAAACAATCATACTACTCTGAAAATATCAATTTTCGTAGAATATTTAGTGGGTTAAGGAGGCTCGGAATTACCTACCTAAAAAGAGTTTACATGACATGATCGGATGAACATTATAGCTGTCATTGACTTGTCTATAGTCAACATATATGATAAAAGGAAGTGATTGAACTTACTTACATACAAATAGTTCATATGATATGATCATATAAGAAATAGAAAATTTAAATGTGTCTCATGCACTTCAATACTACAAAATTGCCAGAGACACCTAATAAACAATGAAAATAACTATAAAAATATCATTTTTCATTTAAAACTCCCTAAGGTAAAAGGAAGAGCCTGGAGTTATCTATTTAAAGAAAGTTAACATGACACGATCGGATAAAAAATCTAGATGTCCCTAGCTCTTCTATAGTCAACATACGTGGCAAAAGGAAAGGCTTGGATTTACATGAAATTTCATATGACCCGATCAAATAAAAAATATAAAATTTAAAAGGTGTTTCCTGCACTTCAATACTACAAAATTGCCAGAGACACCTCACAAACTCAGACTCTTGACCTACTTCCAGTGAACGTGACTTCACTCACAAGGGATACCAACTTTATCAAAGTAAATTTACTTTCCCCCATGTTCTCGCCCGGTTTACTACAAAGTGGTTCCTGGTCTTCCTCTGAACGGGAACGCGTGGAAAATAAACTAGGATTGTTTACCCGCGTCGGTGGGCACATGGTCTAAAGCGTCCGGATCACGATAGACTGGATAAAGGTTGACAAAGAGGGCAAGGGTTAGAATCTCGGCTGGGTACACTTAAAGTAGTTTCTACACGTTAACTAACTCACGTCGGTGGTCACTTAGTTTAAAGCGACAGACTCGCGATATACAGGATTGATGGTGACAGTGAAGTCCAAGGTCAGAAAGTGCAATTTCATTTAAACTTTCGTCCTTGTTTTTATCCTGTAAATTAAACACGTAAACAATTCTTAAGGAAAAAATATTTAAGCTAAAAAAATATAATAAGGCTCTTATGTAGTTCCGGGGGAGTGAATTTTGCGGCAAGTGGAAATTGCAGCCGATAGAAATTTGATCGGGAGGTTTGCATACAGGTCCTACACCATCACCTAAATGCAGGTGGCTAGGTTTTTTAGACCATTTTAATTAGATTATGCAATATTTTTTTTATGGTGGCTTCAAAGACCCACTCCTGTGTTTTCCGTGGCCGCAAACCCCACTACAATATTTTCAGTGACCGCGAAACTCATTACTATGTTTTCGATGATCGCAAAGCCAGCTACAATGTTTTCAGTGACCGTAAACTCTACGAAAAAGGCCTAACCACAAACCCCACGTGACCATAATATCACTGTTCTTTTAACCTTTTCTTACCATTTGTCTTGGCTGTAGCATTTAATTACACTAATGGAGTAAAGATGAGAAATGTAGAATTTTAGAGAAAAGCACGATGCATTTGCATTAAAGGAGGGTGGGAAATATAAATATAAGCACCTTCATAGCATCCAGCCGGGATTCCAGCCCTGAACTCCATAACCCTCACTCCCTCCTCAACACCAGATTCAACGAAAGATTTTTCAGACTATTCTTTTAGAGTTAGTGAAACCTATAATTAGTGGTTAATACACAATTAACAAGATGACTTTATGTTAAGAAGTTTTTTTACTTATTCTATTGTCTAACAAGAAATTATAGTTAAGGAAATAAAGGAAGGTTTAGAAAAATCAAACAAAAAACGCAATAATAAAATAAAAAATACACAAACAAGTGAAATAATTTTTATTTTATGTATTCTGTATTGTTTTACGTGGGTTTTTTTCAATGCTCTTTTCCTTAGAAATGGGTCAATAGACAATGGAAATAATAAAACTTTTAAATACTATAATTATATAGAGCCATTGTCATAAATATTCAAACAGCCTCTAGAGAAGACAATTGGGCCAGATGTTATTTTTTCGCCACGAATTATTTTCAGTCCAGGATAAGCACACATTATAGTATGTTATTTACGCTAATGTGGTAGGGATGAAGGAAGATTTAATATATGAGGAAAAGTACCCTCATTTACGTGGACAAAGATTATGGAATCATTTAAGGGGAAGAAAAAACAACCTCAAGTACACCCAGCGGGGATTTGAAAACCGACCTCCCCGACACCGTAAAAGTATACTAAGAATTATTAATGAGCTTGATATTCAGGCAAAGCTCGGGTCATAATGTTAGTGAATTTTACCATGACCTAATAAGCTACTAGAATACTATCAATATTAATAATTTAAATGTTTTGAACCTAAATTTATTTCATTTAAGGAGTGACCAACAGTCAACAAGTATATGTGATAAATAAATGGTACGGCGCACCGCACAGACTTTCTCTCTCTTTCTATAAACTCGTAAGATTTCTGAACGGAATAATGTAGTACATTGTATCATCACCACTCCACATAAGAACACGCATAAAATAATATACAATGATATAGAATCAATGAGAAAAGAGGCGCATCTTTGTCCACCTAAGAAAATTTCAAACAGTTTAATGTCTTCCACAAGGGTCAACACTTCGTATTAAAATTTCGATTTCTGGTTAAAATTTTAACATTTTAAAAGGTGTTGCAGATCTTCAAGTCATCGCATTGATATTTAATTATTCATTTATACATTTTGACCAATAAAAAATGTAAATATTGACTATTGAGTCTAAAATGGAGATAGATCATTGCTATGCAAACATTTCTCCTAAGAGATTTAAGGAAAAATAACATACTTTTTTAGATACTTATATTTAATTACTCTATGGCATTGGAGCATTATTGCGTTAAGACTTAAGTAGTATATGTTTACAACTAAAGCTCACAAAATTGTATTAATATATTTGCAAATATCTCAGAAACTGCTGTTTTTATAAAAATTAATGTCAAATAAAAGTTTTTTATTTCTAATAGTCCTACAATTTTGCAATGATAAGTTGTTTAGTTTCTCCAATAGTTGTGGAGATACGGAAATTAACGCTTCTGTAAAGTACCCTAAAAATCATTTTCATAGGAAAATGAAAATAGCCAGTTTATTTATAATCTTAATCAACGCCTAGATACGAATTTTAATCAAAATCGTTTAAGCAGATTTTGAGAAAACCAAATTTTTCTCTTTTCGTCCTTCAGTAAACTACCCTTAATTTTAAGTTTTTATAGACACACAGACAGACGGCATTGCAAAGACTATTTTTTAGGGTTCGGGGGGTCATGAGACGTCGACATCCATCAACATTTCAGGTTAGTTTTTTTTTTACGGTCGCAATACTTAAACTTTAATGTCCAAAAAGTTAAAAAAATTCATATAATTGCGTATATATTGAAAGTTATTGATTTTATAAAAATATGTTTCGGATAAAATATCTGTATTATAAATATATATACATATTTGTAATGCTAAGTAATTTCATATCTCAAATAGTTTCGGAGCTATTTAAAAAAATGTTAATTGACGCTTCAGACCGGAGCCCTTAAAGCCATTTTGCCGAAATATTGAGGGTAGCCATTTTGTTTGGAATATTTATTAATGTTTATAAATGAAATTTAATCAAAATCGTTGGAGCCGATTTTGAGAAAATCGACTTTTTCTCTTTTTGCCATTCAGTAAACTACCCTTAATTTTAAGTTTTAATAGACACACAGACAGACGGCATTGCAAAGACTATTTTTAAGGGTTCGGGGGGTCATGAGACGTCGACATCCATCAACATTTCAGGTTAGTTTTTCTTACGGTCGCAATACTTAAGCTTTAATGCCCAAAAAGTTAAAAATATATATATAATTGCGTATATATTGAAAGTTATTGATTTTATAAAAATATGTTTCGAATAAAATATTTGTATTATAAATATATATACATATTTGTAATGCTAAGTAATTTCATATCTCAAATAGTTTCGGAGCTATTATAAAAAATGTTAATTTACGCATCAGACCGGAGCCCTTAAAACGATTTTGCCGAAATATTGAGAGTAGCCATTTTGTTTGGAATATTTATTTAGGTTCATAAATGAAATTTAATCAAAATCGTTAGAGCCGATTTTGAGAAAATCGACTTTTTCTCTTTTTGCCCTTCAGTAAACTACCCTTAATTTTAGGGGTAGATATCCAATTCCAAAAACCCCTCGGGGCAACCCTATGAAAACCCTAGATATCAAGTTTCAGCTCAATCGGTAAAATAGTTTAGGCTCTAGTTGGAGGTACAGACAGACAGACAGACAGACAGACAGACAGACAGACAGACAGACAGACGGAAATTCAAAAACCACTTTTTCGGATTCAGGAAGTCATGAAACGTCAAAATTCATCAAAATCTCGAGTTCGATTTTTTTGACGATCACAATACTTTCTCTACCTGTAAGATAGAGAGAAAGTAAAAAATCTCGAGTTCGATTTTTTTGACGATCACAATACTTTCTCTACCTGTAAGATAGAGAGAAAGTAAAAATTAATGGAAACAACTAGAAATACGATTGTTGAATTAAAACAATGTATTATATATATATATATATATATATATATATATATATAAAACCGCGTTTCACTACCCGTTCGGGTTATACACCTATTTACTAACCAAGAAAATGTACTAGGGATGAGGAAAGTTTAATTGTAGAGGAATTGTACCTGCATTTGCGTAGAGGGAGAGTATAAAACCATATAGGAAAAAACACCCTCAGGACATACAGTCTGGGATTTCGAAGCCCGATCTCCCGTCATCCAAAGTCTAATCTATTGCAAGAGAGACGCTTTAGACTATGCGGCCAATGAAGCAGGTTAATAATTTTATTAAAATACGGGCTATTTAATAAATATTGTTTAATTTTATGAAGTTAAACATAATTATTACTTTCTCGCTATCTTACAGGTAGATAAAGTATTGTGATCGTAAAAAAAAAAAAAATCGAACTCAAGATTTTGATGAATCTCGACGTTCCATGACCCCCTGAATACGAAAAAGTGGTTTTTGAATTTCCGTCTGTCTGTCTGTCTGTACCTCCAACTAGAGCCTAAAATATTTTACCGATTGGCCTAAGACTTGATATTTAGGTTGCCCCAAGGGATTTTTGGAAGTGGATATCTAACCCTAAAATTAAGGGTAGTTTACTGAAGTGAAAAAAAAGTCGATTTTCTCAAAATCACCTCTAACGATTTTGATTAAATTTCATTTACAAACATTTATAAATATTCCAACAAAATGGCTACCCTCAATATTTCGGCTCCGGCCTGATGTGTAAATTATCATTTTTTTAAATCATGTCTCCGAAACTATTTGATATGCAAATAGATCTATTTATAATACAAATATTTTTATGGAAACAATAACTTTCAAGCTATACTCAAATGTTTATATTTTTTAACTTTTCGAAAACAAAACGTAAAGTATTGACCATTAAAAAAAATCTAACTTGAAATGTTGATGGATGTCGACGTCTCATGACCCCCCGAACCATAAAAAATAGTCTTTGCAATGCCGTCTCTCTGTGTGTCTATTTATACTGAAAATTAAGAGTAGTTTAATAAAGGGCGAAAATAGAAAAAATAAACTGGCTATTTTCATTTTCCCATGAAAATGACTTTTAGGGTACTTTACAGAAGCGGACATTTCTGTATCTCCACAACTATTTAAAATACTAATAACTTATCATTGCAAAATTGTAGTACTATTAAAAATAAAAACACCTTTATATGAAATACATTTTTATAAAACCAACAGTTTCTGAGATATTGGCAAATATATTAATACAATTTTGTGAGCTTTAGTTGTAAAGAGATACTACTTAAGTTTTAATGCAATAATTCTCCAATACCATAGATTAATTAAATATAAGTAAGTCTCTCAAAAGGTTTATGTTATTTTTCCTTAAACCTCTGAGGAGAAATGTTTGTACAACAAATGATCTATCTCCATTTTAGACTCAATAGTCAATAATTAAATTTTTTATTGGTCAAAATTTATAAATGAGGAATTAATAGCAATGTGATGACACGAAGATGTGCAACACCTATTAAAATGTGGAAAATTTTAACTGGCAGTTGAAATTTTAATACGAAGTGTTGACCCCTGTGGACCCAATATTTATCTTTTTTTTTTATCGGTCCAAACATACAAATGAGGACATTAATTCTTTAAATATAAAATTATAAAATTTATAACTGGGACTAAAAAAGTTTTACATTAATATAGTGCAATTTATGTTTGGGTTTGATAGTGTATATTATTTCGTTTCACATATATTACGAGTTTTGAGTAAATATCTCAATTTTTAAACAATAGAGCGAGAAAGTCCGTGTGGAGTTCCGTACTATCATAATTTTTCTCACAGATCACTCTAAGCGAGGAGACATTCTACCAACTGAGCTAAGGTGTTGGACGTGTCATAGCACACACACACCACACACGCACACGCACACGCACAACACACATACACACACAATTCGGTGCTCACACGTTCTAATGATACATTCTCACGAAATATTTCACTTCTTGTGACGGTAAGACTGTTATTAGAATCTTGACACTAGGAGTGACTTTGCCCTTAAGATTTATCACTTTCGTTTTTCCATTCTCTCGCCACACTATTGTGGGTGTAATCAATTTAAACTTCCCTACTTATCTCTGCCGCTAGATTAAATCGTTGATGGACTAGTATTAAATGTTTTAATTAAGAGTTTCATTGTGTACAATCCAATTTATATAAAAAGCAGGGTATCTGACAACTGGATAATTTAATAGATCTAGGGTGACCTGGCGGTCTAGGGGCAAGATATCGAACTTCTGTGCTAGGGATCCGGGATTCAATCCTCGGTCCCGGCACAGATTTTTATCTGATTTCCAAACCCTTCCTTCACCTCTGACAAGACTTGTATTAATCACAACTTGTGAATGTGTGGAATGCCAGGCCTCCACCGTGGTTCGGATCCCACGTTAAACTGTAGGTCCTCCATTTCATCTCACAATCACCCTACCACTACACATTAGCGTAAGTTCGTATAACCTGAACAGGTAGTAAGACGCGGTTAATAATAATAATAATAAATATATCTACTTTTACGAATACATACGTCAGGTCATGATATCTACAGCTGACACTATTTTGATGAGTATTATAAATACCTATAAAATAATACTATTAATATTGTAAAATGTTTTCACTGACAACTAAAAAAAAAACTTGAATTTTTTCTTCTAAGATACTCTTTCAATGGAAATTGAACTGTAAGCTGTGTCCTGAAAAGCAATATAATGATATTCCATATATAAAGCCCTGATAAATAAATCAAGCCTTTCAAAGCTAATTTAGAACATTTTCTATAACTAACCCTTCTCCATATTTTATTCCTTGTTTCCCACGAGTGGTGCACCTTTGTCTTGTACGACATAGGGCGCCAGACTCCACACGCGCCCTTCAGGCAACAACATCCCATGCTACACGATGCGAGGCCAACAACTTTGCTTTTTTGTTTTCAACACCGCATTTCACTAACTGTTCAGGTCCATACGCATATGTACCAATTGTGATTATGAGCTAGGAGTTAAGAAGGTTAAATTTAGAGGAAGTGTATCCACATTTGCGTGGAGGGAGAGTGGAAAACCATATTTAAAAACTCAGTACACCGACCGGGACTCGAACCTCGATTTCCCTGTTATCGGTGGTGTATACCTGGAACAGAACATTTGATTAAAGACTCTGATGGGAGTGGAGGGAATGCGAGAAATGAACAGTGTTTTTGTAGTCTTTATGACAACACTTTTTTTTTTGGCCAAATTAAATAAAAACATTGCTCCAGTAGAAACATAGAGTTTAATTTCCTTCCCATGTGATATCAACAGTTGTCGAAATATCTGTCATAGCGGCATTAGATGAGAAACTTTTTAAACGAGGAGAAAAAGTTGTCATTAAATTCCAGGAGACCCTTCGCAGATATTCAACAACGGTTGATATCACCATGTGAAGAAAATTTAGACTGTATGATTCTACTGGAGCAATTTTTTTTTGACCAAAAAATGTTTTGCCATAAAAACTGCTGAGGCATATTATTTTCTTACAAAATGTTTTGTTTTATAACACTCTTTTTTTTTTTTTTTACTTCATAATATTTTTGAGACAAATAGTGGTTGCCCAAATTTAGAAATGAAACCGAAATAAAATAATAGAAGCTTATTTCTTTTTTCTAGCACCGGCATCA
This sequence comes from Timema podura, assembly GCA_033556935.1. Taxonomy (NCBI): domain Eukaryota; kingdom Metazoa; phylum Arthropoda; class Insecta; order Phasmatodea; family Timematidae; genus Timema; species Timema podura. The sequence continues at coordinate 22,406,508 of JAVRXN010000013.1, read as the reverse complement.
ATATCCGTTTGTGTTATACGCTTATGTACTAATTACACTAAGGGGTTAGGATTGTGAAAGTTGAATATGAAGGAGTGCATCCACATTTTCGTGGAGGGAGAATAAAAAACCTTTTAGGAGAAAACACCCTCATTACGTCCGATCGAGATCGAACTCCGGTCTCCCCGTCTTCGCAATCTAGTCTATTGGAAGAGTAGCATCTTAAGACACCACCAAAGTGGATCGAAGCTTTTTTATTTTAACACCGCGTCTTACTACCCGTTCGGATTATACGCTTCTAAGTTTATTGAAAGAAGTATCAGTTGTGTGCCGCGAAACTATTAACTTACGTATTTTATTACTCGGCCGAGACTTTACAAAAAACGATCACCGATAATTCTCCTATCGGTTTGCGTTATGGGACGTTTATGTGTTTGCTTCTCAAGAGTGTCTATTGCTTCAGCGTTGTATTTTGTTCGCTGTTAAGAAGGTTGGCAACTGTGTAAGTTTCTAGAGAACAGCAATAAAGTATAACTTCAATGGCAAACACATTCATTGTCTATTTTACTAACCCAGGAATCTTTTAACAAGATTAAAAGAAAAGATAAATCATGCATTTTATAAAAAAAAAGGTTCCTCTCTGTATAAAAAATGCAATAAAGAGTTAAAAAAACCTTCTCTTTGACGTAAACTGTCTAAACACAGAGTTATAGCAGTACATGACTCACAAACAATCTTTTTTTAGCACCGAGTGTTTCTATCCGTTCGGGCTATACGCTAATGGTTTTTAGGGATTAGGAAGGTTATATTTTTAGGAAGTGTACACGCATTTTCATGGAGGGAAAGTGAAAAAAAACTATTTAGGAAAAACCACCCTCAGTACACACCCGACCGAGATTTGAACCTTGATCTTTCCATCATCGACGGTCTTATCTACTGCCTGAGTAGCGCCTTATACCATGCGGCCACCGAAGTGAGTCATAATCTTAACGTCCGACGACATACTTTATGGTAAATACAGAACGCTAACGCCAACGCTTACATTACAGGTCTAATTGGTCTATTCCACACAGGTGGTAATACGGTCTACGGTGTGAGTCTTGCAATAAACTGGATCACCAGTGACGGGAGGGTCGAAGTTCGAGTCTTGCTCCGGTAAAATTGATTTATTTCGTAAGTTATTTTTAAAAATTGTTTTCTCATTTCCTATAAAACTGTTGCTAGTGAACCCCTTAGATTTAGTCTTTTTTAAAACCTGAGGCGTTTCAAGTGCACTTTCTAAACCGACGTTTTTTTATTATATGGTACATATAACCGGAAGGGACTTTGACATCCACATTCAGTCGCCTGTATGTAGACTAATAGCCCCTCTGGTGGCACAGAGCGTTACCCAGGGTACACCTATGGAGGTTGTCTACACGTCATACCCGTAATGAGATGATGTGATTAATACCTCAGTTTTATCTTCTGTGGTGCTGACTGACAGCTCACAGCTGACTTCTGACGGCTTGAAAAGCTACCAGACCAAATTATGTATCCCTACGCCGAACCATATGATCTGCAAAAACCATGTCTTTATCAGTTGTCACTTCTGACAGTCAAAATTAGTATATACCTAACTGTTGACTGTCAGAAGTCAGCTGTGACTGTCAGTCAGCACCACAGAAGTAAACTGAGGATAAATCTTATGAATTTGTGGAGTCTGGGTGAGTATTAATCTAACTTATGCCTTTGGATAATTCCTCTTAAGAGAAAAATGACCGGTAATCGAACCCGGGGCCCTAGACTCGTAGCCAGGTTGACTGACGACTACAGCACGGAGCCAACCAACTGATTGTACCAGCACAAGACCAGAGAGTAGACTCACATATAACAAGAGGCCTGAAACTAAAAATATGACGGCCCTTAACGCACAGTACATTCATATATAATATCCCTGATGCTAATTCCAGTGTTCATTTTTTTTAGCACCGAGTCTTACTAACCATTTGGGTTGTACACTTATGTACTTAATTACGCCAACTGGTTAAGAATGAGGAAGGTAGAATTTAGAGGAAATGTATCTTAGAACAAATTGTACAACTTTTTTTTTTTACAATTCTCATATTTTCAAAACAAATATATACAATTATTTATATTCTAAAAAAAACCTACCAGATAGGTTATCCATTTTGAATCAAATCGTTGAAGCTATTTTTAAAATGGTTCAAATTAAAAAGAAATAGTCATCAGTAAGCTATTCATAAACGGGTGTTTACCCCAAAAACAAGTATACAGAGCAATTTGTCATATCTAACACTCCCAATATACCCATTTTGAACCAAATTATTAATCTTTTTTGAAAATATTTCAAGTTTTTGAAAAATTTGTCATAAGTAAACTACCCATAAAAGAATTTCACCCCCAAAACAAGTATATTTTGTAAATCGTCATGTTAAAATAAACATTTCCAAGATACCCCTTTGGAATCAAATCGTTAGAAACATTTTTAAAATGTTTAAAGTTTTTGAAGTACAGTCATCAGTAAACTAGGTAATGCCCTTAATTTGAGGGATAGGGTAGAAATAAAAAAAATATCCCGAGATATTCCTAAAAAATCATTGAGTTTGAACAAAATCCATCCAAGGGTTTTGGATCCGTGGCCAGTAGAATCTACTTTTTCGGTTCGGGTTCATATAAGATTTACAGATTAATCATATTAATCTCAAAATCAATTTTTTTCACGATTACAATACTTTCTATTGATATGAGAAAGTAAAAAAGAAAAAAGCTAAAAATGCGTGCGCATCGTGTAGCATTGTATAAAGGTTTACTACTGTTTCTTTTTAACGGGTACAAATTGTTGATGAGAGGTAAAAAGAGTGAGGTATTACAGGTTTGGGGGAGAGAGAGAGAGAGAGAGAGAGAGAGAGAGGTGGTTACAAAAAACATAAGCATCTCGTTCCACGCACTCGTCTGCCCCGACATGTTGGAAGGAGCCAACCTAACCTCCCTCAGGCCTCAACAACCTTTACATTTTACCACAGCCATCTCCTGGCGAGGCACTCCATATTCTCCACAACATAACACGGACACAGACACGGGAAGGTGTTTTTTAATCGATGCTGATACGTCCGACACAAGACTACACTCATATTTTCATTTTCGTTGTATCTGACACCTTGGAAAGTTACTAGATCCACAGTCCAATCTTTATAGGAAGAACCTTATCTGACACTTTGAAAAGTTACTAGATTTACACTCCAATATTCATAGGAAGAACTTATCTGACAATTAGGAAAGTTACTAAATCTACTCTCCAATTTTCATAAGAAGAACCTTCCTTATCTGACACCTAGGAAAGTTACTAGATATACAGTCCAATTTTCATAGAAGAACATTATCTGACACCTAGTAACGTTATTAAATCTACACTCCAATTTTCATAGGGAAAAAACTTATCTGACACTTAGTAAAGTTACTAAATCTACGATCCAATTTTCATAATAAGAACCTTTATCATCTGACACCTAAAAAGTTACAAGATCTGTAGTCCAATTTTCATAGAAGAACCTTATCAGAAATCTAAAAAAAGTTTATAGATCCACAGTCCAATTTTCGTGGTAACAACCTTATCTGACACCAAGGAAAGTTACTAAATCTACGCTACAATTTTCATAGGAAGAACCTTATCTGACACTAGGAAAGATACTAGATACACACTCTAATTTTCGCAGACAGAACCTTATCTGGTAGCTAGGAAACCTACTAAATCTAGTCAAATTTTCATAGAAAGAACCTTATCAGACACCTAAATTTGTTTATTTACCTACAGTTCAATATTTATAAAAAACCTTATCACACAACTAAAAAAATCTACTAGATCTACAGTCCAATATTCATAGAAAGAACTTTTTTTTCCTTAGAAAATGTACTAGATCTACTCTCACGTGTTCATACGTCAAGCTATGTGAGCTATAGCTGTCGATTTTAAAATGTATTATCAATACCTATCAAATAATACTAGTAATACAGTAAAATACAGCAGAGTCTTGGAAACTCGACAATTGGCATTCCGTGTAACTCGATATGCGCACGTACTCACAGTTGTTAGCGCCAGTCATCACAATCCAAGGTCATTCAACTGTATAACCTCTCAGTTTGTTTGTGTAACTCGAGTGGAACAGTTGTGCTGTGGGTTTTTACAAGTGCTGTGTTTGTTAGTTTTCCAATTCAGTAACGTGTTATTCGAATCAATACAATATTATATGAACAGTACTGTACTGAATTTCTCTATATTACACATATGTATATACACTAATTATTATATTAACACGTAATATATTGTACTGTACCGTACAATACCACATTACACTACAACTGTACCTATAATATTTGATACTCTAATTGTGATTCATCCTTGTTTAGTAAACATGACATAGTAAACATGCATATTATGCAAGTTCATTCGTAAAACTCGATATTTCAATAACTCGACACCATCTCAGTCCACATTAGGTCGAGTTTCCGAGACTCTAGTGTAATATCAATGTAGACAGCAAAAAAAAATTATTTTTTATTTTATAAACGCCTCAATTCTAGCCAGGTGTACAAAGGCTAGTTTAAAAAAAAGTTTCCAACTCTCCCTCTACGGAACTTAGGGTTAATTCACTTATATTAATTTTTTTCTCATCCCTGTCTCAGTAATGTAACTTCGAATGAATAGTAGGTAGTGAGACACGCTATCCCTATCAGATTAAATGTATGGATATCCTGGACGGGTAGTAACTTCCCGCAGGAGTGGTTTGCAACCTAATAGTTAGAGTAAGGGCCTGAGGAGGGAGGGGTGGCACTTGGAGCCTATTACATATTATAAAAATAAAAACATCAAAGAGTATGTTGAGGGGAGATTGCATAAAAAAAGGGATAGGTATAGAAACGCCACTCTAATATTGGCAAGTAAAACCACATTGCTAGCGCTCGCGGCGTTAGTGCAGCGAACTAAGAGATTCCAAGCGGTACGTTACACTTGGAACACAGCATTTTTTTTTATTGTGGAATGTTAATTAATCAATTCTTATATCAATTCAATCAAATATAACTAAATCTATTATTTTAAAAATAAACCACGTTATAAAATGTAAAATCTATAAAATCTAGCTAAGCTCCTTCTTTAAAATAAATGACGAATTGCTAAAAAAAAAACCCACAGTAATGGCAAATTTTACATAAACTTCACGTCTATGCATGTGCATTCCTCTGTGACGTCATTACAAGCTGCTCCTAGCGGTAGTGCCCCAAACTAGTACGAGATCAGCTAGTCCTATAAGAGTACCCAACCCATGTTGCACATATACAGTACAGAAGTGCAACTGTTAAAATTTATTGCTCCAGTAGAAACACAGAGTTTAATTTTCTTCACAAGGTGTTATCAACAGTTGTTGAATATCTGTCAAGGGTGTCATGGAATTTTCTCTTCATGTAAAAAGTTTCTCATCTAATGTCGCTATTCTCATGACAGATGTGAAGAAAATTAAACTATGTTTATACTGGAGAAATATTTTATTTATCTTGAACAAAAAAAAGTTTCGATGTAAAAACTGCGCAAACACTGACTATTTATTGCGTTCTCTACACTTCCAACTTAAAACTCGATATTTTATTCTTTAGATTGAAAAATGACACCTAGATGCAAGAATCGAGCATGGGACCTTTGGTTCGATTCCCGTGTTCAGGTGTAATTTTCCTATTCAAATAATATGACCTTTAGCCGAGGCTCTAACCGTAACTAGCAAATATAAAAGCTTTGCTATGTAATTCATCTATTTTACTTATTTTAATTTAAATAACTGTTTTTTTTTTCAGAAACAAAAAAACACAGAACCATTTTCATCTGACATCTATACCACACGCCAAGCCAACTTACGTAGCAGCTTGAATACGTTGTCACTATTTTATTTTATATATATTTTTTTATTTGGTTCAGTCAGGCAGTCAGGCAGGAGGGTTTACGATTGGAACGCAGTGAAAGTGGTCAATTACGGATTCATGAGCCGCATGCCAACCAGTCATGGGACTGCGATGGTCGGGTTGAGTTAGTTACCAAAAGCATCTACTTCCCCTGAAGTAACTCGATGCTCGTGTCTTATATCGTTAACTTTCTCAGACAGTCTTATCTAGGAGTAAAATTTTTTTTTCCTCGCGAAAAAAAAAATCCATCCTTTTAAATGAGATCTAATAAAACAATACCAACGCAACCAGTTCTTCTATTCCGGTCTTCACATATCGACATCAACGCTTGTTGGTTGAATGTGTCACTAATATTGAGTCTGTCGTATACTAGATATGTTACTACTTCAAACACATCGCCTAGGATTCAATCCTTTGAAAATATTACTTATAAATAAATATTCGTCTCTAATGTTGCCATCATTCCCTTGGCTTTTATTTTCAATTGATCCTCAATAAAATAGGTACCGTAATTAGGACAACTGTAAGGTCGGTATTTTCTAACAACTTTTGACCCCCCTTAATCCCACTAGTCTCGCAACACACTATTTAATGGCTTTATGTGTATATGAAGAAATATATATATATATATATATATATAAACTATATCTATTTAAATATAAATATTAGCAAATTCTTAAAAAAAAGTTTAAATACATAGACCAAGAATAACTATAATCTGAAGTGCACGATAAAGGCCAAATGATTGTCTAAAGGATGGCAGCACTAGTTTAGTAACGATTATCTGATCTAAAATGGCGGCATTCTGAGCCGACTAACGGAAAAGCCGGATAATACGATCTCAAAACAAATCTCACAATCTCCTTCACTGTCCAACTCCCAAGCCCATATGAGTGCGCACACAACTCATGTAGCTACGCCTTGTGCACACCTCCCTTAACACAACTTCTGTTTCCAGCCAGATAAAAACAGTGCTGCTATCTACACCTCCCTTGACACAGCCTCTGTTTCCAGCCAAATCAAAACAGTGCTGCTATCTACACCTCCCTTGACTCAGCTACTGTTTCCAGCCAAATCAAAACAGTGCTGCTATCTACACCTACCTTGACACAACTTCTGTTTCCAGCCAAATCAAAACAGTGCTGCTATCTACACCTACCTTGATACAACTTCTGTTTCCAGCCAAATCAAAACAGTGCTGCTATCTACACCTCCCTTGACACAGCTTCTGTTTCCAGCCAAATCAAAACAGTGCTACTATCTACACCTCCCTTGACACAGCTTCTGTTTCCAGCCAAATCAAAACAGTGCTACTATCTACACCTCCCTTGACACAGCTTCTGTTTCCAGCCAAATAAAAACAGTGCTGCTATCTACACCTCCCTTGACTCAGCTTCTATTTCCAGCCAAATCAAAACAGTGCTGCTATCTACACCTATCTTGACACAACTTCTATTTCCAGCCAAATCAAAACAGTGCTGCTATCTACACCTCCCTTGACTAAGCTTCTGTTTCCAGCCAAATCAAAACAGTGCTCCACTGAGGACGGGGAGATCGAGGTTCGAATCTCGGTCGGGTGAACTGGGGGTGGTTTTTCCTAAATGGTTTTCCACTCTCCCTCCACGCAAATGCGGGTTCACTTCCTCTAAATTAAACCTTCCCATTTCCTAATCCATTAGTGTAATTAGTACTTAGGCGTATAACCCGAACGGGTAGTAAGACGCTGTGCTAAAAAAAAAAAAAAAAAAAAAAAAAACAGTGCTGCTATCTACATCGACCAAGTGTATGCGACTGCAATAGTACTGTGTCATAGGTCAAACGTATGCAAAGCAGTTTTACTTTGTATATAATGTAACAGTTTTAAGGCGTTTGCGATAGAAATTTTTATTAATTAATAGTGAATATGTCCCGGTTTGTTTATTTTAAAACGCATTTTTTAATACCGAGAACCGGCCCAGATAATACGGAGGGCCGGACAACCGCAACAACAGTGAGTTTTTTTTTATTAATATGAACGGATAAACTTTATCATTGAAGGTAATTTTATTAATACAACAAAATACAAAGCTTGTAGATATAAAAACTTATTTCGCAATTTATTTTTCAACATTTTTATTAATGATCGCACTCGAGTTGTCATAATAAGTCAAGAAAGCATGCCATCAAATCATTTTGTAAGATATCTTCTTTACAACAGAGCGAATTGTGAAATAAACTTCACTGACATCATTAATACACTCATTTATTTTATGACGCAATGGTAGGTAGTAAAACATTGTTTTTTTAAACGCTTTCAAGACATAATAATAATAATAATAATAATAATAATAATAATAATAATAATAATAATAATAATAATGTATTATAAAGTTTTAAAAAGCAATTTTAGATAATTATTTATCTACTATTTGTATTGCTCTCTTCACACATATACTTTAAATTTGTGTATTATTTTATTATTTAATACGTTTTAACTTATATTTTATTCAACAGTTTAATCCAATGGTATGAGACCTTTTCAGGGTTTGACCCCAATTTTTCTCTATAAGACCATCGAAATCCTTCAATAACTTTCAAGCCTTCAAATCCTGGTTTTTGAACTTTTTCCCCCCATTGAGTCTTGCTACCCGTCTGGACTTTCCACATTTATACTTACAGAAGTAGAGTGGGTAGAATTGAGAGGAAATGTATCCTTATTTCTATGGAGTGAGAAGGAAAAACAGTTTTAGCAAAAATTACCCCCAGTACGCCTGGCCAGAATTCAAATTCTGACTTCCCCCTTTCCCCCCTCTACACCAACAAATTAAACCGAAAGAACATGACGCATATGAACACGACTTAGAAGTTGTAAAAGATAATCAACAAGCCCGATGGTCGACCTCGGTGGTCTAGGGGTAAAGTGCTCGCCTTAAGACTCGGATGTTAGTGGGTTCAATCCCAGCCAGGTTCAACGGATTTTCTTGAGCGATAAAGATCCGTAGCACAACTTACTTCGGATTGGAAGTAAAGCCATCGGTCCCATTTCGATTGTGGCATTTAAAAAGAACCCTGGAAGGTATGTGAAAATACCTTTCTCGGCAAAATTGGTAGGCTCTTTTGATCTTGCTCATATGATCAGCCTGTTCAGAAAGTGCACGTTAAATACCTCAAAAAAAAGGAAAGAATTATTTTTAATACAAATTCTACTTTCCTTATCCTTAGTCTTATTAAAGTAAACATGTGGATAACCAGAGCGGGTAGTAGGACACCATATAAATAACACCACCGTGAGCAGACAAAAGTTTATCTCTAAACACGTGTCACCAGTAACGCTCCAAATGTATTTTTAAGACTAGAATCTCTACTAAATCGTAATTTAAAAAAAAACAGAACATTAAGAGCAACGAGAACCTTTCGGCAAACGAACCAAAACCTTTAAAACAATAGGGTGGACCAGATTTTGAGCGCAGTTTCCAAGAAACCATGAAAACGCTCGGTTACTCCTTCAATCCAAACAAACACGGAATGAACTTGTAAACTCAGTCACAAAGCATGTGTTTCTTAAAAAAAAGAAAAGAAGATCGTACCCATAAGTAAGCATGATCAAAGAAATTATGTAAATATTGGTAAGAAAATAAAGCTCAAGGAGGCGATATCTTTATGGCACATTATTATATTATTACTATTATTTATATAGCACCACCCACTTCGGTGGCCGCATGGTCTATGTCGTTACTCTCGCAGTAGACTAGAATGTCGATGAAGGGAGATCCAGGTTTGAATCTCGGTCGGGTGTAGTGAGGGAGGTTTTTCCTAAAATGGATTTAACCCTCTTTATCCTCGCAAATATGGGTACAATTCCTATAAATTAAACCTTCTCATCCCTAACATTTAGCATTATTAGTACATAAGCGTATAACCTGAACAGGTAGTAAGACATGGTACTGAAATAAAATTAGCACCACGTCTTACTATCCGTTCGAGTTATACACTTATGTACTAATTATGCTAAATGTTAGGGATGAGAAAGGTTGAATTTAGAGGAAGTGGACCCACATTTGTCTGAAGGGGGAGAGGAAAACAATATAAGACATAAACACCCTCAGTATATCCAATCGGGATCCGAACCTCGATCTACCCGTCATCGGTCAATCCAGTGTATTTAGAGAGTGACGCCTCAGACCAGAAGTTTCCAACTGGTTGCCCACGATGCATTTTTTTTAGGCCTATGGAGTTTCTTGGAAAAGTAATCTACTTGTGTTTTAAGCCGAGAAACGGAAAGTTTTGTCTTGCGTGGAGAAAATCCATGAAAGCTCCAACGGATGTTCAAGTTTAATTTATTCCTTACATCTTCTGTATTATATTGCTGCATCAAAGATGGTATATTTTAGTCGGAAAATTCGTTTAGTATGTTTTTTTAACCCCACATTTTACTACCCATCTGGTTATACGCTGATAGTTTTAGGAATCAGGAAGGTTATACTCATGGGAAGTGTATCCGCATTTGCATGAAAGGAGGGTGAAAAAACATTTTGGAAAAAACAGCCCTCAGTACACCTGACTTAAATTCGAACCTCGATTTCCCCGTCATCGATAGTCGAGTCTACGGTGAGAGTAGCACCTTAGACTATGTGGCTATATGACTATTTAATATATTACTAAACACGTTCAAATTACCCTTTCTCATTTTATTCACAATTAAATACCTGTTCTTGTTTTTCCGTAACTTTAAGCCAATTATGTTGCAGTCCTCCACCAGACTCATGGATTCATTAGTTCCCTCAGGCAATTTTAAGTTGTAAATCCCTGTCTTTGACCACGGATGAGTATAGATTCAATAAAAATTTAATTAGGTAAAAATCTATTTTTTTTAAACAGGTTATTTTATTTGGCCTTAAGTTGCATCTTAGCTGCATCGACAAGGTGAAGGTTGAGTCAAGAGGTATCAGGCGACCAGCATATTTCAGAACACCTATTATCATCGACAACCTCCTTCCCACCAACTAATGCAAGGTGAACCCCGTTATTAATGCACGTGGGTACCTCCCACTGAAAGGTACATCTTCTGCTATCCCCGTTAATGAAGGACGTTTATCCAGTGTTGCCACCTGTTGAGAGGAAATTTTCTTACGAAACTGTCAGAATTTGATACCCATGGTCGTTTGTATTATTTTTTAATTAAGATTTAAAAATATTTCTCGAAACAAAAACAATATATATTATTTTCTTTAAAACACTTTTTAAATATGTAAGCTTAATTAATTTAAGAGTGTAAGGAATTGTAGAATTATTTTGAGGCGTTCGCCTTGGCCAGCGAGAAAAAATCAATCGCTATCAGGCCACAGAATTTAAAATACACTGGTCTGTGTAGTTTTCTTTAACTACTTCTATATGATGTGTACGTTTATAATTCCTTTCACCCTTCACCTAAAACCACCCTTTGTCATGTCACTAAGAAAGATAGTGAAGGAAAAGACGAAACTTCTTATCTCATGGTAAAGAGGAAAGTACGCTACTAGTTCTCAAATATCTTAATATTTTCTTTTGTGAGCCTATAAAAAAAAACTAATGTATTTTTTATAGGAAGGCTAAATTCTAAGCCCTTTTTCATAAAGCCTAGTCTCGTAGCTCCACAAATATCCTTAAAAGAGTACTAGTTGAAAATAAGCTAATGTCAGTGTTACATTTTCACACATTTTGTTTCTATTAATAAAACTCATAATATAGAGTCGCCAAGAAAAAAAAGAGCTCTGTTGGAATTTTTCAGCTTTATTTTCCTGTTTTTGAAATAGCGCATTGTAGAAATAAATATTTCATCCTTTGGTGGCTGCATAGTCTAAGGCGCTACTATAGCAATGGGCTAGACTGCCGATGACGGGGAGATTGTGGTTCGATCCCGGTCGGGTGTACCAAGGGTGGATTTTTCTAGAGAGTTTACTACTCTCTCTCTCTTTCCACGCAAATACGAGTACACTTCCTCTACATTCAACCTTCCTCATACCTAGCTCATTAGCATAGTTAGCAGATAAGCAAAAAAACCCAAATGGGTAGTAAGACGTGGTGCTAACAAAAATTTAAAACAATATATTGCGTTAAGAGCTGAATGTATGCGTGACCATTTCTCGCTTATCAAGGATCGGAGTTCAAATCCCGGAAGGGCGAACTGACGGTACTTCTTCTTAAATTTCTTTCCACTCTCCCTCCACGCAAACGTGGCTATAGTTCCTCTCCCCTAACCCCAATAGAACCGTAAATGAGATAAGCCCGAACGGGTAGTAAAGCATGGTAGACAAATTAATGTTTTAGCTTTTCATTCTCAGAATTCAAGTTTCAAAATTTACTCTTGCCAAGTTTCGTCTTTGTTGCAAATGGCAACACTGTTCACTGTCTCTACTCTAGGTATGCAGATCACCCCTAAAGGGCATGAAGTACAGACTCTTCTTTGAATTAAGTACGATCAGTGCTTCCGCGTCTCAATTATTCAGTGGGATCTGCCAGGAGTAGAGAGCGCTGAGACCTTACCTTGCACAAAGATCCGTAGCTGGGATATAGGGAGGTTGAACTTAGAGTAAGTGTACTCGCATTTTGTAGGTGACCTGGCTGTCTAGGGGTAAGATGTTGGACTTCTGTGCTGGGGGTCCGGAGTTCAATCCTCGGTGCCGACACAGATTTATCTGATTGCCAAAAACCCTTCCTTCACCTCTGACAAGTTGTGTATTAATTACAACTTGTGAATGTGAGGAATGACAGGCCTCCACCGTGGTTCGGATCCTACGTTAAACTGTAGGTCCTCCATTTCATCTCACAATCACCCTACCATTACACATTAGCGTAAGTGCGTATAACCTGAACAGGTAGTAAGGCACGGTGATAATAATAATAATAATAATAATAATAATAATAATGTAATCGAATTTGCGTAAAGTGTGTAAAAACCATTTAGGAAAAAACACTCTCAGTACAACCAAATGGGACCGAGCACCGTTACCTCTTCGTCTTTGCCAGTCTAATCTACCGCGAGAGTAGTGCCTTAGACCGTGTGGCCACTCAAGTGGGCCAATCTGAGTTAATGTGTAGTGCTAGTTCCTCAATTGTTAAGGTGGAATGTGCTGATAACCACACGAGCTACCCAATAGTTGATATTAAGGGCACCATCTACTTGAAGGGAAATAGCTTCACACCACAGTATTTCTGATGGAAATAACAGCTCTGAAGCTCCGAAACCACTCAAACAATTCTTAATAATTTTCTTAAACTGTTTTATATTAATTAATATTTGTTTTATCACCGCGCCTTACTATTCATTCGAGCTATACGCTTCCATACAAATTACGCTAATGAATTAGAGGAGTAAGGAAGGTTTAATTTAGAGTAAGTGTACTCGCATTTGCGTGGAGAGAGAGAGAGAGCGCGAGAAACTATTTGTGAAAAACCACCCTCAGTACATCCGACCGGGATCGAACCACAAACTCTCCGTCATCAGTAGTCTAGTTTATTGCGAGCGTAGCGCCTTAGACCATGAGGCCTCCGAAGAGGTTTATTTTAACTCGAAAGATGACACCTAGACACGGGAATCGAACCTGGTACTTTTGTCTTAGTACGCCGATGCTCTTACTATTGAGATATCCAGGAGTCGTCCAGCGCTCAGGGTCATTCTTCACTCAATGTTTTGTAGTGACCTTGAAAAACCACTTACTTTGCTGTCAAGACCGCAATAGTTTCAAGAAAGTTTAACGAGAAATTGACTTATTTGATGATTCTATCAAATGATAAAACTTAAAAAGTAAGTTTTTTTTAATTCCTTTAGGAACATGTTTATACCTTTCATCTCAATGTTGGATTGAACATTATCTCTAAATAATAAAACACATATTAAATAACGCGGTATTTCTAAAAGTATGCAACGCGTCTCAGAGCTAAAGTATGCCGTCCCCTTTCACATAGCTCTGTTGAACAGAAGACTAAAAGCTTGTCGAGTCACGACCAAACTATAAACAAACGAGAGAACCGATTTAAATAAACAACGAAACAATATTAAAATCTATCATATTAGATCCGAATGCGGCCTAGAGTATTTTTTTTAACAGCTCGTGTTTTCATGTGTACACTCTGTGACAGTCTTTACCTCGAACGATTACACTATGGACCTGTATTATAAGCCTCGGCATAGTTTAATCCGTCAAAGAAAGCTTTCTACCTCTCACGTTAAACCGAGTGTACTTATGGTATTAGGATTAACAGTGGACCAACACCTGATGCAGAAATATCTTCTATCGTGCACTTAATCTCACGTAAATATTCCGTCAGGTTCTATCCGAACTGGAAACCCTCTTAGTAGATGGCTTTGCAACATCAAAGTCATTAATTCAAATCAGTTAGGCCTACGAGTTGTTTATTTATTTTTATTTTTAATCCATCAGATATTCTTCAATTCCTCTCCCCCCCCGGCCCCCCAACGTGTTTACATAAAGGCATAAGAGAACAAAAATGTGTATGATGTGATTATTATTATTATTATTATTATTATTATTATTATCACCGCGTCTTACTAAACGTTCGGGTTGTACGCACTTACGCTAATGTGTAATGGTAGGGTGATTGTGAGATGAAATGGAGGACCTACAGTTTAACGTGGGATCCGAACCACGGTGGAGGCCTGGCATTCCTCACATTCACAAGTTGTGATTAATACACGTCTTGTCAGAGGTGAAGGAAGGATTTGGCAAGTATGATGTAATCGTTGATATGTTTTAATATATTTAATTAAAATATATTATTATACTGAAATATTACTATACCATGGGTAAATACAGTCCACCTTTCATAGGAATAGCCTTATCTGACAGCTAGTACTCTCACGTGTTGATACGTCAAGCCAATCGATCTACAATTATTGTCACCTTTGATATATATTTTAAATATCTATAAAATGGCAATGATAAAATTGTAACATTTTTATCAATTTTTACCGCAAAGAAATATGTTTAGAGTTTCCTGAAGGCCCTTTCTTTTAAAATTAGACTGTACTTTGGGAATTGTTGGAAAGAAGATAATAAATGTGTTTCAAATGTTTATTGAAAAATGAATACCTGTGGACAGGATATAACCAGGGACCCTTGTATTATAATAATAGTGTTCAATCTTTTTTACGAGTGCCTACTCCCTAATTCGTAAATAGTTTTTTCAAGCACCCTAAGAGTATTTAAAAAAAAAATTAATCATAGCCCTTCTCTTTAATCGTAATTTTGTTCTTTGCTTCTAAACTTAATACTTAACTCATAAAGGTAGTGTGCTACTTTTTTTTTAACAAACAGCATAATTAGATGTACATTTTAAATTTAAGGTTACAGTAATAAATACAAATAGTATTTCACATGTCGCTTGGATAGAATCTATTTGAAGCTCAAGCATAAACATAAAAAGAGAGAAAAACGTTAAAGAGAATATTAAATTCATATCTGAGTTAAATATATTATTTATTATTATTATTATATTATTTATTATATTATTTAATTAGCACCGCGTCTTACTACCCATTCGGGTTATACGCACTAACGCTAATGTGTGATGGTAGGGTGATTGTGAGATGAAATGGAGGACCTACAGTTTAACTTAGGATCCGAACCACGGTGGAGGCCTGGCATTCCCACATTCACAAGTTGTGATTAATACACGTCTTGTCAGAGGTGAAGGCTGAGTTAAAATACATCAAATATACTATCAACGAAACTAATGAGAATCTGCGGCCTGTTTCAAAGACTAAAAAATTTTTGTTTATCAGGTTCAAATTAGGTTGACTTGGAAATGAAAAAAAAAAGAATGGCTTTTATAAACTAGTCTCGCGAACCATGATACGTTTTATGGTTCAAGAGTAGTCTAGTATCTAGTTTCCCGGTTACTCAACCGTGAGTTGATTTCAATGATAATACCTATATATATATATATTTTGTATTACAGCTCGAACTAAAAGTGACAAATAGATGTGGATTTTTGTTTCTTCTTAAAAAAAACCATGAAATTCAAACGAGAAAAACCAATTTTACCGTATTAAAAAAAAATCTATTGAAAAATAATAACGAAATTTTTTACAAAATTTCTACTAAATTTCTGTACTATTTACATTAATAGTTTTATAGATTAGGGAGGTTGTATTTATAGGAAGTGTATCCACATTTGCATGAAGGGAGAGTGGAAAAACATTTAGGAAAAAACCTTCCCTCATTACACCTAACGAGATCTGAAACTCTATCTCCCCATTATGGACGGTCTAGTCTACTGCAGAGTAGCGCCTTAGACCATGCGGCCACCGAAGCGGGTGATACAAATTTTGTTGTTATCAAGTGAAAAAAATAAGAGAAAACTGCATTTTAATAAGTTTTCTGGTTCGAACGTAATCTTTTATCAAATTTCCCGGTTAATCGGTCGTGAAAAAAAAAAAGGTGCCTAAGTGATGGTGTCGATGAATAACTTTCTTAGCTGGAGGTCGAGAGGGTTCATTTCCTGCCTACACGCGCGCTTGTCAGCAATTGAACGAATTATAATTAGATCTCTTTTTTTTACGAGTGTAAAGTCAAAGGTCAATGCTGTCGGGCATTGCCTTGTCTTCTTTTCCTTTCTCTCTTTTTCGTACATAGTGTTATCGCGTTGTTTTGCCCTAAGTATTGAGCTGGTACTATTAAATTCATCTTGACAAGAATGGTTTTGATTGTAGTCTAAAAGTGTTTGTATACAAAGAGTATTGGTTTGTATCCCGCCGCTAATTGCCTCCTTCCGTTAAAACGTTAAAAAAAAAACCAACAATAAATGATTGATTCCTCTTAGACTCGCAACAATGGGTCAAGAATACAAAATTAGTGTTCTTTTGATAGGTGTTGATACTATTCATCAAAACTGACAACGGGGTGACCTGGTGGTCTAGGGGTAAGGTGTCAGACTTCTGTGCTAAGGATCCGGGGTTCAATCCTCGGTCCCGGGCACAGATTTATCTGATTGCCAAACCCTTCCTTCACCTCTTGACAAGACGTGTATTAATCACAACTTGTGAATGTGTGGAATGCCAGGCCTCCACCGTGGTTCGGATTCCACGTTAAACGTAGGTCCTCCATTTTCATCTCACAATCACCCTACCTTTACACATTGCGTAAGTGCGTATAACCCGAATGGGTAGTAAGACGCGGTGCAAATATAAATAATAATAATAATAATAATAATAATAATAATAATAATAATAATAATAATAATAATAAAACTGACAACAATGCAGATCTCTTGGCATAATACATTTAAGTAGATATAGTAAGTTGTATAGGTCTCAGATAAGTGTTTTCCTATGAAAATTATACTGTTGTTTACCCAGAAACTTAGATTTTCGTTATAAATATACCTAAACTATTGATTTATTTTTAATACCACCTTTAAACATTATTTCATGTTAAATTTATCAACAAATTTTAAGGGGAAAAAAAACCCATCAGTGATATTTAAAAAAAAAACACTCCTATATATAAGGGAAAATTGAATTATAGGAAAAAGACTGCAAGGGGAACTAAGAAAGAAAATTTTAGCAGCAAATAACAACAATTGTGTAAGTGAGAGAAGAAGAATGAAAGCGATTATAGGAGGAAGATGGCGGAAGGATAGATGAAGATTGAATCATTTTACTAAACTGACCAGTCACAGGTTAGAAACAGTTGTTGATGATGATGAATTGTAATAATTTACAAACCATTATTAAGAGCTCACTAGTCTGACACAACTAATTGAAGATCTTGTCGACATTCTGTGGGTGTATGGGTAATATAAGAGTCCCGCAAACATTCATGCTAAAAGGATTGACTAAGCTCAAAGGCGCTTTCAAAAGTTTATCCTTATATATAATTTGATAAGCCCATTTCCGTAATAAAAATTACGGGGAAATGACTGAACAGATTTTGACAAATAACACTCATTTTAACGGTTAGGAGTCCAGGATGTCGGAAAAAAAAATAGTAGTTTTCAACGAAATCCCGATTTTCACAGAGAATTTTCACTTTGGCTAAGAAATAATAGCTCAATATTTATTTGTTGGTGCTAACAAATCACAATTTTCTTTTAGGATGATGGTCATAACACATTAAATTGAGATGCCTAAACTGGGAAAACATTTATTTTGTATCGTTAATTTGCATTTAAATTAGTAATATTGAGCATAATTCGAAAATTAAAAGGTTAAGTTGTTAAGTTCGTGAAAATATTGTCTACGTTTTGTTTCGCGCATAATAAAACGATGCTTAAATATTTTTGTTATGTATTATAAGCTCAAAAACGATAAAATAATCTTGAAAAATGTTTAAAAAAATTGTCATTTTAACTATCTAAGTGTAAGTTTTGGGGTTCAATTTTTTTTAAATAATGGGTTTTGATGTTCATTCTATTCAATATAATATAGGTTTTGATGTTCGTTTTAGCAAATAGTAACACAATACAAATACATAAGTTAAAGCTAAAGTTTTCATTTTACCGCTTGATTTTGAGGATATGATATTTAAAAGTAATGTTTTGTGTATTACATCTATATTTTCACATTCTCGCTCTCTATAGAATCTCTCTCGCTCTCAACACACATTCTCTACACTCTCTCCCCCAATCATCTCTCTCTCTCCTCACACACAACACACAACACACACACACACACACAACTTTTTCACGCATTCTCCCTTAGATATTCTCTTTCTCTCTATCACTTTCTCTCACAAACTTTTTCTTTCTCACACACTTTCTCTCTCCTCTTACACACACTCTTTTTCTCCTCCCCAGTATTTCTCTTTCTAACACATACACATACTATCACTATCAATCGCTCACACTCATTCGATCTCTCTCAATTGCTCATTTTCTGTCTCTTACACTCAACTTTTTCACACTCACACTCTCATTTTCACACTCACCCACACACTTACACAATCTCACACTCAAACACACTCTCATTTTCACTATCACATTTTATCACTCCCTCTAACATATATATACATCTTAATATTTATTATTTGATAAGCCCATTCCCAGTAATATAAATTACGAGGAAGTGAATGAACAGATTTTGACAAACGAACACTCATTTTAAAGATTAGGGTATCAGGTTGCCGGTAAAAAATAGTGGCCTAAAACTAGAACCCAATTTTCCTAACACATTATTCCATAGTTTCCTTCTGTTTGGGCAGTGGTTCATATGTACAATCATTCTTTGTTTACATCACCATAGAGTCAATCATTTGTGTATAGCTGTGTATTGGTAAATACAATATTTGTCTTTGTTTAAAAATAATATCTGCTCAATCGTTACTTGAGTGGTTTGATACAACGAATAAATAGAGATCTGTGAGAGGGGTCAGTTTAAAGTTCTCATCAGGGCGTGAAGAGGGAAAATATACGTTTTAATTCAAATTACACATCGAAAACTAAATATCTAAGCAAAGTTGGTAGCCTTTGATGAGTAAACCTTTAACAAAATGTGATGAGGGCTTCTATATATAGATCCTTTCCCAATAAAAAGTTTAAAATACATCTTAGTGCAATAATCTGCAGCCGTTGCTGCAACGACCCACTAGTTAGATATATTTTCATAGGTTCACACGCCAGGTGAGGTAAAGTTTGACACAGTGGTGTACCTAGACATTTACTTTGGGGAGAAGGGCAAAATACACAATGTGATGCCATTATTTCTCTATCAGATTTTTATGGATAATCTTAATGTATATAGAGTTATACCTTTCGAATATCAAATCTTAAGTCTGATCTTAAAATGTAGCCTAGACACTAGGAATATTTTTGCTGATCTATATTATACTGTCCAGTTTTGATTGGACAGCTAGACAGGTAAAAGGCTACTAGATCTACCATATCATACGCCAAGTCATGTGATCTGTGGATGTAACTTTAGATAGATATTATCAATACCTATAAATTAACACAAACATAAAACATAAACATATTATTAATGTTGAGTGCAATAAATATTTTTATATTTTCTAAAAGATTTATTTCAACCAAACTCCTACTATATTAAAATAATGGAATCGACTGGTAAAGATGGCCGGCCTGTTCTTGGTCTCTTGGTCAGCATTCCTGGCTATTAAGCAAGAGGTCCAAGGTTGGTTTCCCGGAGGTACCATAGGTATTTTTATTAAAAGAAGAATTGTTACCATGGTTGCCATGGTTCTAGGAAATCAGGCTTAAGTTAGGTTCAAGAATTATAATGGAATCACATAATCACCATAATTTCATCTCATCGGGCCAAAGTACCTGGACCTATATGGTGGCTCAGCCTCAGAAAACAATTAGTTACATATCCGCCAATGACAGTAGAAGACCAAGAATGTCTAACAGACAAAACCCTGGTGATATACGCTTAAATCATATATATATATATATATATGGATGAGAAAGTGCACACCAATTAACATAGATAATCACATGTGGTAAGTTACCCCTAATATGCCCGGTTGCAATTAGAATCTTGTACCTCTCCGTCAACATCAGACTAATCTATAACGAAATGACTTCTTAGACTACGTGACCACCGGTGCGTGTAGATAGTGCATGCTGAGTAACCAAAGGTACTAAAACTAATAAATCAATGTTTAATAGACGAGGGTTGTACAATCCATTTACCCTGTAAGGTAACAAACTAACAAACTTACCTTGACGGATTACACTATGGCCCTATCTAAGGAGCTATAACAGAGGTAGTCAGCACACTTTTCAACGTAACCCCATATGTGGCGAAAGACAAGTGAAATTAGCCACACAATGTAAAAAGTTTAAAAAATAATAATTCAGATATCTCAATCGAGCATTTAAAAGAACACAAAGTGTTTGAACAAGTTTATTCAAAACATAATTATATACGTTGATAGTTTATTGAGGAATTTTACAACCCTTTTGTGTGATAAGTTGGAGAAATCTTGGTTGAATATGTTAACTCGATGCACATGCTGGAATGCTTCTAGTGATGTGCTGGAAATATCAAGTTACAACCAGCACACGCTGTCAAACAAAAGTTAATTTTGCTGTGAAAGCTGGCAAACTAAAATTTGCCCTACTTTTATGGCCAATTTCGCCAATTGTGTTGATTGGCGAGAGAGCTGCCCACCTTGGAGCTGTACCATAGTTCAATTCTGGGCATTTTGTTTTGTTTGGGCCGCATTGAGAATTGAAATATAAGAACGGGCCGTTGAATACAATACAATTTTTTGGTGAGTCAATTTATTAATAAAAACAGAAGATTATTATATAGACAACATAAAATAGGAGGACAATATATAAAATAAGGGGTTCTCCAATAAAACAGAACTTAATGGAGATGAAAGCAGTTTTGTTTATATATTTAATCATTTATTTAATCTCAGGTCTAAGTTTAGTAGTTGAGATTCTTAAAACTGATTATAAATGTTCATCGGTGTGTTTTATAGAAATGGTATTGTCTTCCATTAGAATATATTTTTTAATTCTGGTATTTTTTAGTACTATACTCCTTATTCTTATATAATTTTTGGGCCACATAAAAATACGTAACATGCCGTATGCGGGCCGTAATTTTCCCAGGGCTGCCCAAGGGGAACCACGCAAGCAAAGATTTTTACCTCACATGGTAGACGAAGTGTACATACGTCCTTGTTACTTAAACTAGTCGGCATGAGTTTAGAATTTACACCATAGTGATGGGCTGGGACCTCCCAGATCGCGACCGTGCTGATCACGAATCATTGAAACATTACCCCCATGGGGTGTACCTACCCCTTCCCCCTCCTTAGGACTCTATACACGTCTCTTACCCCCCTCCCTATATTTCCCCCCCTCCAGCTACGTACCACGAGGAGCTTCTAGGAGCAGGCAAATATTTCCTTTGCTCTTGGCTTGCAACATTACTCGACCCCTGCTGGTTACTAACTTCATGTACAGTCGGAGAACAATAGGAAGAAACTGGGGGATGTAGGGAACGCGAGTTAAGGGCAGTGATCTTACATTTTTTTTATAGAAAAACATCTTTTGGTCGAAATGCAGTAGATCAATTAATATTGCTTATTAGAATCATTGAGTTTAATTTTCTTCAAGGGTGTCCTGGAATTTAAGCACAACTTTTATGCTCATGACAAATATTCAACAACTTTTCACTACTAGTTTTTACTAATGGATTAGCTTATTTTGTCTTTATCTCACCCTCTATATCATAACTAAGTTACTAAATATAAATCAAGTAGAGCTCGGTGTTCTTGGGGTTAAGTAGGCTACTCACCTCAGGACCCAATGTTCGTGGGCTCAAAACCCAACCAGGGTCAATGAATTTTTCTTGATCAATAAAAATCCGTAGCACAACTTCCTTCGGAGGAGACGTCAAGCCGTTGGTCCCATGTATATATTTAAATGTTAGATAACCCTGGAAGGTATGTGAAAATACAGTTCCCGTCAGAATTGGTAGGCCCTTTCAATCTCGCTCATAGAAATTCTCGTGTGCTGGTATAATAAGTAGGTTCAAAAAATGGAGGTTAAATACCTCAAATAAATAAAAAATCTATCTATATCGTTTTAATTCTTTGTTCACAAAGGTAGTCTATAGGCCTATATTTTGTTGTAAGCCTTGTGAGCTTTAGTTTCTCAGTGTCAGCCTGTAAGAGGTATCGACTATCGGCTAGCACTTTAATAAAGGACAATGATATGAAATGTGTTCTGTCTTTCGACAAGTCTCTTGCCTTGTCCAAATTGAATCCTCCAGCGTGTACTATCAGCATCTTCCTTTTTAATACGCTGAAAATCCTTGTTTTAGGTCATTAATCAATTGAATACATCGTCTTCCTGTTTCCTTTCTCGTTTTCACTTTTCCTTCTATGACGTTACACTATAAGCTATTTTCTTCTCATACTGTGACCCATCCATTACCTTACTTCGTAAAGTAACCTACATAATGGTTCTGTTTTCATTTTCTGTTTTCATTTACTTTTATCATAACTTCATTAGTCACACCATCTGTCAACTTTATCCTCTGCAACCTCAAGAACCATATATTACATTTATATTTTTTACTTTTAATGGTTGTATGGAAATCTGAGTATAGGAAGTATTTGTGTTTGAAAATACGAAAAAAAAAAGTAAGATGGTTGTATTTGTACACATGATTAAAAACAGTTTTCCATGGACAGAAATTTGTCATTTGACTAGAATGAGGGCTAAAGTAAACTATTTAATAGTGTGAAACGAATATCCTTCAAATGAGGTTTTTGATTATTTCGTGTTTTGACACTAAAAGGAAATTTTGTTTCTTCACATCAATAAACCTTCTAAATAATAAGAGTAATAATTATTATTTTAGCACCATGTATTACTGCCCGTTCGGGTTATACGCTTATGTACTAATTATGCGGGGTAATCTATAAACCACGTAACGCTTTTTTTCTACATTTTTTTACTCTACTTTTCCCCATGTAGCACCAAGTAGACACTTACCCTGACACCCCCCTTCCCCTCCAATCTGTGTAACGAAACTTTTCACATCAAAAGTTAATGTCATCATTTCACAGGGTAAAGCTTTTGTGACACGAAAAGAGGGATTCAGATATAATACTATTCAGAATCAGAAGTTATCTATAAGCATCTTAACTAACGGTAAAAAACATGGAAAATAATTATATTTTTCCAATATTATATATAATTTGAGTATAAGATATGTGTTACGTAGAACTATGATGTATACACAATCCCCTCATGTAACACCGTGTAAATATTAGAACCCCCTTCAACCGTGTCAACAGAGTTACGTGGCTTATGGATTACCCGTGAGGTCACCAATAGTCCAAATATATTGCGAAACTGACGCTTTATACATAGTGTGAACACCTGTGCTAGTCTAGTAATTATAATCTTTGTTAATTTGTTATAAAATTAATTACATGATTGAAATCAGCTACCGAATATTCCTGATGACATCATGTAGCGAATAGCAGATTAAAAAGAGAAGAAGATTAGATAATATAAAATGGAAAAAAAAAGAACAACAAGTGAAAGATGGCGAAGTAGATTAAGAAAGACATTACAAGGTCAATTTAGTCGCTATAGATAAATTAATCTAAAGCCTGTTAGCAATAAAAAAAATAACTCAACATGAAAATAAAGTAATGAAAATTGTATCAGCCAACATCAAATTGTTATTTACCCCGCGTTCATTGGGTTAACTTGACCGGTTGACTTATTTGGAGATGGGTACACTCCGGTTAAGTAACAACTAGACTCGCTGTTTTTTTTATCACCGCTCTTAATAGTTGTTTAGGCTCACGCGTATGTACGATAAACGCTAACGAGGAAGGTTAAATTTAGAAGGAAATGTACAAGCATTTGACAGGAGGTAGAGTAGAAAACCAGTTTGAGAAAACCACCTCCGTACACTCGATCAGGGTTCGAACTCAAATCTCCCCGTCATCGGCAGCATAGTCTATTGTGAATGTATGCCTTAGACATACGGGCACCGAAGTGGGTCATGAATTACCTACCTAAGTTAAGTGTTATCCGTGTGATTGAGAGTCTATTAATTAAGTATGTCTAAAAAACGTACTTGTGAGCACGTGTTAACAACATAATCCTCGTCCTGTCTGGTAGGAGGCTGGGGGAGGGGTTTTGAATTCCTTTTGGGAGTATGAGATGTCTTACCTAAATTTTTTCCTACTCTAAAACTATAATTACTCGATTGCTATTAACAAGCAGACCAAACCTTCCTTCACCTCTGACAAGACATGTATTTAATCACAACTTGTGAATGTGTGGAATGCCAGACCTCCACCGTGGTTCGGATCCGCGTTAAACTGTAGGTCCTCCATTTCATCTCACAATCCCCCTTCTATTACCATTAGTGTAAGTGCGTATAAACCCGAACGGGTAGTAAGACGGGTGAATAATAATAATAATAATAATAATAATGCAGATAGTCAGGAAGGGTAGTAAAAAGCTTTTTATCCAGGACCTGTCACTAATCAGATGACGAGATTATTAATTAGTTTGTTTTTAACGCTCATAGATCCCACTTTTTATACTAGCAGAGTATACTTATTTTATATAACAATAAAAAAAAGGGGCGCCAACAAATAAAACAAAATAAAGGTTAGGCCTCCTACGGGCCATCGACGACGGTAAAACAAAACAGCAGCGTGGTGCTCAGCATGAGTTAGAACTTTCCATATCATCGCGAATAAATTAATCATTTCCTTATGTCCCACCGACCTTGTCACTTCACACGCCGTTCATTTGCCGAGCGAGAGTCGCATAAACGATCCTTGTAGGTCAAAATTAGCAATTATTATTATTATATATTATTATTATTATTAGCACCGCGTCTTACTACCCTTCGGTTTATACGCACGTTTCGCTAATGTGTAATGGTAGGGTGATTGCGAGATGAAATGGAGGACCTACAGTTTAACGTGGGATCCGAACCACGGTGGAGGCCTGGCATTCCTCACATTCACAAGTTGTGATTAATACACGTCTTGTCAGAGGTGAAGGAACGGTTTGGCAATAAGATAAATATGTGCCGGGACCGAGGATTGAACCCAGGACCCCAGGACAGAAGTCTGACACCTTACCCCTAGACCTACCAGGTCACCCCAAAATTAACAGCCACAACACTTTGGAGACGTTTAGTAGCGACTACCTCCCGTAACGGTGGACACGCGGGCACGGGTTTGAGTACCGTCTGCTCTCATAAGCAAGTGACGGGGAGACGGGGGCCCGAATCCAAGCTGGGTTTACTTGAGAGCATCACCCCCCCCCCCAATAGTTTCTCTAACCTTCAGGCAAATTAAGCACAGCGTATTACTACCCGTTCGGGTTATACGCTTATGTACTTATTACGTTAATGATTTAAGGGATTAGAAAATCAATATGTAAAGGAAATGTACCTAGCATTTGCGTGGAGGAAGAGTGGAAAACTATTTTGGAAAATCCACCCTCATTATATGCCCAACTAAGATATGAAACTCGATCTCCCTTTCATCGGTAGATTAGTCTACTGCGAGAGTAGCGCTTTAGACCATGCGGCCACCGAAGCCAACATGAAGGAAAATATTTATTTCGAGGTGGACTATTGTGAGGGGTTATTTTAATCAAAATAAAGAGTAAGCTACTGCAATGCTACTATGCCATCTTTGTTGGCTGGTTTATTATCATAAATAATAATAATATTTAGCACGCGTCTTATACCCGTTCGGGTTATACCTTAAGTACTATTACTCTAAGATAGGAATGGAGTTGATTTAAGGAATGACCGCATTGCGTGAGGAAGTGAAAACCCTTTAGAAACACCCAGTTCACCGACCCAGATCGAACCTCGATCTCCGTCCTCGCGGCGAGTACACGACTGGCGCGTTACCAACTACCCACCCAGGGTTATAATTATCGAATGAACTACTCGATTCATAAACTTGTGGATACACAAAATCAAGTTTTAAACCTTTTGACCGTTTACAAATTGTTTTTAACGCGATCAAGAAAAGTGGAATTGAAATATTTTCCTAGTGATCTTGGAAACCGCCGCCTTAAACTATTTGGCCATTGAAGCGGGTTTTTATGAAACATACTGAACCGTTCTGTTGAGTGTAGAGGATGTATAATCATACCTCTCAGATAGAAAGGAAAAGAGGGGTGATAATAGAAGGGGAACACGAAAGTTAAAGAAAGTACTGAAAGTAGTACAAAGAACTGGGAAGGCTGTAGTCAGCGTAACGCCGTTCCGCCGCATTACGGCTTAATTGACGTACTTTAAACGCCGCCCAACATATTTGGATGTGTGCAAAGTCCTACATTAGTAGAAAGGTCTCGGTTAAGTATTCCATATATAGTAGGATTTTCATAGAAATACACTTTTAGAAAATAACAGCATGTTTTGATGTCAACATCGATAATATTTTAATATATTATTAGTGTTATTTTATTAGTCTTGATGATATCTATCAAAAGTAACAGATGCTTGACTTATGAATACATGAAAGTAGATCTAGTAATTTTTCAAACTGCCCAAATATAGTTTTTACCAATTGTAAAATTATTATACAGGATGTTCCCGGATTAAACGGCTCAAATTTGGGAAATGGTAGTGGATCAAAAACTAACTCAAAATGTATCTATGGGATTCGTTCGTCTTGGCTTCCTTTACACACAAATAGCAAAAACTAAATAAAAACAAGTTTTTCTGCAGAGGTCCTCGGCAATGGTTTAATATTAATTTTCTTACAGGATGGATCGGTAGTGTTGCACCTGCAGCTTGGCCTCTGCTTTTACCCGATTTAACGTTCTTAATTAATCTTTTTTATATAGTGAGCTCTCAAACAAAAAGTGTATGAAATGCCTGTTACTGACCTTCAATCATTACGACAAAGTATAACGCAAGCGTGCGAAGAAACAACAGTCGGACAATATCAGTCAGCCACTAGTTCTGTCAATGATAGGTGCAATGCTTGTATCCGGGCTGGAGGCTGTCAATTTAAACAAAATAAATAACATATTTTATTTAATACATACCTATTTTGTTTTTTTTGTAGTTTTTTGCTGTTTTAGTGAAAAATAAACGAAAAAGAGCAAATGTCCAAACATACATTTTGAGTTAGTTTCTTTGACCCACTACCATTTCCAGATTTAAGCCATTTAAGGTGACCTGGTGGTCTAGGGGTAAGGTGTCTGACTTCTGTGTTGAGGGTCCGGGGTTCAATCCTCGGTCCCGGCACAGATTTATCTGATTGCCAAACCCTTCCTTCACCTCTGACAAGACGTGTATTAATCACAACTTGTGAATGTGAGGAATGCCAGGCCTCCACCGTGGTTCGGATTCCACGTTAAACTGTAGGTCCTCCATTTCATCTCACAATCACCCTACCATTACACATTAGCGTAAGTGCGTATAACCCGAACGGGTAGTAAGACGCGGTGCTAATAATAATAATAAGCCATTTAATCCTGGAACACCCTGTTTAGCTGTCTTAGCAAAAGTACCATTATATTTTAAGATGTTCATACAACAAACCTTTCAGGAAGTTTTTTTTTTGGTGGTCATCATGGATTACATTTTACTATGTTATAATTTCAAGGCTGGCTACGTTGTTTTTATTTTGGTGTGTTCTACTAGAATGTTCTTCCAATGACTATTTGACTATGAAATCACCCAAAAGTGTGAATGTGTTTAGTTGAAACGGTCAAGGTCATGGTAAATTTGTGATACCTTTTAGATACATAAAGGCCTACACGAACCAGTCTAGTCCCTGCAGGCTAAATAAGTAGAAACGATGGGTTTGAATACTGGTTCGTTTTTATTACCGTTTTTGGGCTTACTTTTAACAACTAAAAATATATTATAATCCATAAACGTTTGATGGATGACGTTGACAAATATTCCTACGACCAAATTAGTCTGCTATTTATAGGAACGGACAGTATACTGTCTAGGTTTAAAAAAAAACAAAAACTGTGTACTAATATAGAAACACGCTAAATCGACACTAACGTTACTATACAAAGTAAAATATTACCTTTAGAGACCACTATTGAATATTTCCAGTATTAAATTCGGTATGCAGACATCTTTATATATAAAAAAGGCTTTTTACAGTTTCCCTTAGTACCCTATAATAAAATCGTTTCAAATTTGGCGTATATCGGTTACATTCTCTAGATGTGCCTGGTTGGAAAAAAAAGATACAAATGATTTCTACCTACGATATATAATATAATATGTAGCTTAAATATACATTTTTAAACACAATAATTTGTACATGAGTACCAAATTCAGTGCAAATTTGTCATTTTTCAAAGTTTGAATTTGTTTCATGCATTAAGAGTCGAATATATAAAATAAACATAATATACATACAATTCAGAAGAAAGGAACTTTTTTTTTTGAAAACTGTAAGAGTTACTAAAAAAATTTCACACATTCATACGTCAAGCCTTGGTATATTAAGGTGTCACTATTGATATATATTACCAATACCTATAAAATAATACTAATAATATAGTAAAATTTTATCAAAAAAGTTCTAAATGTTTCTTCATTTCAAAACCGGACTATAGTCAATATGAAGGTTATTGCGTGATAATTGCCATTAATACTATTAATTATTTAGTAATGGAAATTTGAAATGAAAATTACTATCATCATCATTATAATCACGTCTCACTATCTGTTCTGGTTAAAAGATCATTTATAAATAATGTTAATATGAGTAAAGATGAGTAAGGAAGTATTTTAGAGGCAAACTTCCAGCATTTTCATGGAAGGAGAGTGGGAAACTATTTATAAAAAAACCATGCTAGACCAGATCGTTATTAAAACCCTGATCTACCCATAATCAGCATGTTTTTACATTAATAATTGAAAACAAGTTTCTATATCGAATAAAGTATGGAGCCATAGTGTTTGTGTGTGAGGGCCATGCCAAATATTTGCAAGTCGTGCATTATTTGTAGCTTTCTCGCAAGCTTCTTGAAAAAAAAAATGGACCAGACTAATCTAAAGCGAAGACATTGTGTGATGTAAAGTGATCACAAAAGCACTCTTCATAAGGTTACGAAAATCAACAATTTGGAAATCAAGTTTCAGCGTCAATTTGATTTACCTTATGAAGGGTACAGGGGGAAAAAAGGGAGGTAACGTCAGATTACACACATTTTTTCTATTAATAAAACTCAAAACTATAGGGTTGTTAAGGAAAAAGAGCCTTGTTGGAATCTTTCGAATTAATTTTGGCGGGAACCATATTTTAAAATAACGCGTCATAGAATTAAATATTGCAATATTTATGAATCAATCAATATGCACGTATTATCTCTCCATAGTAAACTTAATAAAATGTGTTTCAAAAATTAAATAGTGTCCAAAGCTAAACGTCTACGCGGCAATTTCTTACTTATCGAGGTGGCGGCCTTAAGAATCTGTGTCACGACCAACTAACCGAAAAAAATTGACTCAAGATTACGCTCTAAACAGAAGTTGCATCAGAGTGCGGTTTTCTGCATTCTAAACTTGACAACTACATACCTTCCCCCCTCCCCGTCCTTTATTTAACTGAGATATTTAGCGTGCACTTTCTAAACCGACTGATTATATATCAGCATACTACTTATAAACTAACTTTAATCTAAAACAGACACAGCCTCCAGTCCCCCGGGCGTTAATTTATCACTGTGAAAGGGGGAACCCACTTTTTACCAGTGATATGTTTTCAACCATACCAGGTTTTCAACCATACCAGGAATCGAACCCGAGACTCTTAGCTTAGTAGACAGACATGCTATCGTCTGAGCTAAGATGTTATACTTTATTATAAAAAGTGGATAAATTCAAATATTTTTTCTTTTAAAAAAATAATTATTTTTCAATTTTATTGTATTTTTGAAAAAATTATAAAACTATCTCACTGGCCTAAATCTCTCTATTTTTTTTTCGAAATAAAACATAGAAAACCATACCACGATGCGATGTCTGTTTTTTTTTAAGCACCCGTTCAATCTAGACATATTTAAATTACATTAATGATGAAATAATGAGGACTGTTGAATTTAGGAGAAATGTACCAACAATTTCGTACAATAACAGCGGGAAATTATATAGTTTTTATACACCGCATATTACTACCTGTTCAGATTATACACATGATAGTTACTCTAATGCGGTAGATGAGGAAAGAAGAATTTTAGAGGTAATATACCCACATTTGCGAGGAGGATGATTGGGAAACCATTTAGGAAAAAAACCACCCTCAGTACACCTGATCGGGATTTGAACCCCAATATGCCCATAAACAACATGCCAGTCTAACAAGAAAGTGACGCCTTAGACCATTCGGCCACTGAAGCGGGTAGCTATACACCAAATAAAATCCTCATTACACCCATCCGAAATTATAACCGTGACCTCTACGTCACAGGTATATCAGTATAGGTGAGATATACGCCTTGTTCTGCTTGACCATAGGGGAAGGTAGTATCGCGTCAATGTAATGGTGAGGGTAGTATTTTGTCAATGTATTGATATTGTGTCCATATTTAAAAAGAAAGATTATTAAATTAAAAATTGATCAACATGTATTCTCTGACGAGGCTACACGCGACATTTTAGGGGGAACTGGGAGGGGGGTATGGTCCCACGGTTCAGAACCACTCCTCTAGAACGTAATCAAATCTGTTCCCCCCTCCCTCTGAAAATAATGTTACGGAAAAATCGTATCAACTTTATCAATAGGTAGAGTATTATAATTTGGAACAAAATTTTCAAAAATTTATTTTCTGTACACTTACTCTTAAGTAAGTTAGAAAAATAAACGTAACATCTTATTAATCCTACACAATAAACTCTCTTCATATATAAATGTTAAACAAATTATTAAACCATTTAGAAAAATAATCAAATTTCAGAATTCAGTTATTTGTAGATTACCTTCAATTTTTTACATGTAAAAATAAATAAATATGTTGATTTAACATGAAAATCAAAACTCAGATATCCATTTTGAGCTAAATGTTGAAAATAATTTCCGAAAAATCTCTAAGTTTTGTCAATGAACTATCCTTAAATTAATTTATTTTATGAAAATCAACAAAAAGTATTATTTATCAATTAAAATAGTCCACGCATAATAATTTTAAACAAAATTGTTTGAGTTATTTTCAAAAATGTAAAATTAAAAAAAAAAATCATTATTTAGTGATTTATTAAATTAATTTTTTTTAAGAAAAATAATAATAAAAATTAATTATATTGAAAACAACTTTATAGCTAGACATTTTGAAGAAAATCATTACAGCAATTCTTAAAATACTCTAATTAAAAAACAATCCAGTCATCAGTAAACTGCCCTTTAACGAATGTTTACCTTTTTATTTAGCACCGCGTCTTACTACCCATTCGGGTTACACGCTTAAGTACTAATTACGCTAATGGATCAGGATTTGGAAAGGTTGAATTTAGAGGACGTGAACTCGAATTTGCGTGGAGGGAGGGTGGAAAGCCATTAAAGAAAAACCCCCCAGTTCACCCGACCAACATTTAAACATTGATCTCCCCGTCCTCGAAATATGCTCAACACGAAACTAGCGCGTTATCCAACTACGCCACCGAGGCGGGTAATATATATCCACCTAAAACTCAGGTATACAGTGTTATTTGACCGGTCAAACAACTCAGGTATACAGTGTTATTTGACCGGTCAAACACTTGGATATAAATTCCAAACACAGCCGTTAGAAAAATTTTCAAAAAATTTGGAATTACAAACAATCACTCATCAGTAAACTACCCTTAGTTTAAGGGCTAAGGTCAAATGCACAAAAATGTTCCAAGGTATAATCTAAATATCAAATTTGAACCTAATTCATCAAACCATTTTGGATCCGTGGTAGACAGACAGACATGGGGGGGGATAGACACAATTGTAAAATCAACTTTGTGGGGTTTGAGTTAATATAGATCTTCATAATCTCAAGAAAGATTTTTTCACGATCACAATATTTTCTCTTGATATGAGAAAGTAGAAAAGCACATGTTGTATACCCCTGTCCAATATTACTACACAATGGTGCTCCCCCACCCCCTGTTTCAATTTGGAGTAAAGAAGATAATACCATTGACTATGATATATTATAGTCAATGATAATATCCTATTGTTTAGTACATAGGAAGATGAACAAAAGTGACAGTATATTGGTGCCATGCTTTTTGTTCATTTTGTAGCTCTTGTATTTGCAAAAAAAAAAAAAAAAAAATGTTTTATTGGGCCTTGGCATTATTATTATTATTATTATTATTATTATTATTATAAAGCTAACGAAACAAATGAAAATACTATGTATCGTTCAGTACCTGAAGTTAATTTATTAATAATTAAAAACAGAGAGTAATAACATATATTGCCACATTTCGTCAAATTGGATATTCCTTGTTTTCTTAATCACCGTGTCCTACTAACTGCTTAGGATATATACACAAATGCTAATTAGTTACTCTAATGGGGTAGGGATGAGGAAGGTTAAATTTAGAGGAAGTGTACCTGCATTTTTGTGGAGGCAGAGTGGAAAAACATTTAGGAAAAAAAAACCCATCCTTAGTACACAATGACGGGATTGAGCCCCAATCTTCCCGTCATCGGCAGGTATTTAGTCTATTGCGATATTGATGCCTTGAACCTTTCAGCCACCAAAGTGGGTTAAAAAGAAATTTTATTTAATTATTATTAATGGGCTGTTTGGAAATACTTGCACAATACTTTTCTCCAGTAGTCTGTTTATCTTTTATTTGTGTGTATGTGTATGTGTATATACACTGCCTCTTAATACCCGTCCGGGATACTTACGCTTATGGGTGAGGATATATGATATAATTGAGAGGATAGATATTTAGTTGATACATTTAAATCTCAGTACATTCTCTCGGGATTCGAACACCAACCACCCCGTAACTGTAAATAAGGTTTATTGCTAATGGGACGCCTTACACCCTTACAACCACGACGTTGGAAAATTTGACCTTTTGAGGTGAGGATGTAGGGAACTCAAGCAAAGGTAAATGTTTTTGCAGTTTTTATAAAAAAACTTTTTTTGGTCAAAATAAACAAAATATTTCCCTAGCAGGAACATAATTTAATTTTCTTCACCTGTCAATATCAACAGTTGTTGAATATCTGTCAAGGATGTCCTGGAATTTAATGATTACTTTTTCTCCACGTTAAAGATATTCAACAACTGTTGTTATCAACATGTAGAGAAAATTAAAATCTTATGTTTGTTTTGAAGCACTATTTTATTAATTTTGACCAAAAAAATGTTTTTCTATAAAAATTGCAAAAACATTGCCCTTTTCTCGCGATCTCTACACCACCGCCTTAAATGATCTTCGCTAAGAAGCAATGGAATTTTTTCTACAGACCAATGTACATACGAAGACTCTTATCTGACAGTTAAATCTATTTTCACGTATTCATACGTCAGGTCATATGATCTGCAGTTATTACTTTTGACAGATAACATCAAAACCCAAAATAATTACACTAATAAAATAGTAAGGTTTGATCAATTTTGGTCACAAAAAATACATTCTTATATTTTCTAAATAAAAAAAAGTTTCTTACTATGAAAATTTGAGTTTAGCTAACTGTAAGTGAAACTAGTATTCTCGACAGTAGCGCGTTTCATCGGCGAAGTGCAGAATTGCAGTACAGCTCACTCTTAATTATTATTATTAATAGCAGTCGCACAACACGACTCAGCAGATTCTCTCTCTCTCTCTCTCTCTCCCTCTAAATAAAGCCAGCCGAAGACCCTGGCGGCGGGGTTCTCAACCTTAGTTGGGGAAATCGTGTCAGTGGCACAGAACAATGCAGCAGGATCGTTTACAGGCGTTGCGGATTTATTTGGGCTGCTCGCTAAGCACGGGAGGCGTTGATAATGAGATGTGAACACGAGATTAATAATAAATACATACTAAACGAAGACTTTCTAAAAACCACATATTTATATATCATCATATGACGTACAAACTAACTCAATTATAGAACAGGTACTCGCTAGTAGTGTAGATGATGAGTTTTTTTAAAAAATCACCACGTCTTACTACCCGTTCTGGTTATGCACTTATGGTTCTAGCAATGAGTAAGTCTATATTTAGAGGAATTGTACCTGGATTTGCGTGAAGGGAGATTGGAAAACCATTTTGGAAAAAAAACCTATCCTACTTTCAGCTTTATATATGAAGAGATTTATCTATATATTAAATTATGAATATATTAAAATATGATTGTGATGTAATTCGGATGAAGAAGGTAGAATCTATAGCAATTATGCCCGCATTTGCCTGGAGGGAAAGTTGGAAACCATTTAGGGAAAACTAATCCCGACCTTCCCGTGACCGAGTAGATAGTGTTCTAGCAGAGTGACGACTTAGACCGTGCAACCACCAATGTAGGGCATTATATTGCCTATAAATATTATATATGGGCCAAATTTTCTTCCAAATAAAAATTAAAGTCTGAAAACTGGAAGACTGGGGAGGAGGGGAGAAAATAGGGGCGGAGGGAGTAGTAAATAAGTGGAAAAAACCTTTTATTGTTGGTAGAAAATTAAATTTGCCAGGAATGTAGAGGATCACTCCAAATATGAGAATTAGTGCTAAAGGCTATATTTTCTCTTGATAAGTGAAGCTGGTGAAAACGGGAGATTTTGAAATTTTCCATCCTAAAAAATATGAAATTCTTTTTAGTATGGTAGAATATTAAAATTTGCTAAACATGTGTAAGGACTACCCCAAACTGAAATGAAGGTTTGAGTATTCTTAAATTTTAAAATCAAAGTCTAGAAAATGGGGAGGTGTTTCTATAAAAGTTTCCAAAAATAAATAAAAAATACTCGGTAAAGTAGATAATTGAAGTTTTTTTAAATGAAATATAAAGCAAAAAAACACACAAACAACCAGAAGAATTAAAAAATTTAAAATGGGGTTATGGGAAATGGTCAATGCTGGAAATTTCGTACACTAAATTTATCAACCTTTTATCGGTATGATAAAAATTTAAATTAGGTGAGATGGTAAAGAGAGCACTCCATAAGCAAAACATTTTTAAATTTTGAAATTAAGAATTGAAGGGGTGATAGTGAAATGGGGAATGAGAAAAAAGCTCTAAATTTGAAAATTCTCTTTCGGAATGGTATAGATGAGAAACTTCTCAAAAAACAATTTTTTTTAAGATTCTAAAATCATGATGTGGGTTGAAGGAGTGCTAAGAATTTAAAAAACTAATAGAAAACCCTTTTTCAAGTGTTTTACAAAAGCTAAATACTTTCAAGCAGTATAAAAGGCTGCATTAAATGATAAAAAATAATGAAAATATTTAATTTCAAAATCAGATCCAAGAAAATGGGAGACTCACAATTTATTAAACTTATAGATAAAAAACTTCTCGGTAAGAAATAAATCTGAAATTTAGCATGTAAGTAAATATAATTTACTGGATGACCGAATGATGTCTGAATAAAATGCAATTTTAAAATTTAAAACCGAGAAATGTAAGAGCTCGAAATTGCTACTACTATTTTCGGTGTGGGTGAAAATGGAATTTTTTTCAGGGATGTAAAAAAAAACTATATCAGATAAACAAACCATCTTAAAATTGAAAATTTAGAATGTTGGCATCATAAAGGATGGAGGGTAGGGGGAGAGTAGCTCTAAATCTTTCCAAAACTATTAGAAAAATCTACTTATCAATGTGTAAGAAAATTTAAATTTGGAAAATTGGTAAAAAGATCACCTAAGATCAAATAAACGTTGGAAATTTGAAATTTGCCAATAGGAGTCTGAGAAATAGATTGAAAAAGGATGGGGGCAAGGGTCTCTAGCTTGCTACAATAATATAAAAAAAACTTTTAGGCGTGGTAGATAGTTTTAATTTTACATAAGCAGAAGGAATAAACCTAAAAATAATAAACAAAAAAGTATATACTATCTTACAGGTGATCCATGACGTTACAATAACAGAGCTAAATATTAAAGGATAAGCTAATGCCTATATATGATCGACATAATAATTATTAATAAACCACTTCTGGTTACATAGCTTGGTGAGCCATGATGTACTTTGGGAAACCATGATGTTAATGAGCAATATATCTTTATAGTAGTCTATTATTTAATTTACGTTCTTTGGTGAATCGCTATGTTCTTTATTATCATATGTTTATATTATAACAATGTTTAGCACTTAGTTTCACTTATCTTATTACTGTGCTTAGGAAAATATTACGTTCGTTTATGCACTCGGTTCCTGTGCTAGGCAAGAGTTTTTTCAAAGATTTAATTTATTTTAATGTATTGATTGCAATAATTGCCTTGAAATTGCCACAGTTAGTTCAAGATTGTACAAGGAGAAACTTTTAAAAAGTTGATCACCGGATATTGAACGTCATAATTTGATATAGTTTTGATGCTGCATTACCCGTGTGAAGAACGGGTCAAACAGATTACTTACAGTACAAAAAAATTACACACCTCGGTGTGCTAGTTTTGTGTTGAGCTAGACTGGTGAGAACGGCGAGCTCGAGAATCGAATCTAATTTGGGTGAACTGGGGTGGTTTTTTCTAAACTGTTTTCCACTCTCCCTCCACGCAAATACGGGATCACTTCCTATGTATTCAATCTTTCCAATTCCTAACCCATTAGCGTAATTGGTACTTAAGCATACAACCCGAACGTGGTGTAAGACGCCGTGCTAAATGAAATGAAAGAATAAAAAGCAATAAATTGTGTACTTATAGAACTTAAAACAAGTAGTATATTGTTCTATTGGTTTTATGTGCTATAGTCTTTAGGTTTACAATTTGTTGTTAATGTAGCATTTATTCTCCACCATTCATGAAATATGTAGATTAAAATTTAACCAGGAAATAATCTTCTAATTACATAAAATATTGTTAAAATGTTCTTACTTTTTACTCACCAATCTTTGTCATGCTACATTTTTAATCACATTTTTTTTATAAATAACTAGTTTCTTTCTATACATCATTGACATAAGTCTTTTATAACCTTCGTGTTGTAAGTTCACCTTAAAATAAAAATAGTTGACATGCGCTTAGCAAGCATGATTATATATAGGTAGCTGGGATTGTACTCATAGTGAACGCCCAATCCCTCCTATTTAATCCTCGTTTGCACCATCAGGCAATTCAAATTCATCTTGCCTAATTCGGTGGCCGCATGGTCTAAGACGTCACCCTAGCGTTAAACTAAACTGCCAATGAAAGGGAGATCAAGGTTTGAATTCCAGCCGGGTGTACTGAGAGTGGTTTTTTTCCTCAATGGATTTCCACTCTCTTTCCCCGAAAATCCTGGTACACTTCCTCTAGGGTCAACTTTACTCATCCCCACCTCATTAGTTTAATTAAATAATTTCCATATAACCCTAACAGAGAGTAGTACGTGGTCCTGAAAAAAACACCTTGACCAAGATTTGAACACATTTACCTTCTATTAACATCATAGCTAATTATGACTTAATATAAGTGGTGGTTTAGGGTAGTTCAAAGGAAGTGCAACCACATTAGAGTGGAGAGAAAGGTTAAGGGGGAAGCCACAACGATAAATTACATGATGGAAACCATTAAGATCTCCCTCCTGCTGAGATTCAAACCTTAACCTCTCCGTCGAGGGTAATTTAGTATAATGTGAGCCTGACGCCTTATACCGCATGACCACTAGAGTGAGTTCGTTTGATGAACAAGTATACCACGTATTAATATTAGAACAAGAGCCGTACTCACAAACAGACGAGTCGATCAAACGTAAGCTATCCTTCGAGACTCCTCTTAAGTGTTTGAACTTACTGTAACGACTTACATGTAATGTCAATAATACCAAATAATATCGAATGGGACAAACACTCACCAACCAAGCGGCCGCTCTCGGAAGACCTACGCACGACCTACACCACTAAACCCGGCCTCCACTCTCGAGAATAATGCCCGTCCAACTGAGCCACGAGTTCCCTGACAACAGACTGCGAGAGTCGAACACGTGTCCAGCCAGCCAGAAAGAAGAGTTCCGTTTCCGGCCACGCATAGCCCTGGGCGCTTCGGCAACGTTCTCGAACATCCAGTTCCTTAGTTTGTTTTGTTTTCCGACCCTCCTTCTCCTTCGGTCCTTCCCCCCCTCTGAGAATTTTCATTTGTATATATACAGCTACGCCAATAAAGTAAAATCACTTACTACACTACAATCTCATGGATAAGAGGTGAGAACGGCGACTAGGTCTCGGGGATTATTTAATATTCAAAGTTATAAATTCTGTTTCGGCGTCATGGGGGGAACTGTATTCTAAATTACCGTCTGGACTTCAATTTTGTAATTAATTATTTATTTGAATTGCTATGCCATGCGCTTCCCGCGGCATATAGAAAGATGTCGCCCTTCGTCATCCATTTTAGCTGGGATTCAAACCCAGACCTTATTATTTGTCGTAATTGTATATACTTGCTTATTATTTAACGCGCACTGAGTGTCAGCGCGCTCCGGGTTCAAGACCCGCTTAGTAAACTTCCTTTTGTACCTTGCGATGGCAGATGTTATAATCAAATTTATTGTTTAAAACAGGATAGTAAAGCGAGACTTAGCTCGCTCTTGCATTAGGGAAATGATGTTTATACGTGACGTCAAGTTATTTATGAACGTTTGGAGTTATTGTTTTGTACTCCATTGCTGAGTGACGTCACGTAAGATAAAGCAGTTGTGGCTTATGCCTTATATTAAAATCATTATCATAAATACTAAGTAAATGTATCAAGGAGCTAAAGCCCATAAGACAAGTTTGGCATCAGAGATCCCAGACCTCGTATTATGTTGTGTTCTACACGCTTAGTGTTGTTTATATAATCACACTTAGGAGAATTTGAGATTGATTGTATTTGTACTTAATGGTCTGATGACTAATGGAGGTGCGCTTCACGCACGATGTTTGTTTTCTCAAGTATTGTAAAGTTGTTATTTCAATAATAAAATTTATTTTGTGCAATCAGGTGATTCTTTTACCTGATATTAGCCTTCCTCACCCTATAAATATTCATAGATATAGAAGGGGAGGTAGCAAATGGTAGCAGAGCGTGGTTTTGCCCTTAGGTCTTAGGTCCTTGGTACACGCCTGGAGAGATGTTGAGAAAACAAAATATATATATATAATTTTCGGAAGGTTATATTCTATGTTTTATACACTGTACTAATTCCTGTCGTTATCTTGTTTCATACTGTCATTGGCCATGGCTCCTCCACTGAAACCAGACAAGGCGTCGTCCAGGATGACGAGATCCGATGTGTACCGACTTAGCCGTGAACAACTCCTCGCCGAGCTCCAGGTTTGGTCCACCCCTGTTCCACCCAACGCAACGGTGGGTGAGTTGAGGTCTCTTTTATGTGAACTTGTGAGTGATGTCGGGGCGTCTCAGGCAGATTTAGGTATGGACACGGATGTGAGTGGTGAACAACCCACGATGCCCTCCCGTTCTCCCGTTCCCCATGCGCCAGGGGGATATTCTAAGAGTCAAAGTAAAGTCATATTGGAGATATTAGGCCGGGTTCCGGTGTGCAGTGGCCAGAACTACACGGAATTGTTTAACTTTTTAGTAGAAATCAACCGGGCCTCCCGCCTCGAGCTCGTTAGCGAGCCCGAGTTTCTGACTTTGTGTTTATCCAAGACGTCAGGGTTCTTGACCGAGTTGTTTTCCAGGGGCATACAGGCGGATTTATCTGTTAAGGCAGTGACTGATCAGATTTTAAATACGCTTTTGCCTAGTAGAGTTAGGCATAAGTTATGTAGAGAGGTTGTGCACAGGTTCCAGGCCCCACACGAGTCATTTAGGAACTTTGTCCTTTCTATCACGGAGGCGGCCCGCGTGCTTAATACCGACCTTAAGGAGCCCGAACTGGTAAACATTATTTTGGAAAACGTGTCTCCCCTTACCAGGCGCCATTTTGTTTTCTCGAGTAAGCCTTCAACTATACTTGATCTCTATGCCCTGGCTTCGCACGTAGAGGAAACTCTTCTCTCTGAAGACGAATACCTTATCGCGCAAGCGCCCGTGGCTGTCAGCCGCGCGCGAACGGGTTCGAGTCCCGGAGCAATTATTTCTGCGCCGCCTATCGGCGCTCCTCCCCTCGATAGCCGTTCTAACTACGTTAGGGATAGTAACCCTGTGGGTGCTAGCCGTGGGGGTCGCGCACCTCGTGGCACGTCTAGTATTAGATGTTTTCGCTGTAATAGGCTGGGACATGTTCAGAGGGAGTGCAGGCAGGTAAACTATTGAGGCGCGCCCGCGACCGTGGGGCGGCCGCGTCTGGAAGTTTTAAACCGCGGGTTCTTAATCCCATGATTACTGTTTCTATTGGTCCTTTGGGATGCTTAGGGTTATTTGATACTGGAGCCAGCCACTCCTTTGTTAGTAACCAGCTTCTTAGTACTTTTGAAGGTAAAGTAGTTTGTAAGTCCTTCCCCCTGAGCTCGGCGGTGGACATAACGACGGCTAAGCTGCTGTACAAGTGGAGCGGGCCATGGCGCATCGACAAGTTCTTAACGCCCGTCTCTGTGCGTCTTATGGATGTTGCTGACCCGTCAGTAACCCGTCGTGCCCACGTTAGCCACCTTAAGGTGGTGGTGTAGTAAGTCCGCGCCCTATAAGAGGGGCGTGTAATGTTACCTGTTAAGGGTCAAGTATGTATATAAGGGTCAAGTGTGTATATAGTGTAAATTATTTTTGGGATTTATTGTGCATCTTTATTATAGTAAATATTAATTTAATTGATAGAAGAGTAGGCCTACCCAGATTTCTTAATGTATTAGAACTTTGATTATCGATGACTTGTGTCTGAATGTGCGAGGCTGGAGACTTATAATAAGCAAACTATGGCGCGTGTGCACGCCTACTCAAAGAAGAGAAAACTGTATGCAGTACATCTCCTCAGAGAACACTCTCAAATTTTCCGTGTCTATTGGGAGACATGATCTCGTGTGGATGTGCTCTAAACAGACTGACCAAGATGGACTGCACTTAGCAGCGGCCGTGTCAGCACCTTGTGAACGTTGGACTTGTGTTGTTGCTGTAATTGTGGATTTATTTTGTTCTCAGAGAGGTTCTGCCCTTCCCCTACCCCTCTCCTTCTGGTTCGAGTTACGGGTGTTGGAGTAGTCCGGCTACTGAAGATGGATGCTGGCTGGACCAACAGTAACGTGGATCGGGCCTCAACGTCATAGGGTTTTGATGTTGGAGAGAGTTGGAGTGTCGGTGCTGTGCGTAAGGTGTTGGAGTTCTGGGGGATATCAGAACGCGACTGCCAAGAAGACCTGCTACCTGAATATGAGGGCAGCTTTCCATGGGCCACTTGCTGGGGTCCGGGAGAACCGTCCCCTACATACCAGCTACTGACGACAGGGAAGGTACCGCCCTGCCGTTACACCCACTGCTGAGGACGCCTTCTGACCTCCCGTCAGGGGGGGAGGATGTAACGACTTACATGTAATGTCAATAATACCAAATAATATCGAATGGGACAAACACTCACCAACCAAGCGGCCGCTCTCGGAAGACCTACGCACGACCTACACCACTAAACCCGGCCTCCACTCTCGAGAATAATGCCCGTCCAACTGAGCCACGAGTTCCCTGACAACAGACTGCGAGAGTCGAACACGTGTCCAGCCAGCCAGAAAGAAGAGTTCCGTTTCCGGCCACGCATAGCCCTGGGCGCTTCGGCAACGTTCTCGAACATCCAGTTCCTTAGTTTGTTTTGTTTTCCGACCCTCCTTCTCCTTCGGTCCTTCCCCCCCTCTGAGAATTTTCATTTGTATATATACAGCTACGCCAATAAAGTAAAATCACTTACTACACTACAATCTCATGGATAAGAGGTGAGAACGGCGACTAGGTCTCGGGGATTATTTAATATTCAAAGTTATAAATTCTGTTTCGGCGTCATGGGGGGAACTGTATTCTAAATTACCGTCTGGACTTCAATTTTGTAATTAATTATTTATTTGAATTGCTATGCCATGCGCTTCCCGCGGCATATAGAAAGATGTCGCCCTTCGTCATCCATTTTAGCTGGGATTCAAACCCAGACCTTATTATTTGTCGTAATTGTATATACTTGCTTATTATTTAACGCGCACTGAGTGTCAGCGCGCTCCGGGTTCAAGACCCGCTTAGTAAACTTCCTTTTGTACCTTGCGATGGCAGATGTTATAATCAAATTTATTGTTTAAAACAGGATAGTAAAGCGAGACTTAGCTCGCTCTTGCATTAGGGAAATGATGTTTATACGTGACGTCAAGTTATTTATGAACGTTTGGAGTTATTGTTTTGTACTCCATTGCTGAGTGACGTCACGTAAGATAAAGCAGTTGTGGCTTATGCCTTATATTAAAATCATTATCATAAATACTAAGTAAATGTATCAAGGAGCTAAAGCCCATAAGACAAGTTTGGCATCAGAGATCCCAGACCTCGTATTATGTTGTGTTCTACACGCTTAGTGTTGTTTATATAATCACACTTAGGAGAATTTGAGATTGATTGTATTTGTACTTAATGGTCTGATGACTAATGGAGGTGCGCTTCACGCACGATGTTTGTTTTTCTCAAGTATTGTAAAGTTGTTATTTCAATAATAAAATTTATTTTGTGCAATCAGGTGATTCTTTTACCTGATATTAGCCTTCCTCACCCTATAAATATTCATAGATATAGAAGGGGAGGTAGCAAATGGTAGCAGAGCGTGGTTTTGCCCTTAGGTCTTAGGTCCTTGGTACACGCCTGGAGAGATGTTGAGAAAACAAAATATATATATATAATTTTCGGAAGGTTATATTCTATGTTTTATACACTGTACTAATTCCTGTCGTTATCTTGTTTCATACTGTCATTGGCCATGGCTCCTCCACTGAAACCAGACAA
This sequence comes from Timema podura, assembly GCA_033556935.1. NCBI lineage: Eukaryota > Metazoa > Arthropoda > Insecta > Phasmatodea > Timematidae > Timema > Timema podura. Next base: position 22,363,115 of record JAVRXN010000013.1, on the reverse strand, counting down.
GGCGTCGTCCAGGATGACGAGATCCGATGTGTACCGACTTAGCCGTGAACAACTCCTCGCCGAGCTCCAGGTTTGGTCCACCCCTGTTCCACCCAACGCAACGGTGGGTGAGTTGAGGTCTCTTTTATGTGAACTTGTGAGTGATGTCGGGGCGTCTCAGGCAGATTTAGGTATGGACACGGATGTGAGTGGTGAACAACCCACGATGCCCTCCCGTTCTCCCGTTCCCCATGCGCCAGGGGGATATTCTAAGAGTCAAAGTAAAGTCATATTGGAGATATTAGGCCGGGTTCCGGTGTGCAGTGGCCAGAACTACACGGAATTGTTTAACTTTTTAGTAGAAATCAACCGGGCCTCCCGCCTCGAGCTCGTTAGCGAGCCCGAGTTTCTGACTTTGTGTTTATCCAAGACGTCAGGGTTCTTGACCGAGTTGTTTTCCAGGGGCATACAGGCGGATTTATCTGTTAAGGCAGTGACTGATCAGATTTTAAATACGCTTTTGCCTAGTAGAGTTAGGCATAAGTTATGTAGAGAGGTTGTGCACAGGTTCCAGGCCCCACACGAGTCATTTAGGAACTTTGTCCTTTCTATCACGGAGGCGGCCCGCGTGCTTAATACCGACCTTAAGGAGCCCGAACTGGTAAACATTATTTTGGAAAACGTGTCTCCCCTTACCAGGCGCCATTTTGTTTTCTCGAGTAAGCCTTCAACTATACTTGATCTCTATGCCCTGGCTTCGCACGTAGAGGAAACTCTTCTCTCTGAAGACGAATACCTTATCGCGCAAGCGCCCGTGGCTGTCAGCCGCGCGCGAACGGGTTCGAGTCCCGGAGCAATTATTTCTGCGCCGCCTATCGGCGCTCCTCCCCTCGATAGCCGTTCTAACTACGTTAGGGATAGTAACCCTGTGGGTGCTAGCCGTGGGGGTCGCGCACCTCGTGGCACGTCTAGTATTAGATGTTTTCGCTGTAATAGGCTGGGACATGTTCAGAGGGAGTGCAGGCAGGTAAACTATTGAGGCGCGCCCGCGACCGTGGGGCGGCCGCGTCTGGAAGTTTTAAACCGCGGGTTCTTAATCCCATGATTACTGTTTCTATTGGTCCTTTGGGATGCTTAGGGTTATTTGATACTGGAGCCAGCCACTCCTTTGTTAGTAACCAGCTTCTTAGTACTTTTGAAGGTAAAGTAGTTTGTAAGTCCTTCCCCCTGAGCTCGGCGGTGGACATAACGACGGCTAAGCTGCTGTACAAGTGGAGCGGGCCATGGCGCATCGACAAGTTCTTAACGCCCGTCTCTGTGCGTCTTATGGATGTTGCTGACCCGTCAGTAACCCGTCGTGCCCACGTTAGCCACCTTAAGGTGGTGGTGTAGTAAGTCCGCGCCCTATAAGAGGGGCGTGTAATGTTACCTGTTAAGGGTCAAGTATGTATATAAGGGTCAAGTGTGTATATAGTGTAAATTATTTTTGGGATTTATTGTGCATCTTTATTATAGTAAATATTAATTTAATTGATAGAAGAGTAGGCCTACCCAGATTTCTTAATGTATTAGAACTTTGATTATCGATGACTTGTGTCTGAATGTGCGAGGCTGGAGACTTATAATAAGCAAACTATGGCGCGTGTGCACGCCTACTCAAAGAAGAGAAAACTGTATGCAGTACATCTCCTCAGAGAACACTCTCAAATTTTCCGTGTCTATTGGGAGACATGATCTCGTGTGGATGTGCTCTAAACAGACTGACCAAGATGGACTGCACTTAGCAGCGGCCGTGTCAGCACCTTGTGAACGTTGGACTTGTGTTGTTGCTGTAATTGTGGATTTATTTTGTTCTCAGAGAGGTTCTGCCCTTCCCCTACCCCTCTCCTTCTGGTTCGAGTTACGGGTGTTGGAGTAGTCCGGCTACTGAAGATGGATGCTGGCTGGACCAACAGTAACGTGGATCGGGCCTCAACGTCATAGGGTTTTGATGTTGGAGAGAGTTGGAGTGTCGGTGCTGTGCGTAAGGTGTTGGAGTTCTGGGGGATATCAGAACGCGACTGCCAAGAAGACCTGCTACCTGAATATGAGGGCAGCTTTCCATGGGCCACTTGCTGGGGTCCGGGAGAACCGTCCCCTACATACCAGCTACTGACGACAGGGAAGGTACCGCCCTGCCGTTACACCCACTGCTGAGGACGCCTTCTGACCTCCCGTCAGGGGGGGAGGATGTAACGACTTACATGTAATGTCAATAATACCAAATAATATCGAATGGGACAAACACTCACCAACCAAGCGGCCGCTCTCGGAAGACCTACGCACGACCTACACCACTAAACCCGGCCTCCACTCTCGAGAATAATGCCCGTCCAACTGAGCCACGAGTTCCCTGACAACAGACTGCGAGAGTCGAACACGTGTCCAGCCAGCCAGAAAGAAGAGTTCCGTTTCCGGCCACGCATAGCCCTGGGCGCTTCGGCAACGTTCTCGAACATCCAGTTCCTTAGTTTGTTTTGTTTTCCGACCCTCCTTCTCCTTCGGTCCTTCCCCCCCTCTGAGAATTTTCATTTGTATATATACAGCTACGCCAATAAAGTAAAATCACTTACTACACTACAATCTCATGGATAAGAGGTGAGAACGGCGACTAGGTCTCGGGGATTATTTAATATTCAAAGTTATAAATTCTGTTTCGGCGTCATGGGGGGAACTGTATTCTAAATTACCGTCTGGACTTCAATTTTGTAATTAATTATTTATTTGAATTGCTATGCCATGCGCTTCCCGCGGCATATAGAAAGATGTCGCCCTTCGTCATCCATTTTAGCTGGGATTCAAACCCAGACCTTATTATTTGTCGTAATTGTATATACTTGCTTATTATTTAACGCGCACTGAGTGTCAGCGCGCTCCGGGTTCAAGACCCGCTTAGTAAACTTCCTTTTGTACCTTGCGATGGCAGATGTTATAATCAAATTTATTGTTTAAAACAGGATAGTAAAGCGAGACTTAGCTCGCTCTTGCATTAGGGAAATGATGTTTATACGTGACGTCAAGTTATTTATGAACGTTTGGAGTTATTGTTTTGTACTCCATTGCTGAGTGACGTCACGTAAGATAAAGCAGTTGTGGCTTATGCCTTATATTAAAATCATTATCATAAATACTAAGTAAATGTATCAAGGAGCTAAAGCCCATAAGACAAGTTTGGCATCAGAGATCCCAGACCTCGTATTATGTTGTGTTCTACACGCTTAGTGTTGTTTATATAATCACACTTAGGAGAATTTGAGATTGATTGTATTTGTACTTAATGGTCTGATGACTAATGGAGGTGCGCTTCACGCACGATGTTTGTTTTCTCAAGTATTGTAAAGTTGTTATTTCAATAATAAAATTTATTTTGTGCAATCAGGTGATTCTTTTACCTGATATTAGCCTTCCTCACCCTATAAATATTCATAGATATAGAAGGGGAGGTAGCATTACCTGAAAAAGAAAGACAAACAAAAGTTTAAAAAACTTCACTTTGATAACAGAATGGATGGAAAAACATAATCTTAAATTTGACATATACATAAGATAGCATTATCACACCCCCTTCAGTGGCAGAATAGTCTATGGCGTCACTTTCGTGTTAGACTTGCCTGCTGATGACGGTGAGATCGGGATTCGAATCTTGGTCAGGTCTACTGAGAACGGTCTTTACTTAATAGTTTCTCAATCTCCTTCCACGCAAGTGCGGGTAGTTTACCTCTAAAATGCCACCTTCATCATTCCTGCTCCATTAAAGTAATTATCAATATGAAGAACAGGTAGTAAGACAGAGTGAAAAAAAAAAAAAAGAGTATCATGGTTGTTGTTTGGTCTTAAAGTTCATCGACACAAAAGTTGCCATTAATGCACAAAAAAACCCAACAAAAACATAATTTTTAAAATAACAAAAATTATAGAAAAAAGACATAAGATTAAAAGAGCAAATCAGCGTGAAACTGGTGAAGAAACAAATACCTTTCTCTGAAATTTAGACTTTAGTTAAGGTGGATTGGAAGGGTGGGTGAGAAAAAAACTATTATTTCTGCAGTTTTTGTAACAAAACTTTTTTTAATCAAAAGAAATTAAATAATTCTCCAGTAGAAACATAGTTAAGTTTTACTCACATCGTATGTCAACAGTAGTTAAATATCTGTCACGAGTGTTCTGGAATTTAATGACAACATTTCCTCTTCATTTAAAAAGTTTCTCATCTAATGCCACCATACTCATGACAGATATTCAACAACTGTTGAAGTCACCATGTGAAGAAAATTAAACATTATGTTTTTACTGGAGAATTATTTGATTTATTTTGACCAACAAAATGTTTTGATATAAAAACTAAAAAAAAAACCACTGACCTTTTATCACTTCCTCTTCCACCCACCTTAAGACATGGTGTACGTAATAGGATAATGAGAGTTAGTATCATTTAACTCTAAAATTATTTTCTTTTAGATTTTACTTTACTTTACATCCATTACTGTTTACAACCTCGGTCAGTATTTAGTCAGGTCATTAATTTTCCACTATCACCTTCCTAGGTCTGTCGTAGCTTCATATGCCTTACTTGCTTTGCTCGTTGGGGGCTCCACCCCCAAACTCCCAATGAGTTTTCTTTGCAAGTGGATGTAAACTAATGTAATCCCAGAGTCGTTTTTTGATAGGTCTTACCGTTTAGCCACAAGAGACCTCCAAAGAAAGGTCCGCACCGACTTTAAAGTTGCTCCGACATTTTTAATTTTTTTTGGGGGTTAAAAACTAATTTTTTTATTTTTTCGGAATTTTCCCGTGGTTACAGGCTAGAAGCTATAAGTGTGCTATATTTCAAGTTTCTAGCTCATCTGGAAGTGGGTGACCATTAATTTCAGTGAGTGAATGAGTCAGCCATGCGGCTTTATAGTAGTATAATATATTATAACTTAAGACTAGGACAGGCACAACATCCAATCCCCGGCCGTTAATTTATCAATATGAAAAGGTAAACCCCTATTTGATCAATGATACACTTTTCGATTCCCGGCACGGTCGAAGATCCCTTAGTTCTGTAGGAAGGCGCGCTACCGACTGAGCTAACGTGTCGGATCCGTTTATATTATGAGGTATAAAATGTGAACACGAAATATTTATTATCCCTACCGTGAAAGACAAAAAGTTGCATAAGAGACAGGATGCGATGTGATTCAATAACTGAACGCCTCATTCAATTATAGAGAGGCCTTGTTGCGACAACGGGATCTCAAAAAGACCTGTTTGCGTGTTTGCTTCTCCCGGTGAATATAGCGCAACACCGCGGATGTTTTTACTTGGGAAAGGGACGTCTGCTAAGATCTCATGCGATACTTCACCGGTGGAAAACGATGCAAATTTAATATCTTGGCCATTTTTACTATTTGAGAGTTTCTTATGTTATTGTTATGCTAGAGACCGTTTCTTTTGTGACCTAAGGGTCAAAGTTTCTGGCTACATATCCAGAGGTCCTACGTTTGATCATTGGTGCTTCCAGATTTTTTTATTTTTTATGAAGCAGTGGGTCTAGAACCGGGTAATCTCAACCTCTTGAGGACAAATGAGGAACTACTTGGATGGAAAAGTAGCACCTCAGGTCTAGAAAACTGAGATTAACGGCCAGAGGGTTCGCTGTGCTGACCACATGACACCCTATTTCCATGTAAGTTGGTACTAGCATTGCCAAAAGATGGCAGCCGCTTTATTGGTATAAAACCATGAAGCTTTTTTTATTGTTTTTATGTATAAAAATGAGGCGAGTAATAAAGCTTATTGTTTAAAACTTCATTTTAAGAGTGTACCATCATGGTTATAACTACCTATGTACAAAATGGGTTGTTCTCTTTTTAAAATTTTGGGTGCTAATCAAATGATCCTTCCACCTTTTCCTGAAGGTGTGACCTTCGTCTACGTTGTAAGGTAGTAGGCTTACCTTTCATGGTTCCACTATAACGCAACCTAGAATTATTTATTATTATTATTATTATTATTATTATTATTATTATTATTATTATTATTATTATTATTATTATTATTAGCACCACGTTTTACTACCCGTTCGGGTTATACGCACTTACGCTAATGTGTAATGGTAGGGTGATTGTGAGATGAAAATGGAGGACCTACAGTTTAACTTGGGATCCGAACCACGTTGGAGGCCTGGCATTCCTCACATTCACAAGTTGTGATTAATACACGTCTTGTCAGAGGTGAAGGAAGGGTTTGGCAATCAGATAAATCTGTGCCGGGACCGAGGATTGAGCCCCGGACCCCCAGAACAGAAGTCTGACACTTTACCCCTAGACCGGCAGGTCCCCTCTGATTGACAAAATAAAACAAGAATGTTTTATTACATTCTAATGCATAAATACAAAAAAAAAGTTTTGTAAAATTTTAATAACGAGCTAAATTTTCTTGGTTTGTCTAAAAAAAATATTAGTTTCGCCTATAAATCAAAATATGCTAGGCGAACAAAGATAGTATTTATTTAAAAGACAATGAATATTTAAAAAAACTACTTAAGTTTAGATCCATTTATTTGTAAAACAAGATTTTGGATGCAGCCATAAAATTTAAAAAAGTCTATATCTAATTTATTTTCGTAAGTATAATTTCATAGGGGTCTAAAGGGTTAATTAATAACTTTTTTATCACTCAAGAAGTCTGATTGATGGCGGGTGGGGTCTTAGAACCCCTTCTGTATGCTATAACTTTCTACCTTCTTCTATAACTTCTGTCTTATTATTTTTTTTTTTGTTAAGAATATTTCTGTATAGCTCATTGAAAAGTAGTTTATATAATCTGATAGACATCCTTTTACAGGAATATTGCTGCACACGACATAATTATGGAATTGAGGTCGATCTGCATACAAGAACGGCACTGGTAAGGAATCGAACAGGAATATTTTGAATACCTTAAGTTGAGAGTGCAGGGAACGCGATTTAAGGACAGTGTTTTGACAGTTTTTATGGAAATACCTTTTTTGGGGGGTCAAAATAAATAAATTATTGCTTTGATAGAAACATTGAGTTTAATTTTCTATACATGGTGATATCAACAGTTGTCATGAAGATTGTGGCATTAGATGAGAAATTTTATAACTGAAGATAAAAAGTTGTCATTAAATTCTAGGACACCCTTGAAAGATATTCAGAAACAGTTGATATCACCATATGAAGAATGAAACTATATGTTTCTATTGGAGAAATATTTTATTCATTTTGAACAACAACAGTTTTGCTATAAAACCTGCAAAATATCACTGATATTTTTATAGCGTCCCATACACTCGCGTCACATGTTTTAGGCTACACGACAGAACCTTCTCCTCCTTCTATGATGCATATCGCGGGTGTGTTGGGAAGGGGAGGGGGGGAGGGAGTCGGCAGCACGCAGGAATGCCACCGCTCGGCCAAATGGGGGATACACGATCAATATTCAGAGAGCGCTTCTTTCGCCGGACCCACTTTAAAACTCTCACGCGGACCCCGCCCCCTGCCTAGTTTTACAGCCCGGTCGACCCGCTACTTGAACACTTCTGATGAGGAACAACTTCCGAGGGCGTGTACCGTGGGTTCACCAATACAAGAGACCCCGGTAGACCGGCTTCGGTCTAGTGGTCAGCCACAGGTTTATGCGCCACAGACGCCGCTCTAAATATTTTAGGAAAACGTGTGATTCAAGCTTTATAGGCACAACCTAGGTTCAAACCAGAGTACCCTGTCCTAGACAACCACTCGGTCACGGGGGGTGGAGCGGCAGCAATCAGCAGGTGCTAAAAGGATGTGTAAACGGAGCGAAACGTCGCACGCGAGCAGATACCCACTTTCTCCGGGACAATGTTTGTTAGTTGACGACGCCGCCGCTACGCTATTTTGGCGCCTTGAGGCTTCCACTGCATTAGCTTCAAAACCGTTTCTTTTTCTTTTAAGTTACGCGACCCTTCATTCGTAAAACACTCTTGTAAGCTCTTATCGCGGTAGATTTACCGGGAAATTAGATACAAGATTATGCTCGAACCAGAAAACGTATTGGAGTACGGTTTTCTGCATCCTTCATTTGACTACCGTGACATAGGTTTATTGTTTTCGTTTTAAAAATAATTTTCTTTTTAAATATTGCTGTACGAGTATAGTTGTTTAATTGGCCTCGATTCCCTTGTTTTCTAAAGAAAAGTACAGAAAATTACACCACAATGTGAATCTTTTTCGAGCTGTAGTACCTTCCTAAGTTAGGTGTTATCAGCGAGTGGGTGAGGTGTGTAGGGATGGTGGGAAGGTGGCTCAGAGGTGGGAGGGATGGATTCTGGTCTCAAGTACCCCAAACTTTTAATTATTTAAAATAAATACAAAAATTAGGCAATTAAAATCTGTAAACATGGTTGTATTAGTTAAGTTTTAAAATTAATTATTACTTAACCTAGAAAGGAGGAGTGTTATTTTAACTAAAACATGACTGACCATATAATTTTCAAATGTCAGGCTACAAAAAACAATATCATATTTTAACTTTGTTAGAAACTTTACCCACTTCGGTGGCCGCGTCTTCTATCGCGCTACTCTAGCAGTGGTTTAGACTGCCGCTGACAGGCAGATCAAGGCTCAAATCTCAGTCCGGTGTACTGAAGGGGATTTTTCCAAAATGGTTTTACAATCTCCCTCCACGCTATTGCGGGTACTTTTCCTATAAATATAACCTTCCAAATCCCTAAAACCATCAGCGTAATTAGTACATAAGCTGTTAGCATGAACGGGTAGTAAGATGTCGTGCTAAAAAAAATGTATTACCAACTTTACATGCTAATTAGGTAAAATTTATTTCCAGATCAGATATAAAAGGTATAGAAAACATGAATGAAAATACATAGATATTAAGAGCCCGGGGCTTGTTTGAAATCGCAATGTTTTAAAAAAAAAATTAGGTCAAAATAAGATTACTTAAAAAAAAAAAAGAGTGCGTTTACTTTTTATTTTAGAGTCCTCCTAATAAAGATGCCCCGTACCCTCAGGGGTAAGCTTACCAAAGGTTGAAAACCACTAGCTTTGAACCAAGATGATATTTTCTAGGGATTATTTTGGAATAGGAAACCGCCATGGTTTGGGTTACTGGTGTAATAAGAAAAGTTTATTCAGTGTGTTTATACCTTTTAAAAATCCGACAACTTGGCTCAGTCGGTAGCGTGTCTGTCTGCCGAGTTAAAGGTCCTGGGTTCGATTCCTTGGTACGACCGAAAAATTTATCATTGGTGAAATGTGTTTTTACCCTTTCACAGTGATGAATTAACGGCCGGGGGGGCTGGGTGTTGTGTCTGTTCTAGATTAAAGTTAGTTTATAAGACATGCATTGATATAATCCAGTCGGTTCAGGAAAGTACACGGTAAATAACTCAAATAAATAAATATTTATATAATTATGTACACACCCATTAAAACTGTCACTTCCACCTTTAGGGAAAACCACCCTCAACACATATCGAGACCAATCTGAAGGGTACGAGTTAAAAAAGGGAGAGAGCCCAATTCTAACTCAAAATGAGTTAGTACTGTCATCTGTTAGAGAATCATGAGGCATTTTAATGTACTTTATACTATGGTTCAAAAGAGTTCTCTGTCATAGTTAAATTAATATAAAAAATTATTTGCTGAGGGTATTATGGGGTTTGAGATATGAAAACTGTTGTTCTGGAAAACGTGTGTAGTGCATTTCCCCCCTTTTCCCTTGTATCATACAAGTCCGCTTGTTTGCAGTAATTTTATATTACAATACGGCCTGGAGAACTGTTCTTGTACCATAAATGACGTTTTTTTTATTTTAGTGTGTGTACATAATTATTTTGAATGACAAGAAAAAACTTTAAAAAAATACTGCACAGTTTGATATAGTTCTCGCATTAAATACATGAATTATGGGAATTTTATTTATTTTTATTTTGAGTATTTTCGTTAGCTCACATAAACATCTGGGAAAAGATTGTTTTTAAATATTTTAAATATATATTAATGATTTTAAATACATAGCCTCAAACTCTTATGACCTATATCAGTGTGCACGCAGACTAAACGTCAGGCTTTAATCTGCCAGTATAAGGAGGTCAGGGTTCAGATCCAACCACACTTACAAAGATTAATTTTTTTCTAAATGGTTTATCATATTCCGTTCACTCAAATATGGTTACATTTCCTCTAAATTACATCTTTCACGCCAACCTAGGTGGTATTGGGGTAAAGTGATCGCATCAGGATTCTCTGTTCGTGGGTTCAAACCCAGCTAAGGTCAACGAATTTTTCTTGAGCGTAAACAATCCGTAGCACAACTTCCTTTGGAGGGGAAGTAAAGCCGTCGGTACCATATCGATTGTGGCACGTAACAGAACCCTGGAATGTATGAGAAAGTACCTTTGACGACAAAATTAGTAGCCCTTTTGAGCTCGCTCATAGAAATTCTCTTGTGCTAATATAATCAATTGGTTCAGAAAGTGCAAGTTAACTACCTCAAATAAATATTTTAAATAAACAACACATTTTTCACGTCCCCTACCCACCTGCTTAATTAAAATGTTCGTAGCCCAAACGGGAAATAAGATGCGATGTTAATAATAATAATAATAATAATAAATTTAAGAAAACATGTTTTTATAGGCTGTGGCCCGCAATATGCCCCGAGATTTTGAACTTGTACCTTCAACTAGTTTGAGTTTAATTAAGACCACTGGGATTAGCAAAATATTTGGACCAACCCTTGAATCAGAAAAAAAAAAAGATGCTGGAGATCTCATAAAGATGTTTACACTAATATTATGACCATTCAATAAAGACAGTTACATTCTACAAGTGTAAAAGTAGAAAACCACCAGAAAACATCTCATGCTCTGGCTGTACAAAAGTGCTTTACTCAGATTTAAAAAAAAAATTAGCAATCCTATTTACTGATGTTATATTATTGTTTGAAAAACAAATAAAGAATATTCTAAAATCTTCTCACGGAATTTGAGGTAACTATGGCGGAGCAAAGTTTAAAAAATGTTGCCTTAGAAAATTCGATCAACTAAGTGGGAAGATAAAAATAATGTTTTTAGTGGGTCTAAATTTGTATTATTAGCTACAATTTCTTATAGCTTTCTTGGAAGTAAGAAAATTTAAGAATTCTTTTAGTTCACCCTCTTTTTCAATTCACATCTTTACCTAAAAGAACTAGGAAGTGTTTGTTGAATATGTATATTAAATACATTAGAAAATAAGTTAACATTTTTCTAAATTCATATAATTAAGTTTGTTCATAATATAAGCTTTTGTATGAACGGTTTATTTCACAAGAAGAATTCAAAATATTGCAAACCTTTTCTTCTATTGAAATAATTGAGTGGCAAGAATTTACGTTTTAGTAAAGCTTACATTTTGGCTTCTTTTTAATTTTTTTGCAGATAGAAGTTTTTTTTTAAAAAAAGTAAAATATTCCAAAGAGCAAATTTAATTTAAAAAACCTATTTTTTTCACTAATTGATTGTGTCAGAAACAGTAATTTATCGCTTTAAATTCCAAAACACTGTGCTTGCGTTCATCTTATACTGAAGAGAGAGGAGGTTTTCCTGTATACCGTTAGTAAACTGAAGAAAGAGGAAAAAAATAAAACTGCAGACACTTAAAATCAAATTTTTATGAACCAAGATTATATAGTTTTAAAATACCAGAACTACAGTTAAGCATCTGCTTAATATTCATCATAAACGTATACGTAGCGAGGAAAGGATGGCTACTGTTACTCACAAAAAAAAAAAGAAAAAAGCATAATATTCTATCTAGCTACATTAGAGTAGAGTAAAACATCATAAAATATTTAAAAAATATATAATTTTTATTACTAATCTTCTCAACCTATTTTTTTTATTTTCTTGACCTTAGTAATGAAATATTAAAAAGAACCTATTATGCAATAAGTAATTTCCCGTTTGAAAAAAAAAAAGACGCAGAGTAAATAAAAAAGCAAGTAGACTAATGAATTTAACGTCGTTTTATTATTATCATTATTATTACTAAACTGAGTATTTCTAGTATTTCTAAACCGAGTGGTTTTATCAGCACACGACTTTTAAAACTCAATTAATTTTACTTCAGGGGGATAATCCAGTCTCTTGATGTAAATTCATAACTGTGAGAGGGGGAAGTTTTAATTTTCCTAAAGTTAGGATTTTCAGCCCATGTCCACAGACAATGTATACACCAGACCCACAAACTCCAGGTTAAAATGGTTTCTTTGATTGAGAGAGCTTGAGTCTTTCAACACGGGGATCGCTAGGTGCAGTCCCAAGTGATAACTTCACTATCAAACAGGCACTTTTAAAAAAAAATTCATTTTAAAGATGGTTTAACTAGATAACAAACAAAAATAGTTTTCTTGTGTCAATAAACCAGCTTTCACAAATCATGATACAGATGGCAACACTAACTCAATTTGAGTTAAAATAGAACTTTCCCCCTCTTTCCCCTGTATCTTTTATTCCTAAGAACATTTTTTTTTGTTTGAAGGTATTTAACATGCACTTTTCTTAACCGACTGATTATATCAGCACATGACTTATAAACTAAACTATAAATAGAACAAACACAACACCCAGACCCCAGCTGGTAATTCGTCACTGTGAAAGGGGTTAGCCACATTTAACAAATGATAAAAAAAAAAAGGGTCACACTAGGAATTGAAACCTGGGACTCATAGGACCGTATGAAGATACGATACCGACTGAGCTAGGTTGTCGTATAAGAACAAGCTATATAACAGGGCTCATCTTTCCTAGATCTTGACCTCTTGACCTTCCAACAAATGTAATTTTAAGGTAAAAGGTTTTTAGAATGTATTTGTGAACGAACATAAACATTCAAGACTCTTAAAGAGAGATAAGGTGTTTATCTCTAACACAGCCAACCCAGCCTCCTTTAAAAGAAAAGCTCTGTATCTTTTTGCCGAAATAAAATATACCAGATTTTAAAAAAGAATGTACGTTGAATTTATATATGTAGTTTGAAAATAGCAAAAACCTTAATTTAGTAGGATTTTGGTAGAAATAAACTTTTATTGAATAACTTTAATATTTTTATGGGTCAGCATTGATAATATTTGAGTTGATTATTAATGTAATTTATTAGGTATTGATAAGATTTATTAAAAATTACAATTCCAGATCACATGAACTGATGTATGAATAGACCTACGTGAAAGAAGATCTAGTAACTTTTTAAGATGTCAGATAAAGTTCTTCCTGTTCATATTGGAGGCAAAATACATTTTTTCCGACTTCATAGCTACTTTCTAATCTATATAGCATCTAGTATACACTTATAACAGATTAGTAGTTGACCTCAGTGATCTTAGGGTAAAGTGCTAACCTCAGCACCCAAAGTTCGTGGGTTCAAAACCAGCCGAGGTCAACCGATAAAAATCCATAGCACAACTTCGTTCGGAGGCGAATTAAAGCCATTGGTTGATTGTGGTATGTAAAATAACCCTGGAAGTATGTAAAATATCTTTTCGGCAAAACTGGTAGGCTCTCGCTAGTAAATTCTCGTGTGCTGATATAATCAGTCAGCTCAGAGAGTGCACGTTAAATCCCAAATAATAATAATAATAATAATAATAATAAATAAACACGCTTGGAATCACATGAAGATCATTCAACGTCACCATCCATGGATTCTGTAACGTCTAAGGCTACAAATGTTGCGCTGATTTATGATCAATGTGTGGACGTGACTTTTTTTTTAATCTAACCTACTTATCCTTTTCCATTAGATTAAATAGGTTAAGGGCCCACTTGCTATAAACCACACTTAAAAACAACACTGTCGATTACCTCTTAATGAAAAAAATAAGGAAGCCAACCATCCTGTTCCCATTACAGTCGTGTAAAGAGCAATGTCGTGTGATGTGTGACATTCCAAAAAGCGTATTATGGACACAGAGAGTTTTGGTAAGTGTCAACGACCCTCCCCAGAGACTTCACACAACTGGGGGCATTCGTTCCTCAACACGCCTTTAATTTTTTCATTCATAGTTTAGTTATAGTCGGATCGCCATAAGAGAAAACTACCGGTTCAGAATGCTACCATACCAATTCGAATGTGTTCGTGCAATAAGCTGCGTGTTATGCGGCTGATTCTTTTGAGAGATCTTGTGGTTTTGAAAGATGTCAGTTAAATAAAGTGAATTTTTTGACAAAGCTTGGCTGCTAAACATATATTTTGTACATATTTTAAAAGTATTTTCCTACGGTGGTATTAATATACAATAAAGTAGGCTCAGGGTTGATATCAATTTACCTAGGAATGGACTTATCTAATTGCTAGAAAAGTGGATAGATCTATTTTCACGTGTTCATACGTCAAGTCAGGCTATCTGGAGCTGTGACTTTTTTTTAATATATATTATCAATACATATGTAACAATAATAATTTGGTATAATATTATCATTGCCTTTTTTTTTAGCACCGCGTCTTACTATCTGTTCAGGTTTACACAAAATTGTATATACTATTTTCTTATTATCTAGGAATTGAGGAAGGTTGAATTTAGAAGAGGTGTACCCACATTTTCGTGAATGGAGAGTGTAAATACAGTCAGGAAAAAATCACTCAGCACATTCGACCAAGATTAAAACCCCGATCTGCCTGTCATCGGCAGTCTAGTCTGTTGCGAGTGTGATTATTTATATCATGTGGCCACCGACGCGGGTGTTTTTAATGTTGCATGCAAAATAATATATTTGTTAAAAAGCCCTTTCTATGAAAATTGGACTGTAGCAACGCTTGTGTGACGTCAATTAGAAAAGTGATGACTTTTTTTTCTAAACTTGAGGTATGTACATCAACCATTATTTGGTCCAATTTGACCAGAGATTAAAATTGTTAAATAAACAAAAGTATCATTTATCTATTAAAAAAAACCCATAATATTTGAGAGTATCACCATATTTAATTTTAAAATTTAATTTAATTTTAGCACCATGTCTTACTACCCGTTCGGATTATACGCTTAAGTACTAATTATTTTAATGAATTAGGAATTGGGAAGGTTGAATTTAGAGGAAGTGAACCCCATTAGCGTGGAGGGAGAGTGGAAAACCATTTAAGAAAAACTACCCCCAGTTCACCCACCTAGATTCGAACCTCGATCTCCCCGTCCTTGGTGGTCTGGCTCAACACGACTGGCACGTTAGCTTACTACGCCACCAAGGAGGGTCATCACTATATTACAGTGAAATAATAATATGTTGCTTCGTAGAAGACCCTGTGTTCTGTATCTTCCTACTCGTCCGAGTTATTCGTTCACAATAAATAGGTAAGGACTAGGAGAGAGTATAATTTAGATGAAATGTACCTGCATTTGTGTGAAAAGAAGTTAGACACCATCTAGGGAAAAAACCCACCTCCATCGGTATTCGAAACCACATCTCTCCATCACTAAACGAAAACGGGAACTGGTCCTTTTCTCTCGCGGGCCCACCAGTTTGGGCTTTCTTAAAAATTACTAAATCATTTGAACAGACAATAAAAATAACTTTGAAAATCAACATAGCCTCAAACTCCTAAAAAAAATCATTTTAAAAACAGCCAGCTTAAGTCAAAGCAAGATCATTGTACGGTTAAGTTAAGTCACGGGATTCGAGAACCCTTGAAGAAGCAAGATGGCCTCTTGACACGTATAAAGGCTCGCCTGGAGGGCTGAAGCAGGCTAATAATAATTATATTCACTAACTCCTCCTTTCCAAGGTTCGCAGAGTGGATTTAAAAATCACCAGCATGCTCAGAAAATTACTCAGCATATGTGTTCCTAGCAGTATACTGCTGTACTGTATTATTCTTGTGGTTAATATAATAGACACACCTAAATATTGCGAGACGTGTTTTTAGACTAGTTTTATTTTGCACATTAAAATTACAATCAAAACATGTTTTATTGTAACTAATTTAAATGTATACTACGTAAACAAAAAACTGTTTTTTTTTACTAAATTTACTTATTAGCCTTTTAAATTCAAATTATGGTCAAGTTTGTTGATTTAATTACGAATTATCAAAATTATAGGTATACATTCTTTTCTCGATAGCAAATGCCTGTGGTTATAGCCTTATATTAATTACGCTAGTGGCTTAGGAATGAGGAAGGTTGAATTTTGAGGAAGTGTAACCTGCATTTGTGTGGAGGAAAAGTGGAAAACTATTTTTTTTTAAATACCCTCAGTTCACCCGACCAAGATTTGACTCTCATTATCCCAATCATCGGCAGTCTATTCCATTGCGAGAGTGACGCCTTGGACCAGGGGTCTCCAAACTACGGCCCGTGGGCCACATCCGCCAGCCACAAGATTATATTTGGCCCGTCTCAATATTCTATCAAAAAACAAATTAATTGTTTTTCTTTGTTATTAATTAACCACGCAGTTTATTTGACTTGTCCAGTTCCTGACACAAGCCGTGTACTTCCCGCACCATCCGTCTCCCCCCATGAACCAAGCCAGAGTGCTTCCCCCCATGACACCAAGCCAGAGTACTTCCCCCCATGACACCAAGCCAGAGTGCTTGTCCGATTGCAAAGCCC
This sequence comes from Timema podura, assembly GCA_033556935.1. NCBI lineage: Eukaryota > Metazoa > Arthropoda > Insecta > Phasmatodea > Timematidae > Timema > Timema podura. The sequence continues at coordinate 22,346,498 of JAVRXN010000013.1, read as the reverse complement.
AAATTTCATGAACGCAAGGCGCAGAGTGCTTTACCTACACAGAACCAGGGTGCTTGATGATATAGGCCAGTATCTATTCCCCTGCCCCAAAGGGCTTATGAAAAATCCAAAGATGTTACCCTAATGATCAAAATACAATAATGTATTACCCCCCCATCGGGTGCTTCATGACACCAACCAGTTGCTTTGAGCCGACCAACCAGAGGCTACATGGAGATACCAGTCCGAATCTCCCATGACAAGGGGTGGCTTCTCCCCCTAAAAGCAGGTGTTTCCCACTCTCCCATCACCAAATCCGAGTTGCTTTCCCCAATACAACCTATGCCAATTCTTATCCCTATGAAACAAGTACTTAAGTGCTTCCCGAACGGATATAAGCTACGGTACTAATCATAATAAAATGCTTCCCATACACCAAGCCAGAGTGCTTCCCCCCATGAAACCAAGCCAGAGTGCTTACCCCATGACAAAAAGCCAGAGTGCTTCCCCCCCCCCATGAAACCAAGCCAGAGTGCTTCCCCCATGAAACCAAGCCAGAGTGCTTCCCCCATGACACCAAGCCAGAGTGCTTCCCCCATGAAACCAAGCCAGAGTGCTTCCCCCATGACACCAAGCCAGAGTGCTTCCCCCATGAAACCAAGCCAGAGTGCTTCCCCCATGACACCAAGCCAGAGTGCTTCCCCCATGACACCAAGCTAGAGTGCTTCCCCCATGACACCAAGCCAGAGTGCTTCCCCCATGACACCAAGCTAGAGTGCTTTCCCCCATGACAAAAAGCCAGAGTGCTTTCCCCATGACACCAAGCCAGAGTGCTTCCCCCCATGACACCAAGCTAGAGTGCTTCCCCCCATGACACCAAGCTAGAGTGCTTCCCCCCATGACACCAAGCCAGAGTGCTTCCCCCCATGACACCAAGCTAGAGTGCTTTCCCCCATGACAAAAAGCCAGAGTGCTTCCCCCCATGAAACCAAGCCAGAGTGCTTCCCCCCATGACACCAAGCCAGAGTGCTTCCCCCCATGACACCAAGCCAGAGTGCTTCCCCCATGAAACCAAGCCAGAGTGCTTCCCCCCATGACACCCAAGCCAGAGTGCTTCCCCCCATGAAACCAAGCCAGAGTGCTTCCCCCATGACACCAAGCCAGAGTGCTTTCCCCCATGACACCAAGCCAGAGTGCTTCCCCCCATGAAACCAAGCCAGAGTGCTTCCCCCATGACACCAAGCCAGAGTGCTTCCCCCCATGACACCAAGCCAGAGTGCTTCCCCCATGAAACCAAGCCAGAGTGCTTCCCCCCATGACACCAAGCCAGAGTGCTTCCCCCCATGAAACCAAGCCAGAGTGCTTCCCCCATGAAACCAAGCCAGAGTGCTTCCCCCCATGACACCAAGCCAGAGTGCTTCCCCCCATGAAACCAAGCCAGAGCGCTTCCCCCCATGAAACCAAGCCAGAGTGCTGTCGGAATTGCAAACCTTCATTTTCAGTAGCAGGCGTCATTCATTATACCTACAACTGAACGGCTTGTGATGATTTTTAGGCAGTTATAAGTCTCTCTGCAGAGGGTTATAAAAGAAAATTCCCGAAAGATGTTACCTAATTTCAAAAATAAATAATTGTATTGACACCCGCCTCGGTGGCGTAGTTAGCTAACGCACCAGTTGTGTTGAGCTCGACCACCGAGGACGGGGAGATCTAGGTTCGAATCTCGGTCGGGTGAACTGGGGGGTGGTTTTCCCTAAATTGTTTTCCACTCTCCCTTCACGCAAATTCGGGTTCATTTCCTCTAAAATTCAACCTTTCCAATTCTTAATCCATTAGTGTAATTAGTACTTAAGCGTATAAACCCGAACGGATAGTAAGACACGGTACTAAATAATAATAATAATAATAATAATAATAATAATAATAATATTTATAGTAAGCAAATGGCATATAATGGGTAGTAAGACGTGGTGGCGGTGTTAAAATAACAATAAAAGAGTCTTCAATAAGCAATACAATATGAAAATGAATCTTTGAGAACAAGCTATTTCAAAACAGTTTAAAAGTCAAAATAAAATTAATAAAATAATTTTATTAAATATATCACATTTAATAGGGATATCTCAGTTCCTAAGAATAATATCAAAGAAAAAATGTTTTATTAATTTTCCTTTAAAAAAAACCGTTAATTATTACTTCATCATCCAAGGACAATACATATTTCCCTTTATTACATATTTATATCCCAGCTATGAATGCAGATAACATTTTACTATCCTGTACCTATATAATCATGACAAAAAACACTATACGTATTTATGCAATTTACTAATAAAAAAATTTGATTATAAAAAAATATAAATTCTCTTTATCCATTCACATCTGATAATCAGATTCGAAAACACGTTTATATCTGCTTTTGTAATTCGCGTGTGATGTTCATTTCCTTTGATATAACTGGGACCATATTCATTGTCCGATTTCTCTCTCATAGCCCTTCCCCCCCCCTCCCCGACAACCACCACTTCTCCACTTCTCCCTGAACAACCAATGAATATTCCATTAATGATCTGATACGACCGCACATTGAGCATAGATCCATAATGGAAAAATGAGTATAGCCTTTGAAAACATTAATGTTGGTTTCAATTAAAATACAATTGTATCTTGTTTTGTTTTTACTAGAACACATAAATATAGAGTACAGTCTCTTCCAAAATTACATTGTTATTTTAGAAGTCAGTTTCAACAAGGGACTACCAATCTTTACTATCTATATGTATATTTAAAACGTGAATTGATTCCTTTCAACATTTATTCCCGCAGTTTTTCCAAACCAATCTTCCAATTAAAAAAAACAATAATTGAATGCTTATACACTGAGCATATATCTAAATATTTTAAATAAAAAAATATACATCCAAAGGGGAAACCAAAATTTTAATTCGACACCAATTTCTCAAATTCTACCAAACCCATTTTAACTTTATTTAAAATAAAAAGGTTTTTATTCGAGGATTATCATATCAAAGTTAACGAATTTTAAATATTGAGGTCACAATTTAAGAAAATTATTGCCACAGTTTTAATGAAACTATTTAAATGTTATTTTTTAAACGAAAGCTTTTATATCGAAGATAGTAATTTTTTTATCATATATTTTTTAATAAACTTTGAAGAAAAATTATTTAATGAAAGTCTTTGGCCTATCAATGTTTTTAATTTTGTTGATTTGGCCCTCCTGTAAGTAGGCTAAGTTTGCACATCCCTGGTCTAAGTCACCCACTCTCGCAATATAATATACCAGTGGTTATTTAACCTGGGGTACGCGTACCCCCAAGGGTACACAAATACATCATAGGGGCTACGTGAATATATTGTTTTATGTTAAACCCTGAATAGTGAGGGCCATATTTACGGTTAGCCACAAGTGAGCCGGATGTTAGTACATGTGATCAAGGGACGCCATTTTTATTCCAGATGTAGATTAGTGATAGTAGATTATATTATATGTATATCTTGCATTATGCACTAACAACTTTGGGGGTACAAAGTGAAAGATACGTTATATCTAGGGGGTCCGGGAACAAAAAAAGAAGTTAAATACTATCACACTAGAATGCCGACGAATGTGAGATTGGGGTTCGAATCCTAGTCGAGTGTACTCAGGGTGGCTTTCCTAAAGGGTTTTACACTCTCCTTCCAAGAAAGTGTGAATACACTTTATCTAAATTCAACCTCCTCATCCCTAATATCTAGTAAATATTACCATCTTGACCAAGCGGGTAGTAAGATGAAGTGCTAAAACAAAAAACCACCTGCATCGAAATAAATGTGGTCTGAATATCATCAGTAACAGGGAGGTTGGAGTTCGAATCCCAGAAGGGTATACTCAGGGTAGTCTTACCTAAATACTTTACCACTCCTCCTACATGGAAATGCGGGTATATTTTCTTTAAATTCTACCCTACCTAAGGAACTAAGATTCGATGCAATAAACCAATATTATTTACATTTTAAAGATGTGCACTATAATCTTATTTAGATGAAACGGTTCAGTTATTTAGTTTGAACTATTCGTGTTTAACTACACTTATGGGGTTGGGGTTTGGTAAGTGTAGCTTAGAGGAAAATTACCCGCATATGTATTGAGGTTGAGTGAGAATTTAGACAAAAAATATCAGTATACCCAGCTGGGATTTAAACACTGATCTTCCCTTCACTGCAAACCAAGACTAGATGAGCTTTACGTTTGTTCCACGTAGCTATAGACACGGGACCTGCTAAATTCATAGGTCAAAGAAAAAAAAAACCAGCTTGAAAAACATGTTTGGCGTATATTTATGATAATGCAAAAATTTCAAGAAAACGTTCTACTTGTCAGCTCGTAAGCTACCAACAGTAAAACAATTCCCATAAAAGTTATCAATAACTTAACCTTTTTTTATTATTATTTGAGGTATTTAATGTGCACTTTCTGAACCGACTTATTATATTAGCAAACGAGAATTTCTATGAGCAAGAGCGAAAGGTCTTTGCAATTTGACCGGAAAAGAATTTTCCCATACCTTTCAGAGTTCTTTTACATACCACAATCGACATGGGACTGACGGTTTTACTTCCCTCCGAAGGAAGTTGTGCTACATATTTTTACCACAAAAAAAAAAAGGTCAACCCCGGTTGGGTTAGAAACCACGAAAATCAGTTCCAGAGGCGAGAACTTTACCCCAATACCACTGAGGTCAACATGAAAGTTATCAATAACTTAATAAGAAACCATTACCGCTGGTCTATGCCAGCAATAACCCATAAATCGAGAGGGGGGTAAGAGATAAAGAGAGGGGGGTATAAAGGAAAGTTACGACCCTGTTCCGTGAAAATTTGGGGCCCCTTAAAACCGAATATTTTACAACGTAAAGCGACTTTTATGTCCATTTCTTTTTTTAACGGTGTGTACGATAAAGTGGTTCTCGTCTTTTAGAAGCGATAGAAACCTTTGTGCTAATCAGTTTTAAGAAAAGACTACTTTCAACTTACTAACTAAAATTATTTTACTGTTAGACATTTAAATATTTAAATAATACCGTTTAAAATTGCAAAAAAATAATTGTAATAATTTTAAAATATGTTGATAGGACTGGCCACAAAGTTGCGTGTGACAACAAATACGTCAAACTGGTTTATTTTGGTTTCCCGGATACATAAAAGTCAGGGTTTGAATATAGACTGGCTGTAGCCTGATCAGTAATTTTTTTCCTAAATGATTTTCCACTTCTCCATCCACACACATGCTGGTACATTTTTTCTGTAGTCTATCTTCCTCGTCCTTACCCACTAGTGTGATTATGGTTATAGCCCTGACCGGTAGCAGGGCGCAGTGCTAATAAAAAATACTTTTTGTTTAGGTCTATATTAGTTTTATTTATAGTTTGAAGTTTAAATACCAAGATCATTTAGTCTGGTCTGCGAATGACAGAGAGGTTGGGATTCGAATCTCAGCTAATTGTACTGAGACTAGCTCATCCTAAATAGTTTCTCAATTTTCTCCTAGCAAGTTTTGATAAATTTCCTCTCTGAAACTCTACCTTTCTCCGTCATATTACAATGGATAATTCATATGATATAAGTATATAGACAGCCAAAACAATTAGTGAGATGTGATTAAAAATAAGACCAAGGTTTTAATTACCTAATTTAGAGTGAAGGGGATTAGGAGCGTTCATCATGGCAGGCCCAACTCAGCTCCCAGCTCGCGCGAGGTGTGGGAGTTAAAGGGAAAAGAAAAACCCACGATATGCCAGAAATGTGTGTAGTGCATTCGTATGTGAATGATCTCCCGGTTTTCGCCACTCTAGTTTACTGTGAGAGTAGTGCCTTAGACCATGCGGCCACCGAAGAAGATGACGCTCTAATCCACGTACCAATCACCAGCGAGCTACTCTACCTCTATGACTTAATTACGTGCATTCTTTATAGCACGTAGAGCACGTAATCCTGATAAAGTCGCTCTCTCACCACACTCCAAAGGTGCGAGGGCGAAAGTCGGTCATAAATAGCCTTTCCTCTCTCTCTCTCTTTTTTTACCCACCCCCGTCCCGTTAAGAAGAGCTATAGTGAGACTTTCGAGAAGAGCGACTCTCCTGAGGCTCGCAACGAGACCGACAACGAGTATCAATCACAACCCCGTACCACTGAGCCCCTGTAGCTCACACAATACGAGTTATTAACCGATAAAACAACGGGAGAAACATCAACTATTAATACCAACCAACAAGAAACATAGACCTGTATTTAATACCCTTATTAAATAAACCTTTTACCTCCACGCCGCGCCGGTAAGTATAGTCTGATTTAGGTTGGAAGAACAGATTAGGAAATTCAAATATATTTCTTTACGGCCAACATTGATAACATTTTACCATATACAGTAGTTTATGTTACTTTTTAAGTGTTATTATTATTATTATTTAGCACCGCGTCTTACTATCAGTTCAGGTTATACGCGTATGTATAAATTAAGCCAATGAGTTAGGGATTAGGAAGGTTGAATTCGAATGGAGAGGCAGATTGGAAAAATATGTTGTAAAATGCATCCTTAGTACATCCAACTAGGACTCAAACCCCGTTACCTCGTCATCTGAAGTCTAGTCTGATGTGAGAGTGATGACATAAACAGTTCAATCACCAAAGTAGGTTTCGTATTTTTTTAAATTTATAGTTTTTTTTAAAATGTTTTAATTGAGCTAAAGAGTTATTATTAGCTTGGATCAAAATCTTAAGAGGTTTATACTTTACTAGCAATCCCGCTCGACGTCGCCCGTGACCCACTTTGGTATAAGAATTATAAAAAGCCCCCCTCCCCCAATGGTGCCCGTATCTCTGAAACGTAATTCTAAGCCAGAGAAAAAATATTTTCCTCAAACATTTGTTAAAAATAGCATAATTTAATTAAAAGGCTAATTAAAAATTTTAAAATCCGGCTGTGCATTCGGACCCCCTTCCGTCCGGGTCTAGGTAAATTTTTCGAAAACAAGTTATTCGAAAATCAATTTATCGAAATCAATTCATCGAATATAAAACAATCGAAATTAATTTTGTCGAAAATCAATTTTTCGAACCATCAATTTTCCGAACAATATGTTTGTCTAAACCACATTTTTCGAAAATCAATTTCCCGAAGTGAATTTACCGAAAATCAATTGTTCGACAGTCAAATAATCGAAAATGAATTTTTCGAAAAATCAGTTTTTTGAAGAATCAATTTTGCGGATTGAAATTTTTTTTTTTTGAAAATCAATTTAGCAAACTGCGAGTTTTCCGGAAGATATTTTATCAAGGACTGGGAATCACCTACCCCTACCCTCACCACCCTATAGGGAGGATTACACCTAACCTAACCTAACCTAACCTAACCTAAGCTAGAATTTTATTATACTTCAAACTTATCGTTCGAAAAATTTATTTTCGAAAACCTCCTTTTTGAAACATTTATTTTGAAAAACAGATTTGAGGTAAATTCATTTTCTAAAAAGAAGTTTTCGAAAAACTTCTCGTTCGAAGAATTTCTAGATCGAAAAATTGGTTTTAGAAAAACTGCATTTCAAAAAATTTATTTTCACCTAATTGATTTTCGAAAAATATGTTTTCGAAAAACTATTAGTTCAAAAAATTGCTATGCCAAAAAATAGGTTTTTGAAAAATTAAACTTCGAATAATTGAATTTCAAAAAACTGATTTCGAAAAATTGCTATTCGGTAAACTCGCCGGCTACCCTTCCGTCCACCTATGTTAAAAATTTCAGATCTCTGCGTGACGTAGATTTGGCTGGGCATCGTACACAAACAAACAAACACACAGACAAACACTACCTTTTATTATTATAGATTTACTTAAAATATCGCAGAAAGAGCAAGAAACTTCGACGTCCTCGGAATTCGATCCATGGTCATAAAGTCTGAACTGAAGTTAAAAGTCTCTCAATCTTTAAAAAGTTAAAAGGGCTACATATCCACTCCTACGTGACTTACTCTAAGTGCGGTAAACAAAATGAACTTCTATTTTTACTTCAATAAAACTAACATTTTAATATATACTTTGCTCTATAGCTTCAAACAGTTTACCGGGAAGCAAAGAGGAAAAGAAAATTATTACTTTGACCTTAGGGAAACATTTTTCTTTATTACCAAACTTGTTAAAACTCCATCCAACGGAAGTACATTTCTAGACGGACGGCTATACAAACTTAATCCAAAATGACGATGAAGGAATCGTGCCCAAGCAAATAAATAATAAACTTTGTTTTACTTCAAACCTGAAATAAAAAAAAGAGAGAGTAATTTCTCGTGGAAGGATAAAAACTTAGTCAACCTTGATGGTCTTGGGGTAAAGTGCTAGCCTTAGGACTAATGTTCGTGGGTTCAAACCCAACCTGGATTGAAGGACTTTTCTTGAACGATAAAAATCCGTAGCACAACTTCCTTAGGAAGGGTAGTAAGGCCATTGGTCCCCATGTCGATTGTGACGTAAAGAATAGTTGAAAGTATGTGAAAATACCTTTTCAGGTGAAATTAGTAGGCCCTTTCGCTATCGTTCATAAAATCTCCCGTGTGCAGATATAATCAATATGTTCAGAAAGTGCACGTGAAATATCTTAAATATGCAATAACTTTAATTACTCATCAATAAAATTATCAACCGCTTCAGTGGCTGGTCAGTCTAATTAGTCACTCTAGTATTATACTGGCCTGTTGATGACAGGGAAATCAGGGTTTGAATCCCAACTGGTTCTACTGAGGATGGTTTTTTTACTAAATGGTTTCCCACTCTCCTTTCATGCAAATGCGGTTAGCTTACCTCTTTCTTCCTCATCCTACAACATTAGAGCGGTGACCTGGTGGGCTAGGGGTAAGGTGTCAGGCTTCTGTGCTGAGGGTACGGGGTTCAATCCTCGTCCTGGCACAGATTTATCTGATTGCTAAACCCTTCCTTCACCTCTGACAAGACGTGTATCAATCATACTTGTGAATGTGAGGAATGCCAGGCCTCCACCATGGTTCGGATCCCACGTTAAACTGTAGGTCCTCCATTTCATATCACAATCACCCTACCATTGCACATTAGGTAAGTGCGTACAACCCGAACGGGTAGTAAGACGCGGTGTTAATAATAATAATAATACAACATTATAGTAATTATCATAGATGCGTATAACCTGATTAGGTAGTAAGACGCGGCGATAAAAAAAATGGATACATTAAAATTTCATGAGACGTGGTTTTACAAACTTTTACCTATCACACTAAAATGACATTAAAAAAATATTTAAAAGTAAATTTAAATGCAAATTTGAATGCATAATGTATACGCGAGATAAAACGAACTTTAATCTTTTCGCGAAATTGACTTGATATTTTAAATGTAAAGAATGATCCATATGAAAAAGTTTTTTCCCAGCCGTAGCAGGTGCCTTTTTTTTTTCCCCCGATGTGCCTGAAATGAACAGAAATTGAACTACCAACTACACTTTTAGACCCTTCAATCATTTTCCTAACATTATTATGACCAATAAAAACTCGCATTTCGGTATATTTTCCTCAACCAAAGCTAATCGGTGAAATAAGAAGTAAAATTACTTCTCCATGAAATCTGTATTACTCAACCAATATTAATTGGTAAAAGGACGAGTAAAATCCCAATCCGTGAAATCTGTTTTCCTAAACCAAAGCTCATTGGTAAAATGAAGAAATATAAGTGTGACCAAAACAAAAATTTAAAGATAAAAAAATAATAGTTTTCTGTCTGTCTAGCTCTCTCTCTTTATATATATATATATATAGTACTATTTCACTTGGATTTGAGGTTTTTTTAAAATCATTTTTAACAATAACATTATTTTATTTACAGATTATACCAAAACCCAACTTTATTTTTAATTAAATCAAAAAAAATATCTACCACGAATCAGGGTTTCTACTTACCAATAAAGATACAACCCAATCTTGACCCAATCCTATTTTAATCAACCCAGTTCTCTATAAAATGAAATAGCAGCACGTGTGATTGTGTGATATCTGATCGCACATTCACCCTGTTCAAATACATTGGCACAAATGATGCGGAATAAGAACTCATTAAATTTACATAAGCAATTTCAATATAACCTTACAACAAATCACATCAATCTAATCAGTATAATATCAACAAGCAGGAATGGTGACAAAATTCCATAATGAGCTATCCCCGCCATGTAGTGAGTTCATGCCACTACACCATGGCGTATATAGGGATTCTTTCTCTCCAAATGGGGCAAGGTACCCTGACCATATTCTGCAGTCCCATGAGGCAGTTTGCCAAATCTTTCAATACAATCCTGGGGCGTAATATCATGATGGGTTTATTTGGGCTCCCCAACCCCGCTCCCCCACAGAGAAGCGATCGACTAGATTGATACATTAATATTGATGTATACTTTTATCTGTATTGTTAATGTTTCTGTATTTTTAAACATTTTCTGTTCTGTTAACGTTTTTGTTTTGTTGATTTTTTTTGGCTGTATACATGTATTGCCATACGCTAAATAGATAAATAAATAAATAAATAAATACACTTAAACACTCATAGTCTGAATCACAATAGGACCTCGAGTTAGGGGGCGTATAGCATATGACCTATAAATATATAATTTGAAAGAAATTCACTAAACCGTTTTCAGCTGTAGCGCCAGGTGCGGACAGACGGGCAGACAAAATGGTAAGACCCAACCTTTTTTAGGTTGGGAGGAAAAAGATACATCATAATCACGAAGTCAAAAATGTTCACGATTGCAATACTTCCTATATAAGGTGATCATTTAAAAATGCTTTCGTCAGATTTAAGTCTACATGACTGGTTCGAGGGTTTGGGATATTGATCCCCTGTTTAATATTGGGGGTATTTTTATCCTCACAGTATGGGAACCTAACACACCTTATCCTCATCATGTCCCCTAAATTAGATGGTTCAAATCACTAATTACCAGAAGATTAGCATAAAGCATGCAAATACAAAACGTTTGTAACAACGGAAGCGATTGTCTAATCTAAACCAGGGGTATTCAAACTTTTTTTGTTCGAGTGCCCACATATATATTTTCTTTTAAACTTTGTACCCTCGATAGATGTTGGTGCATTATGCACAATATACATATTCTGTAATCTACATATAAGAGAGAGGGGGAAAAAAAATGACTCTATTTACATCAGTCTCTTGTGGCTAACCTTAAGCTAGCCCTAATTATTCAAAGTTTATTCGTATATTAAAATTATATTAATATATCTATATATATGACTAAATTTTACGTACCAGAGGTTGAATACAACCAATTAAAAGGTAGCTAGTTTCTATTAATATGATTTTTTTAGCACTGTCTTACTACCCGTTTGGGTTGTACGCCTATGTACTAATTACACTAGTCGGTTAAGGATTAGGAAGGTTTGATTGCAAGGAAGTGCACCGCATTTAGGAAAAATCACCCTCAGTGCATCCGATCTCCCCTTTTTTGGCAGTCTAGTATATCACGGGAGTAGCGCGTTAGACAACGTGACTAACGTAGTGAGCAATATGAATTTGGTTTGTTAAACTTCACCTGTAATAAATACCATTCACGTTCATTCTAGAGGAAGGTCGGAGTTCGAATCAGTGCTTGGTGTATTGCAGGAGGTTTCCCCTCAAATAAATCCCACTCCTCTTTCACGCAAATTAAGGTACATTTTCACTAAATTATTTTATATGATAAAACACATTTGGGCCAAAATAAAATATTATTGTTTCAGAAGATAAATTTGCTGAAAAAATAAATGGTGTAAGCAAAGGTTGAATATTATATATTATTTTATTGACATCAAATACAACAATAATTCATACAGTGATTGTGATAAACTGTTTTTCCTTAATAAAACTTTGCATTAAAAAATATATTTGTTTTTGATATTGTAGTCCCCATACTTTTAAAATCATCCTTTTATTGTGTTCTTTGACTGTAACATTTTTATATTCACAGGTGTGGAGAAAATAACTCTTTATTTCACAGAGAAGAAATAAAAATGAATAGATTTTTAAATAACTTTGTATTTAAGGACACCGCTTATTTTAAAGGACTCATCCTCACACTGAGATTTTATCTATGTGAATGGTGATTCTGGCTCATTAAATGAATAGTATAATATTATATTATCTTATAACTTTTGTTGCTAACCAATTTAAAAATAATATATTTGTTTGCGGATCACTAGTTTTAGTTTTTCACCATTTACCTAGATTTCCGAATGAAAATATTTTTCTTATAAAATCTCGTTGTACCGAATAATAAAAATTTTCAAACTTAAAATAAAAGTATTCAAAGTCTATATGGCCATTTGGTTAACTTCCACCTCTATATTGGAGATAACAAACAACTTTTTAATAATAATGTGGAGATCCTGTATGTTTGCAATGCTTCTCAGCTTTCTGGTGGGTGACAAAAAAAAATCCAACTAATTAACTAGAAACTGCACTAGAACGATTAAATAGGCAGTGACAGCTCCCAAAGTGGAGAACAACATGGCACGATCCAGGGTGAAGAACCTTCCTGCTGTGAAATGGACATTCCTGTAGACGCTCTGCTGTATGAACAACTGTATCTCCGTCATGGTGGACTGGTCCAAGTTCTTCAAGAGGGTCATCTTCTGCAGGATCACTCCGTGTCACTAGCCTCAGAGCTCGCAGAGTCGCAGATCAACATCAGGAACATGGAAATAACGATGACAGTAAAGGACTGATAAACCGTTAACACTGTATTAATTGACAATTCATTTATAGCAGATAAAGTCACCACCAACACGTACATTTGAAATATAAGTTCCATGAAATTGGAGATCAGGCTCACTAGCACTAATAGTCCAAACATTCTGTTGACATCATGGCTGGCATCACAAAGACTACTGTGGGCCTCTCGGAGATCTTTCAACCGCTGGGTGCGAGATGGACCTGATACAGAAGCTGTAGAAAGTATAAAGGAGGGAAGAGGGTGGCTGTCCAGGTCTGAGGGGCGGTTCATGTACCTAGTTAGAGTGGCAGGGACCTTGGATAGCTCTTTATTCAGAAAAGCAAATCTCTGTTTGATTAAAAGAACCAAGTTACTGACGAAGAGATTAAACATGAACAGAACAGAGCGGATGAATTGATTCAAAACAATGAGAATAGTATATTCAACCAAATGAACACTGAAATAAATAGTGTCAATTAAAATATAAGAAATGGCCATTAGAAAAATAACGAATGTTTCCCAAAACATGAAACGACGTGTTTCACGATAGATTGCAAATTTATTTTCCATCAAGGTGTTGTCTAGTTTGTTGAAAATATCCAAGACTTTTCCAATCTTATCCCAGTGACCAAATGTGAACATTGTTATGAGAAGCAGAGCTACAGCACTGATAAAACTCTGATAAAGCACTGAAGTGTATGCTGTTAAAACTGAATTATAGCTTGCGAAAAAATTGTACAACTTTATGACTTGAACTGTAGTAGTTGTGAAAATGATCATCGCTACTACAATGTTGTAAATCTTTCCTGCGGTTGACACCTGGTACTTCATTCGGCTGACCTGTTGCTCGCTGGTACAGCTGCCAAATTCTTCAGACACACGTGGTCTCCTTCTGGTATGTCCTCCATCAGTGAACTCTTGGTTCTTAACGAGTCTGACTGGAGCCAATCCAAAGATTCTCCAAGCGGAAACAAAAATATTTATTGAAGAATGAAGATTAGTCAAATTTTTTTTTATTTAACCTGTCTGATTTTGCAGTTGAATCGACCATTTTTTGCCTCTTGTATAAAAATGTATCAAAATAACCTCTTTTTTAAATTGGGATTGTATACAGTTGGATATGTTGAAATAGTTATAAACTATGAACATCAAATCACCAACGTACAATGAATTGTTGTGTATGGCAACCACCAGTAAACTACAAATGTCCGTCAAAACACAGCTAAACACACATAGTACTTTGTATCGATTTAAGTAAAGACTTGAAGTTTTATAGATTACTCAAGAGATGGTACACTATAATAAATTAAATTTTTTTTAACGATCCAAATATTCTTTTCAAGCAACTTTTTCATATGTTTTTACTTATAAATAATACTACACCAACAAAAGTTAATAACGATATTCCATCAACAAATTAGATTTTAACAAAAGTGGATGTTTTTAAAATTAGTTATCTATTTAAACGTGGTCAGGATAAGTTTATATAATAATTTATGGACAAGCTTTTGACCACATAAAATATTCTCAACAAGAAAGACTTAAGTTAATGGACATCATCTTTAGTGCCGCTATTATAAAAGCTATTGTAAAGTCATTTCAACTGTGTACATAATGGCGTAGCTTTTTACACATGCATAGCTAATCATCAAGGCATAGTAATAAAAATACAAATCAATAGTTCATAAAATGTATTTATTTTTTGTTCATTTAGCTCCCCACGTATTACGTCCATACTGGTTATACGCTATTTAATTATGATAATGGGATGTATTCAATGAAGATAAAATTTAAAGGAATCGTGTCCTCATTTCCGTGGAGGGAGATTAGGAAATTATTTAGAAAAACATCTACTAATCCGAGATTCGAAACCAAACAAACTCACTTGAATGCCTTTATATATTGAACGATCACCATTTTTCGAACCTTTTATCAATAATTATATACAAAATATATATTAATCTTCACTGACAAAGATTCACACTTATTCTTAATTTGTCAACATTGACATTGTATTTCAATATTTCTAGCTGAAAATTACGCACTTTGGTATATAAATCAGTGAAAGAGAATATATTTTAGCTGTCAAATACGCTCGCTGATATATATGAACCGACCACCATCCAAAGAATTTATTAAGAACACTATGGTTGGTTGTAACTATTCATGTGCCAAGCTGGTTTCCATGTTTTTTAATAATTCAGGACTATGGCGTTAGAAAGACAATCAGGGCTGCGTCTAGGGGGTGAAGGGGGCAATTAACCCGGGTCTCACATTTCAGGGGGCCAAATTTCCACAATTTTTTTAAAATTAAATTCAATTAAAGTTATTACTCTAAATTTCGCATCAAATAATGGTACAAATCATGGGCAACAGTAAGTATTTGTTTACTGATAGTATTCCATTCCAGATTCCTGAAAAATCCTAGTTTTATGTAATTTAAGATTTACGTTATTCGAGTAATGTGCTGCAGTACACTAGAATAAGCCATCATTGTGCTACCACGGTCGGTCTACATACAACTAAAAGTGCAATGGTGCAAAGAGGAATTTACTTTTGTTAACTTAATTTGTTTGCATTTAATAACGTACAGTAGTTTAATGGGTTGATCATTATTCTATAAAACACGATAAATTATTAAAATGGAAAAATTGCCGTGCAAAAGGTTGGGAGTGGGTTCACATCTTCTTAAAACGGTCTTGAAGACAATTAACGAATAACGATGTTGTTACTGATAATTAATCAGCTAATATATCGGCCCCATAAAATTACAGAACATGGTCACAAGCAGTAAGAGTCCAAACATTCTATTGACATTGTGGCTGGAATCACAAATAAAATTGACACCCCAGTTGTATTCTGTATAATATAAATAAACAGAACCCCTTGCGAGATGTAAGGTAATAATAATAATAATAATAATAATAATGATAGGATGCAACATACCGGACATAAGACTAAATAAAAAAAAGAGATAAATAAATAAACGTTACGATGCATCGCATAGAGTTTCCCTCGCCTTTATTTTAAAATAGGGACATTTCATAAACAAAAGAAAGTAATATATGTGAAACTTAATAATATAAATTGTTGCAGAAACACTTCACAAAAGAGTGTAAATGAAATAATATAAATGGTTAGATAAATATCGAGGAAAGACGAACATTTCTGTCCACAAAAGAGCATAACATTCAAATTCAATTTTAAAAGACTTTTATAAATATATAATATAATATATATTAGTTTATAGCTCAGAAACTATTGGTTTTATAATATTATTATATTATTATTATTAGCACCGCGTCTTACTACCCGTTCGGGTTATACGCACTTACGCTAATGTGTAATGGTAGGGTGATTGTGAGATGAAATGGAGGACCTACAGTTTAACGTGGAATCCGAACCACGGTGGAGGCCTGGCATTCCTCACATTCACAAGTTGTGATTAATACACATCTTGTCAGAGGTGAAGGAAGGGTTTGGCAATCAGATAAATCTGTGCCGTGACCGAGGATTGAACCCCGGACCCTCAGCACAGAAGTCTGACACCTTACCCCTAGACCACCAGGTCACCGGTTTATAATAAAAACTAGCTATTTACCGCTGTTTCGCTCGCGTTGTTATCAGTTTAAAAAACATGTTACCGAAAACAATAAAGTTTCTAATCCCAGAGTAAAATTTTTTTTAATGTAGTGCAATTATTATTTCTGTTTTAAGATTATATAAACATAATATTTGTATCAATTGAAGGAAATGAAATCACAAAATTTAAGGTAACGCATCTTTGTATCATCAGGAGCTATCATTTACAGACAGTTTTCTGCTAGAACTATCATGGGAATACACCGCTTATTGTTTGTTGTCAGTGGGAGTAACCCTTGCCGCCAAGATCAACGCCAGTCACCTTCAGGGTCTGTCCTTCCTTGCGCTGTGTTGATGGTAATCGCAGAGCAAACTTTGATAGGAAATTGCACGCATTTAAACTTGAAGGGCAGGTCTAATGAAATCATAGTTGTTCATGGTATCAAGAACTATTTTCTCGTAGTGAAACCTGTTATGATAGTCGGGTCTAAAATACAGTTTTGCAGATTGCTTACCTGTAAGTGGTTTTCATGAGATACATTAGGTTGGCTCGAATTACGCATCTAAATGATGGCTGCTCAGTTTTTAATTGAAGACCGTGGAGGGTAAACCGTATCCAATGAAGGTATAAAAAATGAGACAGGGTGGTTCCTGCGGACATGTAAGTGAGGTATGGCACTTAGAACGGGTCTAATTATATCAGCTGATTCATTTTTGGAGCCAGAAAAGTTTGCTCCTAGAACCACGAAAGCGGCTTGTTTTGTGAAGAAGTATATCACTGATAAATTAAATGTACTAATTACTGAATATCCTTGATCACGATTTATATTTAGGAGTTATTCAAAGACACCTTGTCTTCACGATCTAGCGGCGAGTTTCAGCAATATATCGACAAATAGGTCTAATGTAAGTATTTGCACCGGTGGATGCGCATGTTAATTGACGGGTAAAGTTTCACAACGTCTGGGCACTAGGCATGTGTAGGATCTTTTAGGCCAGCGATGACCTCATCAGCTATAGTGAACAGGAATGACCGGTAGAGTTTGTCTGAAGTCTTGTTAGAAAAATACTGTTACCCTACAACGACCCCACCATGAGCACATTGTATTTTCTGAGCTCTCTCAGATCTCTATTTAGATCTTAGATTGATGTTTTATGTCACATTATACTCTCTTTCCATAATATAATAGATAATGTTTGTGGTAATTTTGACGTAAATCATTTCTTCGTTATGTTGTACGTGGTAATTTGGTCGCTAGGAAATAGCAGAAGGTGATTTAAATGTCGAATACGCTTTTCTGCCTCCTTTTAACAAAGTAGCGGCTATACTTGATGTAGCCACTGAAAAGGCAACATATCTATCAGACCTGAGACAAGCCAAGAATAAATAATTAATTATAAACGTATTTTCTTTATTTCCAGGTGTATCTTAAAAGAACACTTTTTCTACAGGATCTTGAATACTCTTTAATGCTTTTATGTCTACGTTAAGTTGTTTTGTGTTCAATAGAAGCTTGTTTGTATTCAAAGTTTTTAATAGAATTGGCTGGTTATTTGTCGCCTCACTCAAATAGTATCTATAGAATAGAATCCGTACGAATTGTCGGGTAAAAGAAGACGCAAGTTTATTTATATTTAGCACCACGTCTTACTACCCGTTCGGGCTATACGCAAGACTCAAGTCCCTTACGGTCTTGTCCAAGAGATAACTTACAGTTTAGATAGTTTGGTTTAACCTGAATTAAAAAATCCGTATCTTAATTGAAGTCCAAAGATTCGACCGATTGATATGTTCTGATTCTACGTCCAATATCATCCGACATTTTACCTTTGGGTGAGCCAAATTTCGAGAGGATCTGTCACGTGAAAAATATTAATATGACGGGGAGAAAATATCTGAGTTATGAAGAAGAGTGACACGAAGCGGCTTTTTATGAAGTATTTCTCCAGTGCGAGTCATCCTCTAATAAGATCCCCAATGCTTTGCAAACCATTTAATAGAATGCGCGAGTTACGTTGTTCACGGTAGGTAAATTTTCAAATTAAGTTTGAAGTTTAATGACAAAAGAAAATTCACGATCTAATCATTTTTATATATGATAATGTAAAAATGTGTTCTTCATATTTGAGTCTACATTAACGGGTTCAAGGTTTTGTAATATTGATCCCCAAGTGGATGTTGCACGGGTACTTTATTCTCACAACATAGGGACAAGAAATTCCTCCTCTTCATCCTGTTCCATGAATTAGATAGTTTAAATAGCTAATAGCTAGAAGATTAGCACAAAACAAACAAGTAAAAAAAACTCTTAATTATTACTACAAAGAAAGCGACTGTCCAAGTCTAGTCCAATCAAAAGATACCTTGTTTCCGTTAATTTAAAACGCACTAGGCATCATTCACCTTTAGTCTGGTTTGCTGCTGATTGAAAAGTATTAGTTCAAATCTCTTTTGGGTGTAATGAAGGAAGTTTTTCCTAAATTATATCCCACTCTCATTCTATGCAAATTCAGTTATATTTCCATTCAATTTTATCTTGCTCATCTCGGTTCTATTAGCATAGTTGGAAGATCATATGGCACGGTTGGGTATAGACGCGACCCGAAATAAGTCATCTAAAACATGTGTTTGCTATGTCATTTTTATTGGATAAAAAGATTCCATGGCGTTTGTCCATAAACGAACTGTATCAATCGAGCGGCCGCTGGATATTGTCAAATATAGTTCCAACTTTTGCAGGTAGAAGGTGTCTTGTCGTCAGCCTATGAGACCTTCAGCCGTTAATTTCATTTCTCTAGACAAAAGCCGCTATTTATTTATTCCTCATTTGTGCTCACGAGTTTAGGTTGACCTCATTCCAGACCCAATGTTTAAGATCAAAATATGAAAGAACCAGGCTCGATCCTGGGACCTGTGAATCTGTAGCCAGGAGCTCTGACCACTAGAGCAGAGTCAATAATATTGATTGAATCTCTCTAATATATGTTTATTTTAGTTAGCTTGAATAATAAGTTATAAACGCGATCAATTTTTAATATAATATTTTTTTAATAAGAACTCGCTTAGAAATGACGTGATTCTTTTATAGTTGAACTTTATCCGCTATATGGTTCTGCTACTGGCATTTCTGACAAATTCATATTATAATAAATATAAGTTTAAATTGAGAGTAATTACTTTCCCACGCTTGCATCTTAGGGCTAGATGGAAAGGAACACAAGTTAAGGTTCGTATCTTCACATCATTTTTAGGACAAAAAATATTCGTTCAAAATAAATTGTTTCAGTAGATACATTTATTAAAACATTAAATAATGTAATAAAACGTTGAATAACATAATTATTTAATTACATCAAATACAACATTAATTTATGCAGTGATTGTGAAAAATAGTATTTTTATTATTACATTTTGTATAGCTGTTTAATCATCATCGCTGACCTGGCGGTCTAGGGGTAAGGTGTCAGACTTCTGTGCTGGGGTTTGGGTTCAATCCTTGGTCCCGGCACAGATTTATCTGATTACCAAACCCTTCCTACACCTCTGACAAGACGTATATTAATCACAACCATGAATGGATGGAATGCCAGGCCTCCACCGTGGTTCGGATTCCACGTTAAACTGTAGGTCCTCCATTTCATCTCACACTCACCCTACCATTACACATTAGCGTAAGTGCTTGTAACCCGAACGGCTAGTAAGACGCGGTGACAATAATAATAATGATAGTAATAATTTAATTCACATCTCGAATGTTCTTGTCCTAAACCCTTTGAATCATTAGTTCCATGTGTGCTTCAATTAGAACATATATACACACATTTATGGAGAAGATCAACCCTTCACTCTAAGAGAAGAAACACAACTAAAAAAATTATTTTAAATAACTTTGTATTTAAATTACTTATTTGAAGAGACATCCTCACACTGTGAGCTTAATCATAAGAATGATGTAGAAATCTTCAAGTCAGAGGCATGGATTAGATTCTTGAATCGATTTAGAACAATCAAAATAAAGTGCAACGAATTGATCTTGGGAAAATTGGTTCAACGATTCCTTAAAAAATAAGTTGATTTAATCATATTTCAAATATAAATGGGGAAGTATTTTTCGATTTTATATATATATATTTTGCCCACTAAATATTGGTATATTTTCCTACTATGCCTAATTTAATCGACTGGTGATTGTAAATTATGAAACTATTACTCTAGTATAAATAATATTTGTATGGTAAGTTAAACCTTCATTCAATTATAATTGATATATTATAAAACAAATTTTGGTACAACAAATGATCAGTACAACACCTTTCTAGGATAACTTTGTTTTTATATTATTATTTCTTTGAAAGGATATTTCGATTAATTAAACATTATTATTAGTGAATTTTATACTGATTTGTGGCCAAGAATTGCAAACTTTGGTTTTAAAATGTTTTTGATGATTAAATAAAATGTGCTTAAATCCAATCAATTATTCGTGTATTTATTTCTAGTTTTCTTTCGATTTGATCTTTTTAAAATCATCTGAGAAAAAAAATCAGTTTGTAAATAAGGTCGAGACCTTTGAATCGATCTAAAAACCGATTAAATGAAGGTAAAGGATCAATTTTTGTAAATATTATGTGAATGATTTGAAAATTGTTCCCGATTCCAAAATTAATAAGTTCTTTAATTATTTTCGGACTGGTTAATATTTATTACTATGATTGAGTTTCCACTTACTATCTATTTTTCCTACTACCTCACTGTTCAAATTTATGAACTATTACTCTAGTTATAATATTGTACGGCATTCTGTGTGATTATATAAACCAAATACAACAAATATCAGACAACCTCTTTGCTAGGATACTTGTTTATCAGTTCAAACCATAAAGGACAGCATCTAAACACATGTATATAGTGCAATTTTATATGGGTTTAGTGGCTAAGTCATTGCATTTAGTTTTAAAATGGTTATTGATGAAAAAAAATTTTTAAATTCAATCAATTATTCTTAATTTATTTAGCCTTAATTGATCTTCGTCATGAGAATAAAAATGTATTTTAATAAAGTCTAAGAAACTTTGAATCATCCAGAACGATAATTGAAGGTAAAATCGTTTTTAAAGATCAATCCAAGAACCAACATCCCTAGAGTGATGATTTTGAATCATTAAAGTGATGAAATATTAATTATCTTAAAATTTTTGTTGTTAGAATATTAAATAAATATATATGTATTTATTTATTTAATTTAGAAAAGCTCGGTTCACGTTTTAACCACTTACCTTTATTTCCAAAGGAAACATTTAGTTTAAAATTTGTTGAAAAAGAGCTAGTTTTAACAAATGAAAAAAAAAATTCTAATTTCAAATATAAATTTTCATAATCCATAAGGTTTATTACAACTCTTTTGAAAAGAAAACTATTTTCAAATAAAAAAAACATCTTAAAATGGTGGGAATCTTTTATTTTTGCAATGTTTCTCAGATCTCTAATGGGCGGCCAGATAAACATATTGACTAAAAGAAAAAAAACATTAATATTCTAAATTGCACAAGAACGATTAAATAGGTAACCACGGCTCCCAAGTAGAGAACAACATAACACGATCCAGGGCGAAGAACCTTCCTGCTGTGAAGTGGACATTCCTGTAGCTGACCTGCTGTAGGAAAAGCTGTATCTCCGTCATGGTGGCTGGTCCAAGTTCTTCAGAGGGTCATCTTCTGCAGGATCACTCCTGTGTCATAGCCTCAGAGCTCACAGAGTCGCAGCTCAATATGAGGAATATGCAAATAACGGTGACAACAAAAATATGATAAACTATGAACATGGAATCAAATGATAATCCACTTATAAAAAACATAGCTACCACCAGGTAAAGTTGAAATATTAGTTCCATGAATGTGGAGAGCAGGCTCACTAGCACTAAGAATCCAAACATTCTATTGACATCGTGCTGGCATCACAAAGACTACTGTGGGCCTCTCGGAGATCATTAACCGACGAGTGAGAGATGGATCTGATACAGAAGCTTTAGAAAGTATTATGGAGTGAAGAAGTTGGCTGTCGAGGGTTGAGGGACTGTTCATGTACCTAGTTCGAGTACTGGGTTGTGCAGTAAATACTTTCTCTCCCCTTATATGAGTACCAGGTATCTTGGAAAGTTCTTTATTCAGGTAGGCAAATCTTTGTTTGATTAAAAGAACCAAGTTACTTACGAGAAGATTAAACATGAACAGAACAGAGCGGATGAATTGACTCGTAACCATTATGATCGCAAAATCAACCAAATTAATATTCAACAACACAGTGTCAAATAAAATATAAATAATGGTCATTACCAGCATTGCGAATGTTTGCCAAAACATGAAAATACGTGTTTTCACGATGGATAGAAAAGGTATTTTCCATCAAAATGTTATCAACTTTGTTGAAGACATCCAAGACTTTTCCAATCTTATTCCAGAGACCAAATGTGAACATTGTTATGAGAAGCAGAGCTACAGCACTGATAAAACACTGATAAAGCACTAAAGTGTATGCTGTTAAAACTGCCTTGTGGTTTGTTAGTATATTGTACTTCTTTATGACTTGAATTGGAGTGGTGGTGAGAATGATCATCGCTATTACAATGTTGTAAATCTTTCCTGCGGCTGACACCTGGTACTTCATCCGGCTGACCTGTTGCTCGCTGGTACAGCTGCCAAATTCTTCAGACACACGTGGTCTCCTTCTGGTATGTTCTCCATCAGCGAACTCTTGGTTCTTAACGAGTCTTACTGGAGCCAGTCCTACGATTCTACAACCGGAAACAAAAATATTTATTGAAGAATGAAGATTATTCCAATTATTTTTTGTATTTAGCCCATCTGATTCTGCAGTTGAATCGACCATTTTTTGCCTTTTGGATAAAAATGTATCAAAATAACCTCTTTTTTTAAATTGGGATTGTATACAGTTGGATATGTTGAAATAGTTATAAACTATGAACATCAAATCACCAACGTACAATGAATTGTTGTGTATGGCAACCACCAGTAAACTACAAATGTCCGTCAAAACACAGCTAAACACACATAGTACTTTGTATCGATTTAAGTAAAGACTTGAAGTTTTATAGATTACTCAAGAGATGGTACACTATAATAAATTACATTTTTTAAACGATGTAAATTTTCTTTTCAAGAAACGTTTTAATACGATTTTACTTACTAACTTTTTTTGGTGTAATATTATTTGTAACGCTATTCCATTAACAAATTAGAATTTTAACAAACTGGATGTTTTTTAAAATTATTTATCTATTGAAATGTTGTCAGGATAAGTTTATATAATAATTGATGTACAAGCTTTTGACCAAGTTAAAATAAAATATTTCAACAATAAACACTTAAGTTAATGGACATCATCTTTAGTGCCGCTATTACAACATTTATTGTAAAGTCTTTTCAACTGTGTACATAATGGCGTAGCTTTTTACACATGCATAGCTAATCATCAAGGCATAGTAATAAAAATACAAATCAATAGTTCAATAAAATGTATTATTTTTTGTTTATTTCGCTCCCCACGTATTACTTCCATACTGGTTATAAGCTATTTAATAACGATAGTGGGATGTAGTCAATGAAGCTAAAATTTAAAGGAATCGTGTCCTCATTTCCGTGGAGGGAGAGTAGGAAATTATTTAGAAAACCATCTACTAAGCCAAGATTCGAAAACAAACAAACTCACCCGAATACCTTTATATATAGGAGGATCGACATTTTTCGAACCTTTTAGCATGCATTATATACAAAATATATATTAGTCTTCACTGACGCAGATTCACAATTATCCTTAATTTGTCAACATTGACATTGTATTTCAATATTTCTAGCCGAAAACAACGCATTTTGTAATAGGAATCAGTGAAAGCGTATATATTCTAGCTGTCAGATATGGTTGCTGATATATATGAACCGACCACCATCCTAATAATTTATGAAAAACACCATAGTTGGTTGTAACTCATGTGCCAAGCTGGTTTCTATGTTTTTAATAATCCAGGAACTTGGTGTTAGAAAGACAATCAGGGCCGCGTCTAGGGCCCGGGGGGGGGGGGGGCAAAGGTAGCAATTACCCAGGATCTCACATTTCAGGGAGCCAAATATCCAAATAAAATTATTAAATTCAATTGTTATTGTTCTACATTTCGCATCAAATAGTGTGCAGATAATTGGCAGCAGTATGTATTCGCTTAGTGATAGTATTCCATTCTATATTGCTGAAAATCCTAGTTTTATGTAATTTAAGATTTACGTTATTCGAGTAATGTGCTGCATTACACTAGAATAAGCCATCATTGTGCTACCTGGTCGGTCTACATACAACTAAAAGTGCAATGGTGCAAAGAGGAATTTACTTTTGTTAACTTAATTTGTTTGCATTTAATAAAGTACAGTCATTTAATGGCTTGATCAATATTCTTAAAACATGAGAAATTATTAGGTAGCATAAGTACCGAGTACATATCAATATATTATAAAAACTTAGTGCAATAAACTGAAAAACTGCCTTACAAAGGGTTGGGGGAGGGGGGGCGGCCTCACATCTTCTTAAAACGGTCCTGAAGACGATCAACTAATAATTATGTTGTTACTGATAATTAATCAACTAATATATTGGTTCCATAAAATTACAGACAAGATCACAAGCAGTAAGAGTCTAAACATTCTATTGACATCGTGGCTGGCATCACATAGACTACTGTGGGCCTCTCGGAGATAGATCTGATACAGGAACTGTAGAAAGGAGAATGGAGTGAAGAAGTTGGCTGTCCAGGGTTGAGGGACTGTTCATGTACCTAGTTCGAGTACTGGGTTGTGCAGTAAATACTTTCTCTCCCCTTAACGTAATTAGGGTCGACGGAAGGTTTCCATGCATACTAGGTGAGACATAAAATTGGCACCCTAGTTTTATTCTTTATAGTAATAGTAATAATAATAATAGTAATAATAATGATAGGATGTAAACATACCGGACATAAGAATAAATAAAAAGAGATGAATAAATAAATGTTACCATGCATCGCATAGAATTTCCCTAGTCTTTATTTTAAAATAGAGATATTTCATAAAAAAAGTAATATATGTGAAACTTATTAATAAAAATTGTTGCAGAAACACTTCACAAAAGAGTATAAATGAAATAATATAAATAGTTGGAGAAATATTGAGAAAAGAAGAACATTCCCGTCCACCAAAAAGCATAACACTCAGATTCAATTTTAAAAGACCTCTATAAATATAAATATATATAAATATATTAGTTTATAGCTAAGAAACTATTGGTTTATAATAAAAACTAGCTACTGCCCGCTGTTTCCTTAAAGTTGAGGTAAGTTTTAAAAACATGTTAACTAAAACAGTAAATTTTCTAATCCCAGAGCCAAAAAATTTAATGTAGTGCAATTATTATTTGTTTTAAGATTAGATACATATAATATTTGTATTAATTGAAGGAAATTAAATAACAAAATTTAAGATAAGGCATCTTTGTAAACAACGTTAGTGTTTTTTTAATCAGGAGCTATCAGTTACAGTTTGCTGCTAGTATCACGGGAACACACCCCTTATTGTTGTCCATGTGAGAAACACTTGCCACCAAGATCAACGCCAGTCTCCTTCAGGGTTTGTCCTTGCGCTGTGTTGATGGTCACCGCAAAGCAAACTTTGATAGGAAATTGCATGCATTTAAACTTGAAGGGCAGGTCTAATGGAATCTATAGGTGTTCTTGGTATAAAGACGTATTTTCTCGTAGTGAAACCTGCTATGATAGTCGGCTCTAAAATACAGTTTTGCAGATTGTTTACCTGTAAGTGGTTCTCATGAGATACATTAGGTTGGCTCAAATTACACATCAAAATGATGGCTGCTCAGTTTTTAATTGAAGAGCGTGGATGGGTAAACTGAATCCACTAAGGGTATACAAAAATTTAGACAGGGTAGTTCCTGTGGACATGTAAGTAAGGTATGGCGCTTATAACGGGTCTAATTATATCAGCTGATTCATTTTTGGAGCTAGGAATGTTTGCTACTGAACCATGAAAGCGGCTTGTTTTTCAGAAGAAGTATATCACTGATAAATAAACTGTACTAATTACTGAATATCCTTAACCACGACTTATATTTAGAAGTTATTCAAAGACACCTTGTACTTCACGATCTAGCGCCAAGTTTCATCAATATATCGACAAATAGGTCTAATGTATGTATTTGCACCGGTGGATGCGCATGTTAGTTGACGAGTAAAGTTTCACAACGTCTGGGTCCTAGGCATGTGAGGATCTTTTAGGCCAGCGATGACCTCGTGAGCTATAGTGAACAGGAATGACCGGTAGAGTTTGTTTGAAGTCTTGTGATAAAAATACTGTGACCCTACCGTTACCCTATCATTAGCACATGTTGTTTCTGAGATCTCTCAGATCTCTATTTAGATCTTTGATTGATGTTTTATGTGACATTATACTCTCTTTCCATAATATAATATATATTTTTTGAGATAATTTTGACGTAAGACTTTTCTTCGCTATGTGGTACACGGTAATTTGGTCGCTAGGAAATCGCAAAAGGTGATTTAAATGTCGCATACGCTTTTATGCCTCCTTTTAACAAAGTAGCGGCTATACTTGATGTAGCCACTGCAAAGCCGAAATATACATCAAAACTGAGATAAGCCAAGATTAAATAATTAATTATAAACGTATTTCCTTTATTTCCGGGTGTATCTAAAAATAACACTTTTTCTACAGGATCTTGAATACTCTATAATGCTTTATGTCTACGTTAAGTTGTTTTGTGTTCAATAGAGGCTTGTTTGTATTCAAAGTTTTTAATAGAATTGGCTGGTTATTTATCGCCTCTCTCAAATAGTATCTATAGAATAGAATCCGTAGAATTGTCGGGTAAAAGAAGACTCAGGTTTATTATATTTAGCACCACGTCTTACTACCCTTCGGGCTATACGCAAGACTCAAGTCCCTTACGGTCTTGTCCAAGAGATAACTTACAGTTTAGATGGTATGGTCTAAACTGAATTAAAAATACCGTATATTAATTGAAGTCCAAAGATTCGACCGATTGAATTGTTCTGATTCTACGTCCAATATTATCCGACATTTTACCTTTGGGTGAGCCAAATTTCGAGAGGATCTGTCACGTGAAAAATATTAATATGACGGGGAGAAAATATCTGAGTTATGAAGAAGAGTGACATGAAGCGGCTTTTTATGAAGTATTTATCCAGTGTGAGTCATCCTCTAATAAGATCCCCAATGTTTTGCAAACCATTTAATAGAATGCGCGGCTACGTTGTTCACGGTAGGTAAATTTTCAAATTAAGTTTGAAGTTTAATGACAAAAGAAAATTCACGATTCTGATCATTTTTATATATGATAATGTAAAAATGTGTTCTTCATATTTGAGTCTACATTAACTGATTCAAGGTTTTGTAATATTGATCCCCAAGTGAATGTTGCACGGGTACTTTATTCTCACAACATAGGGACAAGAAATTCCTCCTCTTCATCCTGTTCCATGAATTAGATAGTTTAAATAGCTAATAGCTAGAAGATTAGCACAAAACAAACAAGTAAAAAAAACTCTTAATTATTACTACAAAGAAAGCGACTGTCCAGAGTCTAGTCCAATCAAAAGATACCTTGTTTCCGTTAATTTAAACCACATTAGGCATCATTCACGTTTAGTCTGGTTTGCTGCTGATTGAAAAGTCTTAGTTCAAATCTCTTTTGGGTGTAATGAAGGAAGTTTTTCCTAAATTATATCCCACTCTCATTCTAAGCAAATTCAGTTATATTTCCTTTCAATATTATCTTGCTCATCTCGGTTCTATTAGCATAGTTGGAAGATCATATGGCACGGTTGGGTTACTAGACGCGACCCGAAATAAGTCATCTAAAACATGTGTTTGCTATGTCATTTTTATTGGATAAAAAGATTCCATGGCTTTTGTCCATAAACGAACTGTATCAATCGAGCGGCCGCTGGATATTGTCAAATATAGTTCCAACATTTGCAGGTAGAAGGTGTCTTGTCGTCAGCCCTATGAGACCTTCAGCCGTTAATTTCATTTCTCTAGACAAAAGCCGCTATTTATTTATTCCTCATTTGTGCTCACGAGATTTAGGTTGACCTAATTCCAGACCCAATGTTTAAGATCAAAATATGAAAGAACCAGGGCTCGATCCTGGGACCTGTGAATCTGTAGCCAGGAGCTCTGACCACTTGAGCAGAGTCAATAATATTGATTGAATCTCTCTAATATATGTTTATTTTAGTTAGCTTGAATAATAAGTTATAAACGCGATTAATTTTTAATATAATATTTTTTTAATAAGAACTCGCTTAGAAATGACGTGATTCTTTTATAGTTGAACTGTTATCCGCTAGATGGTTCTGCTACTGGCATTTCTGATAAATTATATTTATAATAAATAGTAAGTTTAAATTGAGAGTAATTACTTTCCCACGCTTGCATATTAGGGCTAGATGGAAAGGAACACAAGTTAAGGTTCGTATCTTCACATCATTTTTAGGTCAAAAAATATTTGTTCAAAATAAATTGTTTCAGTAGATACATTTATTAAAACATTAAATAATGTAACAAAACGTTTAATAACATAATTATTTAATTACATCAAATAAAACAATTAATTTATGCAGTGATTGTGAAAAATAGTATTTTTATTATTACATTTTGTATAGCTGTTTAGTTATCATCGCTGACCTGGCGGTCTAGGGGTAAGGTGTCAGACTTCTGTGCTGGGGGTTTGGGGTTCAATCCTTGGTCCCGGCACAGATTTATCTGATTACCAAACCCTTCCTACACCTCTGACAAGACGTATATTAATCACAACCATGAATGGATGGAATGCCAGGCCTCCACGGTGGTTCGGATTCCACGTTAAACTGTAAGTCCTCCATTTCATCTCACACTCACCCTACCATTACACATTAGCGTAAGTGCTTGTAACCCGAAGGGGCTAGTAAGACGCGGTGACAATAATAATAATGATAGTAATAATTTAATTCACATCTCGAATGTTCTTGTCCTAAACCCTTTGAATCATTAGTTCCATGTGTGCTTTAATTAGAACATATATACACATTTATGGAGAAGATCAACCCTTTCACTCTAAGAGAAGAAACACAACTAAAAAAATTATTTTAAATAACTTTGTATTTAAATTACTTATTTGAAGAGACATCCTCACACTGTGAGCTTAATCATAAGAATGATGTAGAAATCTTCAAGTCAGAGGCATGATTAGATTCTTGAATGATTTAGAACAATCAAAATAAAGTGCAACGAATTGATCTTGGGAAAATTGGTTCAACGATTCCTTAAAAAATAAGTTGATTTAATCATATTTCAAATATAAATGGGGAAGTATTTTTCGATTTATATATATATATATATATATATGATTTTGCCACTAAATATCGGTATATTTTCCTACTATGCCTAATTTAATCGACTGGTGATTGCAAATTATGAAACTATTACTCTAGTATAAATAATATTTGTATGGTAAGTTAAACATTCATTCAATTGTAATTGATATATTATAAAACAAATTTTGGTACAACAAATGATCAGTACAACACCTTTCTAGGATAACTTTGTTTTTATATTATTATTTCTTTTAAAGGACATATCAATTAATTGCACATTATTATTAGTGAATTTTATACTGATTTGTGGCTAAGCATTGCAAACTTTAGTTTTAAAATGTTATTGATGATCAAATAAAAATTTCTTAAATCCAATCAATTATTCTTGAATTTATTTCTTGTTTCCTTTAGATTTGATCTTTTTCAAGTCATCAGAAAAAAAATGTATTTGTAAATAAAGTCGAAACCTTTGAATCGTTCTAAAAAAACGATTAATTGAAGGTAAAGGATCGATTTTTGTAAAGATCAATCCAAGAACCAACATCCCTAGAGTGATGATTTTGAATCATTAAAGTGGATGGTAAAATATTCAATTATCTTAAAATTTTTGTTGCTAGAATATTAAATAAATATATATGTATTTATTTATTTAATTTAGAAAAGCTCGGTTTACGTTTTAACCACTTACTTTTATTTCCAAACGGAAACATTTGGTTTAAAATTTTGTTGAAAAAGAGCTAGTTTTAACAAATGATAAAAAAAAATCAAATTTCAAATATAAATTTTCATAATCCATAAGGTTTATTACAACTCCGTTTTGAAAAGAAAACTATTTTCAAATAATAAAAAACTTCTTAATAATGGTGGGAATCTTTTATGTTTGCAATGTTTCTCAGATCTCTAATGGGCGGCCAGATAAACTATTGACTAAAAGAAAACAAAAATATTAATCTATTCTAAATTGCACAAGAACGATTAAATAGGTAACCACGGCTCCCAGAGTAGAGAACAACATAACACGATCCAGGGCGAAGAACCTTCCTGCTGTGAAGTGGACATTCCTGTAGCTGACCTGCTGTAGGAACAACTGTATCTCCGTCATGGTGGCTGGTCCAAGTTCTTCAGGAGGGTCATCTTCTGCAGGATCACTCCGGTGTCACTAGCCTCAGAGCTCGCAGAGTCGCAGCTCAATATCAGGAATATGCAAATAACGATGACAACAAAAATATGATAAACTATTAACATGGAATCAAATGTTAATCCACTTATAAAAAACGTAGCTACCATCGTGTACATTTGAAATATTATTTCCATGAAAGTGGAGAGCAAGCTCAATAGAAGTAAGAGTCCAAACATTCTATTGATAATTGTGGCTGGCATCACAAAGACTACTGTGGGCCTCTCGGAGATCATTCAACCGCTGGGTGCGAGATGGACCTGATACAGGAACTGTAGAAAGTATTATGGAGTGAAGAAGTTGGCTGTCGAGGGTTGAGGGACTGTTCATGTACCTAGTTCGAGTACTGGGTTGTGCAGTAAATACTTTCTCTCCCCTTATATGAGTACCAGGTATCTTGGAAAGCTCTTTATTCAGGTAGGCAAACTTTGTTTGATTAAAAGAACCAAGTTACTTACGAGAAGATCAAACATGAACAGAACAGAGCTGATGAATTGACTCGTAACAATTATGATCGCAAAATCAACAAATTAATATTCAACAATCACAGTGTCAAATAAAATATAATAATTGGTCATTACCACATTGCGAATGTTTGCCAAAACATGAAAATACGTGTTTCACGATGGATAGAAAATGTATTTTCCATCAAAATGTCATCAACTTTGTTGAAGACATCCAAGATTTTTCCAATCTTATCCCAGTGACCAAATGTGAACATTGTTATGAGAAGCAGAGCTACAGCACTGAAAAAACACTGATAAAGCACTAAAGTGTATGCTGTTAAAACTGCCTTGTGGTTTGTTAGTATATTGTACTTCTTTATCACTTGAATTGGAGTGGTGGTGAGAATGATCATCGCTATTACAATGTTGTAAATCTTTCCTGCGGTTGACACCTGGTACTTCATCCGGCTGACCTGTTGCTCGCTGGTACAGCTGCCAAATTCTTCAGACACACGTGGTCTCCTTCTGGTATGTTCTCCATTAGCGAACTCTTGGTTCTTAACGAGTCTTACTGGAGCCAGTCCTACGATTCTACAACCGGAAACAAAAATATTTATTGAAGTATGAACATTATTCAATTTGTTTTTTGTATTTATCCCATTTGATGCTGAAGTCGAATCTACCATTTTTGCTTCTTGGATGAAAATGTATCAAAATAACCTCTTTTTATTGGGATTTTATATAGTTGAATATGTTGAAATAATTATAAGATATGAACATCAAATCACCAACGTACAATGAAGTGTTGTGTACGGAAACAAGCAGTAAACTACCGAATGTCCGTCAAAACAAAGCTCTATACTTATTGTATGCTATATCGATTATAATAGCGACTTTAATTTATATAGATTACTCAGGCGTAGTACACTATAATATGTATTTTTAAATGTTCTAAATAAATTTAAAAAAAACCAATCATACTTATTGATTATTAACATTCTGTTGTTGTGATATTATTTGTTAATGGTATTACATTTACTAATTAGATTACTAATAAATTGGTTAAATTTTTAAAAAATAATTAATTAACTACTTATTGTGAAAGTTTTCAACATAAGTTTGTATGATAATTTACGGACAAACTTTTGACCACGTTACGATAAAATATTCTCATCAATACATACTTAAGTTAATGGACATCACCTTTATTGCCGCTATTACAACATGTATTGTATAGTCATTTTAATTGTATAGGCTTCCTAATGGCGTACATTTGTACACATGCTTAGCTAATTAACTTACCATAATAATAAAAATATTGATCAATAGCTCATTACATTTATTTATATTTTGTTTATTTTTCTCTTGTATTATTTCCACCCTGGCTATAAGTAATTTAATTAGGCTAATGGGATGTACACAATTATATTAGAATTAGTGGGAAACGTGTTATAATTTACGTGGAAGGAATTAGGAAAACATATAAAAAATGTTTAACAAGCCAAGATTTGAAACTCAATTAAACCACCCGATTGTCTTTCAATACAAGTGATTGCCATTTTTAGAACCTTTTATCATATTATTATAAACAATAATATGTGAATTAACCAGCACTGACCGGAATTCACATTTTATCTTATATCCATCAACATTGACAATAGTTCTAAACTATAACTAACGCCTTCTAAATTTGTTAAAAAAAATAAAATAATGCATTCAATCCCTAACTCACCCACAACTTTCATATGCTTAGTTTTGTTTTGGCAGTCCTTAATATTACAAGCCATCTAATAATCAATTCTTTGTTAACTTAAAATTTCTGCTGTGATACTGTTATAAGTTACATTATTTGTTTGTTTTTTGGAAAAATAGATGTGTGAGTCTAAAGATGTATTTAATTTAAAAACCGCAACAATACAAGTGAAATATTGATTAAAATGTGACCAATTTACCACTTGATAATATTTCCCCCCCCCCCCCCCATTTTACCTCTTAAAATGTAATCATTTTAATCCTATTAGAATATGTCAATATATTTAATTCCTCTTATTGTAAGCCATATTTTGAAATAACAAACAAATCCTTAAATATCGTGGAGTTTCCGTAAGTCTGAATCAAGTCTCAAAAATATGGGGGTAGGCCCCCTTAAAGGGCGATACTCTATTACAATTATTGTAAAATATGGCCCCAGTGCCACTAGGTGGCACATGAACACGATTCGTGTAGACCACTGCCATGAAAAAATAGTCAATAATATTTAGACTGCCATGCCTATTCAATGTCATGTCCCAATGAACTTTGTGAAGTCCAAGAAATAGTTTTGAATTGCACTTAATGCATCTTGTGGTGCTGTTGAAGACAACTTATGAACCAAACATAAATATCTTGACTAGCAAAATACAACAAGATTCAACTAATATGGAAAAAGATTACATATGTTTTTGATTTTTAAAATTATATATATATATATATATATATATATATATATCGATTTATTGTTTGTTTTTCACTGAAGGTGTTATTCCATATTTATTTTTTTACTTTAAGTGATTGAAATTAATGATTTCTAGGACACTAACTTTAACAATTTAATGAATTATCGTTCTTAAAAGTCTAGGGATTGCGAAAATATTTACAATTTGACTTGAAATTTCCTTGTATTTCATTATATTCAATAATTTTTTGTTTTTAAATATTCATAAATAAACGTAAATAAGACAAGCTGAAGGAACAGCTGTATCTCCGTCACAGTGGACTGGTCCAAGTTCTTCAGGAGTGTCATCATCTGCAGGGCCACGCCGGTGTCACTCTCCTCATTGGTTTAATAGTCACAGCTCAATATCAGAAGCATAATGTTAATGAGACTATCAATGATTAACGATGTTTTAACTTACAATTAATCAGTTGAAATAACAGTCCCATGAATTCAAAGAAGAAGCTCACAAGCAGTAAGAGAGCAAATATTATATCGATATGTGGAGTAGGTTGCTGTTTGGAACTGATTAACTGTTCCTAGTTCGAGTACTGTGTCGTGGAGTTAGCAATGTTTCTCCGAGTATATAGGTACTTGGGATCTTGGATACCTTTTTATTGAGTTTAATACATCTTTGTTTGATTAACAGAGCCATGTTATCGACAAGAAACTTACGTATAGCTTGACCAAGTGTACGAAGTTACTCGAAACCATCAAAGTACAAAATTCGACCTAAATTCTAGTGATAAAAACGGGAGTGAAGAAAAAATAAATCGCACAAATTGCAACTGTTTCCACCACTAAGAATAAACTTGTTTTACGATAAAAATTAGAGATACTATCGATTTAAAAAAATTCCAAATGTTGAAGACATCCAAAACTTTTCCAATCTTATCCCAGTGACCACACGTGAGCATTTATATAGAAATAATATTAATAATACTGCTAAGAGACTGATAAAGTGTAAAATTATTTACTACTAAAACTGACTTATAACGTATAATTAACTTGTACATCTTTATGACGTTAATTGCAGTAGTGCTGCACATGACTACCACCAATGTGAGGCTGTAGATCTTTCTTACATTTGTCACCTGGTACTTTATTCCGCTGACTTTGTTTTCCACCAGCAAACTCTTGACTTTAAACAAGTCTTACCGGAGCCAACCCTACGATCCTCAAAGCGCAAACAAAAATATTTATTGATGAATGAAGAATACACTACGTATTTTGGGTATTTTGTGCCTTAGCCATTGTTAGTGATTCTGCCATATCTGGCTGCCGAAATAAAATATATATCAAACTAATCTCTTTTTATTGGGAATGTATGAAAGTTAATATGTTGTGATAGCGATAGGCTATTAACATCTCATCCCCTAAGTACAATGAAGTGCTATCAAACAGCAAACCACCGAATTACACCTGTCAAATAAAGGCTAAACACAATGTATTTCTCATAAATTATAGTAAAGATCTTTACGATTAGCCCAAAACAGTAAGATTCAACACACAATATAAAATATTGACTCTAATCCCTATAGAAAGCTCAAGTGATTGATTGAATATAAGTTACACTGTAAATAGTTATATGGTTTATTAATCGACAATGTAGGCTTCTTTCAATTCTAATTCCAAACTGTCAATCATTTCACTTATTAACTCTTTGTTAGTCTTATATTATTATTTTTTATTTAAATGCCATTACCAAATTAAAATATTATCGAAATCGATAAAAACCTATTTTAGTTAAAGAAATTAACTATTGCTTGTGAAAGTGATCAATATGTTTTTATATAATCATAAATTTGCTAAAAATGTACACTGTTATCATAAAATATTCTTATGACACACTTATAGGAATAGGCATAGTCCTAATGGCTGCTATTACACACACTTTTTTATGATAATTAATATTTTAAACTTCTTATTTTATGTACACACATAGGCTAAGGAAAAAACAAGTTAATTTAAATCAATATTAACTCTTTAACTTTTTCCACCACGTGTTAAAAACCGTCAGAGCTATACTATTTTAACTAACATAATAATAATAATTTAATAATAATAATAATAATATAATAATAATAATAATAATAATAATAATAATAATAATAATAATAATAAGTAGTAGTAAGTAGTAATAATAGTAATAATAATATTTTGTGTTTAGAATATTCAGGACTCTAAGTAAAATAATTAATAATAAAAAAATTAAATACAATTCAATATAAGCAGCCTATAGATGAAAATTGAGTTTTCAAAGAACATATTTGCGCTATTTGATGATTTATCATATTAAAGATCCTTTTTCTGTTTTCGCCTTTTGATACTTTCATCCAAATGAACGTATTAAAAAAGAGTAATTTTGTAGGGATGGGTCAAGGATGGTTTGCATTCGGAGGAGTTGGGAAACATTAAGGAAATACAACCTTTAGTACACCCAACCGAGATTCAAAGTCCGATCTTCCCACAACTTGAAAACCAGACCAAAATTATTACTAGCAACGCGTCTTACTACCCGTTCGGGCTATACGAACTTACACTAATATGTAATGATAGAGTGATTGTGAGATGAAATGGAGGACCTACTGTTTAACATGGTATCCGAACCACGGTGGAGGCCTGGCATTCCACACATTCACAAGTTGTGATTAATACACGTCTTGTCAGAGGAGAAGGAAGGGTTTGGCAATCAGATAAGTCTGTGCCGGGTCCAAGGATTGAACCCCGGACCCCCAGCACAGAAGTTTGACACCTTACCCCTAGATTACCAGCTAACCGCTCAAAAGAGCTTGACGTGTTAGTCCATGTGACTACAGATTACCGTATTTCTTAAAATTAATTCAAAAACATAAACAAAAGTTTAATATTATAAATTGTTTTATTGACTTCACGTAAAATTCTAAATTGGTGACATGATTGTGAAAAATTGTGGATGTATCAGTAAAAACTATGCATATTGATTATCTGGAGAGTTTTAATCATAAATATTAAAAAATTAAAATTTTGTTTTATCGAGATTAGATGTATATTTATTACCATTTAGATTAATTTCAAAAGTGCGAAATTTATTGTAAAACATCGTTAATATTGAGCTAATTTAATCTTTTTACTTTCTAGCTACCTTACAGGTAGATAAATTATTGTGATCGTCAAAGAAACCGGACTCGAGATTTTGATGAATCTCGACGTTTCATGACTCCCGAATCCGAAAAAGTTGTTTTTGCATCTCCGTCTGACTGTCTATCCGCCTGTCTGTCTCTACTTCGGAGTAGAGCCTAAACTATTTTACCTATCGGGCTAAAACTTGGTATCTAGGGTTTTCAGAGGGTTGCTCCGAGGGGTTTTTGGAATTGGATATCTAACCATAAAATTAAGGGTAGTTTCCTTAGGGCCAAAAGAGAGAAAAAACGATTGTACAAAAATCGGCTTTAATGATTTAGATTAAATTTTGTTTTCAAGCATTGACAAATTTTTAAACAAAATCGCTACTCTCAACTTTTCGTCAAAATGACTTTAATGGTTCCGGCCTGATGCGTACATTCTAATTACTTATCCTATCTCTGTAACTCTTTGAGATATGAAATTACTTATCATTGCAAATATGTCGTTCTATTTATAGTAAAAATCTTTTATTTGAAACATGTAAAATAAATAAGTAAGTCTCTCAAAAAGTTCATGTTCCTTTAACCTCGTAGGGGAAATGTTTGT
Source organism: Timema podura (assembly GCA_033556935.1). Classification (NCBI taxonomy): domain Eukaryota; kingdom Metazoa; phylum Arthropoda; class Insecta; order Phasmatodea; family Timematidae; genus Timema; species Timema podura. Next base: position 22,308,901 of record JAVRXN010000013.1, on the reverse strand, counting down.
ACAGCAATGATTTCTATCATTTTAGACTCAATAATCAATATTTACCTTTTTATTGGTCTAAATTTATAAATGAGGAATTTAATATAAATGCGATAAGCATAAAATGTGTAACCTCTGCTAAAATGTGGAAAATTTAACGGTAGGTCGAAATTTTAATACCAAGTATCGACCCTTGTGGACCCAATATATATATATTTTTTGTTAAAATATATAAATGAGAACTTTAATTCTTTAAAAACAAAATTTAAAACCAGGAGTCGAAAAAGTTTTACATAAGTATAGCGCAATTCTTGCTTGGGTTTGCTAGTGTATATTATTTCGTTTCAAATATATTACGAGTTTTGAGTAAATATCTCAATTTTAAAAAATGTCGCGAGAAAGTTCGTGCAGAGTTCCGTACCATTTATTTTACATGTTTTAAAGACTTAAAATATGATACTAAAAATTCTTTACGAACATTATGATAGTTCTGGCTCTCATTTTGGCGTAGACAATATTTTTAATATTAATTTACTTCGTAAATATTGTGGGTTTTCAGGGCGTCTACAATATGTGTCAGCATTGTGATAAGCATCCTCATTAACTATTGTCAATGGGAAAATAGTACTAGTTAATATGGAACTGCACAAGAATGATGAAATAGGCTATCACAGCTCCCAAAGTGGAGAACAGCATGGCACGATCCACGGTGAAGAACCTTCCTGCTGTGAAGTGAACATTCCTGATGACGATCTGCTGTAGGAACAGCTGTATCTCCATCATGGTGGACTGGTCCAAGTTCTTCAGTAGGGTCATCTTCTGCAGGATCACGAGGGTGTCACTGCCTCAGAGCTTGCAGAGTCACAGCTCAACGTCAGGAACATGGTACTAATGATGATAACCAGGTTCTCATAAACGATTAACAGTATAGATAATTCTTTTCCATTTTGAAAAAATAATGACACACACCAAATACATTTGGAATATCAGTTCCATGAAATTGTAGACTAAATTCAATAGAAGTAAGAGTCCAAACATTCTATTGACATCGCGGATAGCATCGCAAAGACTACTGTGGGCCTCTCGGAGATGGTTCAACCATTGAGTGCGAGATGGATCTGACACAGAAGCTGTAGAAAGTAAAACGGAGTGAAGTAAGGGGTTTTCCAGAGTTGAATAACTGCTCGTGTTCCTAGTTCGTGTACCGAGTCGTGCAGTTGGACTTTCTCCCCTGTTTTATAGTTAACGTGAAACTTTGATATCTCTTTATTGAGATGAGAAAATCTTTGTTTGATTAACAAAGCCATGTTACTGACAAGGAGATTAAACATGAATTGAACAAAGCGGACAAATTGACTCAAAAAAATCAAAATACCAATTTCAAGCCAGTTATTATCTAACAAAATGGTGTCAATTAAAATATAAAGAAGTGGCGTAGCAAAAATAACGACTGTTTCCAAAAGTATGATCATACGTATTTTACGATAAACAACAAGTTTACTAACCATCAATACATTGTCAAATTTGTTTAAGTTATCCAGCACTTTTCCAATCTTAACCCAGTGAGCACACGTGAACATTACTATGAGAAGCAGGGATACAATAATGCTTAAAACCTGATATATTACAAAAATGTATGCTAGCAAAACTGAAAGATAGCTTGTGAAAATTCGGTAGGCTTTGATTACTTGAAATGGAGTAGTGGTGAGAATTATCAGCGCCAATGTAAAGTTGTAAATCTTTCCTGCGTTGTCACCTGATACTTCATCCAGCTGACATTTTTCTCGATGGTACAGCTTCCAGAACCTTCAGACACACGTGGTCTCCCACTGATATCTACCCCCACATATTTATTTTCGTATTTAAAGAGTCTGACCGGAGCTAGTCCTATTATTCTCAAAGCATAAACAAAAATACTTATTGCAGAATGAGATTAGTTAAATATTTTTCAATGCTTTGTGCCTCAATCGATGTTGTCGAATCTTCCATTTTATATTTTCAAAATGATATGTTTTTATTGAGAATGTATACAAATGAATATGTTCAAATAGACTAAGATATGCACACCCAATATCCGACGAATAATGAAGTGTGGTGTACGTCTTTAAGCAGCAAACTATCGAATTACACACTACGCCATTCGAAGCAGGGCTAGACACAATATTTTTCTAAACAATTATAATAATTACCTTTGGGAATAGCCTGAACGGATGGTAAAACGTGTTGAACAATCAACAATAACCATTTCAATTTATATAGAAACCTCTTTATTGTGTTCTGAATATAAGATACACAAAAACATAAAATTATTTTTAAATAATCTGAATTCTATGGTTATTTCAAGCCAAAATTGACATTGTCTACGTGTCACATATCAACTCTTTGTTAGTGTTATATTAATTCCATTAACGAATTAGAATGTTAACGAAACCGAAGGAAAAAACATTTCAAATAAAGTAATGATTTTTTGTTGGCTATTGTGCTTTATAGCTGTTTATATAATCATAAATTTACTAAAGTTTGACATTGTTATCTTACAATATTCTCTATAAGACACACTTTGGATAGTTGGTATGGTCTTAAGAACCTTTAATCTCAAATTATTGTAACGTTATTTTATTTGAAAACTTGTTTTTGTACTCATGTAATTTAGCGACTAAAAATAATACTAAAAATTAGTATTTTATTTGTTTTTTCCCTACCATGTATTAAAATCCATCAGGTAGATTATTATATATTTTAATTACTGTAATGGTGTATGGATTAGGAAAGTAAAATCCATAGGGAATGTTCCCGGAAGTTTGACGTACCTGTCTTAGACCACTCTAACACCAAAGCCAGTCTGAATAATTTTTTAACACCACGTCTTACTACCCGTTCAGGCTGTACGCTTATGTACTAATTATGGCAGTGGCTTTTTTAGGGATTAGGAAGGTTATATTTAAAGGAAGTGTACCCTAATTATCTAGAAGGGGAGTGAAAACCCCATTTGGATAAACCCCCCTCAGTACACCCGACTGATATTCGAGCCTTGATCTCTTCCTCATCGGGAGTCTAGCCTACTGTGAGAGTATTGCGTTTAACCACGCGGCTACCGGAGCAGATCTGAATATATTTTCTTGCACATGTTTTAAGGGTGCCAATGTCAGCAGCACCCTATATTTGATCTAGTGGTGAAGGGGGTTAACTTTATTTATAAGGAATAGTTAAGATAATTCTGTTCTTATTTTTTCCACAACTGTCATCCTATTTTTATTTATTTAAGGTACTTAACGTGCGATTTCTGAACCATTTGACTATATCAGCACTCAAGAATTTCTATGAGTGAGAGCGAAAGATCCTACCAATTTTGCCAGTAAAGGTATTTTCACACACCTTCCAGGATTATTTTACATGCCACAATTTGACATGAGACCGAGGTCTTTTACTCCCCTTTGAAGGAAGTTGTGTTAGGGATTTTTGTCGCTCAAGAAAAATACGGCGACCCCGGTTGGGTTTGAACCCATGAACATCGGGTCCTGAGGCGATCACTTTAACCCAAGACCACATATGACAACAACAGCTGGGATTTCTATTAATTTCGTCAGCTCTAAGATAAATACAGTGACCGTTTGTCAATATTGGCTGTTCTACATTTATTTAGTTTTAGTTGAATATTTTGTATTCTAATAGAAATTTCAAAAGACTCTTTGAAAAATAATGAAATACTCAAACTTTAATAAAGTTTGATGTATCTACTAAAAAAAATAGTATAGGCCTAGGACAGGAATAATTAGATACTACCTAGTCAAGGAGATTTACGAAAGAACCATTTTTTTAACGATTGTTCTCAGATTGAAATTTTTATATTAAATATTATTATTATTTATTATTATTTAACACCACGTCTTACTACCCGTTCGGGTTATACGCTTAAGTACTAATTAAGCTAATGGATTAGGAATTGGAAAGGTTGAATTTTAGAGGAAGTGAACCCGCATTTGCGTGGAGGGAGAGTGGAAAACCATTTAGGAAAAACCACCCCCAGTTCACCCGACCGAGATTCGAACCTCGATCTCCCCGTCCTCGGCAGTCGGGCTCAACACGACTAGCGCGTTAGCCAACTACGCCACCGAGGCGGGTTATATTAAATAAGGCATAGTGTGTCGAAATATTGTTCCCACTAGTTAATTTGGACGCCTATTAAGTTTGTTTCTGATTTTAATATTTTGTCTTTAAATAACATAGAAACAGGAATTTTTGTTAATCAATGCATTTTTTTTAGGTGTCAAATATTATAACTAATTTTAAACACAAGAGAAGAATAAGAATGATAATACATTTAACTCGTTGTTGCTCTGTGAGTGGTTATGTGTATTCCAAGTTGGTGAGTTTAAAATATTACAGGAGCTCAAGAATCTAAAGAGGCTTTTTTTTTAAAAAACTCTAGTGGGCCCTTTTTAATGTATCTTGAATTTTTTTAAATCAAGAAATGTTTAGATTATTCTTGTTTCCAAGTAAAAAATTAACAAAAGCATGGACGACCCCTTTTAAAAGAAAGAAATCATGTTTTCAAAATATAAGCTTTGCTCTCCCTGATATTTTAGTAATTTAAATACATTTTTAAGTTTTTAGTGTCTTATAATTCATTCCAGGCTGTCTGCATTTAATTACGTAAATCGGTAGATATGACGAAGGAGGAGTTCAGAGCAAAGAGAGTGGGAAACATTTTGAAAATAATAACCTCAGTTTACCAAACCGGGATTCGAAATCCAACTTCTACACAAATATAAAAACAGATCAGACGAGTTTGGTGTGTTAGTTTTCGCAACCATCGATGCCCGAAATTATATAAATTAATTTAATAACATAAAACAACGAGATTAAACCCGTTTCAGTGGCCACATGGTCTAAGGCTCTACTTTCGCAATAGACTAGACTGCTGAGGACGGGGATATTGGGGTTCGATCCCTGTCAGGTGCACTGATGTTTTTTCCCCTAAATGGTTTTCTACTGTCCCTACATGCAAATTCGGGTACACTTCCCCTTAATTAAAACCTTTCAAATCCTTAACACATTAGTGTAGTTAGTTAATAGGCGTAAATCCTGAACGGGTAATAAAACGTGGTGCTAAAAAAAATCATCTGAAGGCTTGAAAAACAACTAGTTTTACATATTCTGAAAATTGAAAAATGACACCTGGACACGGGAATCGAACCCGGGATCCTTGGCTAGTTTTACTTCAATGCATTACCAGACCAATTAAGCTGCTCCCCAGCTGTCATTTTTGGCGATTTTGACAATTGTAAGATAAATTCAGTCACCGTTTGTCAATATTGACCTCTCTATATCTATTTATTATATGCACAAAAAAGATTTTTCAAATGGTAGCACAAATCAGATGTTTAAGAAACCATAGTGCCATAATAAAAAATTAAAATGTTTTATTTATTTAATAAAGTATCCTTACGTTTTTATAGGCCAATGATAGGACTATTTTTTTTTAATCAACCTACTACAAAGAAGTTGGACCTTAGTAACAAAGATTATAATTAATTATATTTAATATAAGTTAGTTATAAAAAAAAAATTGAATAGGTTAAAGCCTTGATTGAAGCGTTCAATCATTTCTATACTATGTATTCAATCTTTTTTGAACCCATTAAAAATTGTCAATGCCTTTAATACTATTTAACTAATTTTTATTACAATAAAATGTTTAATATTTTAGATTAAAAGTTTGATTCTCTTAGCTTGGATGTAAACAAACTCTTTTGTGAAATGAAGAGAGGTAGTTTTCATTAGAAAAAAAAAAGTATCCATTAACATTGAAACAAGGCGATTGCATGAAGAGCCCAAATGTTTTGAAATGTGACGTGGTTCGGGTCTACTCATTGACCTGATGGTGGGGACACACATGAATGAATCACATGGACCATGAATGGTAGAGTTGTGGAGAGGGGATGGAGTATCAGTTTCCCAGGATGTTGAGATCTCTAACCACTGAGACTGTACCGAGTTTTTCACTGACGAGAAGAGACAGTGAACTCGCTTGTCCCAAAGAAAACCAGCGGACCAGTAAAAACAAACACCACATGGAAGTCTTAGAAATGATCTTCTTCCCTTTTTTATTCGCGGGGCTGGTTGTATTATATATAACCTGTCTATGGTGCTGAGAGTGAGTGGCAAGGTGACCTCTAGGCAGGGGTGGAGCCAGGATTATTGTGAGGGATGGAGGGTGTTCTTACAGGAGCGGGCTAAGGGGGTTCCCCAACGGAAATTCTGACAGAAAAAAAACCCTTCACAATTTGAGAGTGATTTAGAATTAATTAGAAGATTAAAAAAATACACACATACAAGTCCAACGTTTATTTATGGTTTTTGTTAATTTTTGTTGGTTAAAATTATGTGTTAAAAATGTAAAACATTATTATTGATAGCGATTGACACGCGAAGCAACTGTCTAGTAAGATATAACGTGACAGTACAACTAGTAGTGATTATAACATAATTAAAAAATAGATCTAATTGTTAATATTAACTAAAAAAAAATACTTGCAAACCTGTGGACCCCTCTGAATCCGCACCTGCCTTTTTTAAAAAAAGATTTTCCCTCTATATTTCTTGCACGCACGCACGTACGCACTCACGCACACACACAAACACAAGTTCCCCACCAATTCTGGGATGTTACATTCAGAGCACCGTATAGAGAGTATTTATTTAAATATATATAAAATAGGACAGCAAGAACTGATTAAAAACACAATTTTTTTTCTTTACGAGTGCCGATATTAACACATGTATGTCAAAACCGACAGCTGCCATTCACATGAATCTTCATATGAAGGCTTGAAAAAAACTATACCGTTTTTTTTTCTATCCCACGTCTTAACCACTCTTTCGGGCTATAAACCTTCATTTACACAACTGGTGTTTGGATGAGAAAGGTAAAATTTAAAATAAATGTACAGGCATTTGCGTGAAGGAAGAATGCGAAATCATTTCGTGGGAATTCTTTTTTTTTAAACAAATAGAGGCTAGTTATAAATTACCAAGAATATAAACATAAATTCTACATATATCAATATTGATAAACTGATAGGGATGTAATTCAAGAGTAGGTAGAACTTCCTATTATTCTGTTTGTAAGCTGTTGTCATTTGGTCTTCTTTCTTGAAATATTAAACAGAGAGAATACAAAGCTATAAAGCCTACCCAATGTTATTTACGGATGTAAAGCGTGGTCTCTCAATTTGTTACAAGATAATATGTGATGCGGCTCGGGAAAACATGCCACACATCATTTTCTTGGTTTTTATTTCTACCTGAAAATTATACAATTACCTATTAGCTATAATTAGCTATAAAATTACTTTTTTTATATAATATTTCAAACATCAATATCTATTTTTTCCCAATCTGTGGTAAACGGTAGCCAAAGTTTAAGGCATGGTTTCATTTCCCGCGCAAACCCTTGAGATCGTAGTTAACGTTTCGAACTAACAGATGGCGTTGGGGTCTATAAACCGCCAATTTCAACCAGAATTGACAATGCAAGTACACTCTGCCGAACAATTTCTTCGAGCGACATTTGGCATGTTTTTCTTGGCCGTATCACATATATTGACAGTTCTTAAGAACAACGTGCTGAGACAAATATTTGATCCTAAGAGGGATGAATTAACAGGAGAATGTAGAAAGTTAAATAATGATGAACTTCATGGTTTGCACATGTTATACCCCAAAAATTAAATTAGCCATGACATGAATTGGACAAATTTCTGCTCATTCCGTGAAATGGCTTCTTTGGTTGTCCATTTCACGGATTGGGGGGGGGGGAAAAAATCGACTGGTCCAATTAATCGGGTAGCGCTTGTGTTTTCCAGTTAATGGACTGGATATTTAATGAAATGCCCCACTAAAATATTTAACCGATTCCTTACCTGGACGAGTTTTTGTCCATTTCATGAAATTAAAACGCAAAAAACAGGTTTGGTCTTTAATTTGGTCTTTAAGTCAATTTAACTTGTAAACGTTTTATAGTGAATGTTTAGGTTAAGTTAAGTTAGGTTAGTTTAATATCTTCTCTTAAAACAAATTTCAGTTAGGCTTGTAGTAGATAGTACAATGCGTTCCAGATCTTGAAATGGGCAAGAGATGATGACAATTTCTCCCAGTTCGTGAAATGGTCACGAAAAATGAACAGAAATTTGCCCAATAAGTGAATTGAGCTATTTCACTTTTGGGGTGTAAAATATACATCCCCAAATATATTAAGGATATAATAAAGTTATGTAGACTGATGTGGAGTGGGAGAGGATGGAGCGAGGAGGCTCACATGGCACGTATGGGTGATGACAAGGGTGAACACGGTGGGGAACTTGAAAATACAAAACTCCTGGTTAGACCAAGACATCGATGGGAGGGTAATGTTAAAATAAATTTGAGGGAGGTTGGGTGTCAGCCTAGGGATCGGGTGGAAGTGCTTCAGAATAGCGTTGGATGGTGAATGAATGAACTTTTGGCAGCCATAAAGCTTCATTTTTTGAAGTTTTGCGACATCTGTTCAAGAAATACATTCATACAGTGTGTGTGTCGACACTTGCTGCAAATAAGTTAGAACTTTCTCCAATTCTAGGAGTTACAGCATAAGATACTAAAAACATTTGCCTACCTAATTTTATCTTGACCTGTGTCATAGTACTTTTTTTTTAAGCCATCCATGCTCAATTTTTGAGTGTGTGCCAAACTATGTCTCTATGTCTCATCAAAGAAAAGTACTCCTTTTCCAGGGTATGTGCCAATAGTCTTCCTGAGGTTTTTTTTAAAACTTCTCTTGTTTACTTTTATCTTGTCCATTAAGAATTGACTGGTCTTATTGCGATTGGTAGTTTTATAAGAAAATTTCATCCTCTGTATATTTGGGTGTACTTAGACTTGCTGATATTACAAACACATTTTTTTCCTATATTCTTATTCTCATTTATTTATTAAGGCCAGAGAGCTTGTTAGTTATATGAACACTGACCCAGTAGGTCAAACGGATTGGCACATGGCTTGGTGTAAGAAGTCCTCAAGGAATTTGAACTGTATGACAATGTTCTAACTATGACTACTCAAATAAATGCAAATATCATCCACAGCCCAAAGCAACATCGAGTAAGACTATCCTAACTATGTTTTCACTATCCATACAGAATGAAAGTTACCACGTTCTTTGTATGAACGTGAGTATAAGCCACGGATGACTTATTTCTTACATGCCTATTCAAGGGAATTTATATCACATAAAAGAACTTTATAGCAACCAAGCGTTAAAATAATATAGAGGTAAAATATGTTGGAATCTTTTCCACACTAGTTGATTTGGACTTCTCTAAATTTGATTTCCGATTGTAATATTTTGCCTTTAAAGAAAATAGAAATCTGAATTTCTGATCATTCTAACTCAATGCATATGATGATGATGATGATAATAATAATTATTATTATTATTTCCATCAAACAATAAAACCAATTTTAAATCTAATGCCAGAGTAAGAATGATGAGAAATTTAACTCGCCGTTGTCCTTTTTGGTGTTTATGTGTGTATAAAGTTGGCGAAGTTAGTTGATTACAGTCACGCATTTGACTATATTAATTGAAGAGAAATGGGGAGAAGAGAGTGTAGAGGAGGTAAGAGTTAGGAAACATTAAGGAAATGCCTCCCTGACTATGCCCAACCGGGATTAAAACTATGACCTTTCATCAACTAATAAACCAGATCAAAATAACTTAAAGTCATTTCAGTCAACTTTAGCAGTAATGCCGGTAATTCTATAAATTAGTTAAATGGTAACACATAAAAAGGTTGAATATCATAATTTTTTTATTGATCCCAAATACAACATTTAATTTGTGAAGTGATTGACAAAATTGTGTTAATCTTAGTAAAACTTTGCATAGTTTTTAAATATCATATGTGGTATATTGATCATGAATTAAAAATAACAAATGTTTGATTAAGGTTTGATATATGGCTATCAACATTTACATAAATCTCAACATTGCAACATTTCTTGTAAAACGTCGTTTAAATTAGCCAGTTTAATCTTTTATTGAATTTAAAAAAACTTAAATGTTTTAAAATATTTACGAACATGTTTACACCTCTCATTTCCATTTTGACATAGACCATATTTTAAATAGAAATTGACTTATTAAATACTGTGGCGTTTCTGAACTTTTGCAATCTGTCCCAGATTTACGGTATGTGATCCACTTTGCTTTTAAATGACGTGAATAGGACTAGTTAATTTGGAACTGCACAAGAACGACTAGATAGGCCAGCACGGCTCCAAGAGTGGAGAAACACATGGCGTGATCCAGGTTGAAGAAACCTCTGGCAGTGAATCGCACCTTCCTATTGGTGACCTGCTGCAAGAACAGCTGTATCTCCGTCAGGTGGACTGGTCCAAGTTCTTCAGGAGGGTCATCCTCTGCAGGATCACGAGGGTGTCACTAGCCTCAGAGCTTGCAGAGTCGCAGCTCAACGTCAGAAACATGGTACTAATGAAGATAACCAGCGTCTCATAAACGGTTAACGCTATACCTAATGATACCCCGCCTAGAAAAGACATATACACCGCCACGTACATTTGAAATACCAGTCCCATGAAATTGGAGAGCAGGCTCACTAGAAGTAAGAGTCCAAACATTCTATTGACATCATGGCTGGCATCACAAAGACTACTGTGGGCCTCTCGGAGATCATTCAACCGCTGGGTGCGAGATCGACCTGATACAGGAACTGTAGAAAGGAGAATGGAGTGAAGTAGGTTGGTGTCCAGGCTTGAGGCATTATTCGGTTCTTAGTTTGAGTACCAGGTAGTGCAGTGAGTGCGGTCTCTTTCCCTTTACAGGTACCAGAAATCTGTGATATATTTTTATTTAGATGGTAAAATCTTTGTTTGATTAACAAAACCATATTACTGACAAGTAGATTAAACATGAAATGAACAAAACAGACAATTTGAGTCGTAGCAGTACCAACTCCTAGCCAATAATCACGGATAAGCATGGAGTCAATTAAAATATAAGGAATTGCCAATACACAAATAGATAATATTTCCAAAAACATAAACATACGTGTTTTACGATAGACGGTAAGTTTATTGACCATAAATGTGTCGTCATATTGGTTGAAGATATTCAAGACTTTTCCAATCTTATCCCAGTGACCAAACGTGAACATTGCTATGAAGAGCATAGATACAAGACTGCTAGAGCTCTGATAGACTGCAAAAGTGTATGCTGTCAAAATTGTCTGATATCTTGTGAAAGTTTTGTACATATTTAAGACGTTAAGTGGAGTAGTGGTGAGAATTATTACCACTAATACAATGTTGTAAATCTTTCCTGCGGTTGACACCTGGTACTTCATCCGCCTGACTTGTTGATTGCTGGTAAGGCTTCCAGATTCTTCAGACACACCTGGTCGCCTGGTGGCCCATTCACCATCGCCAAACTCTTGGTTTCTAACGAGTCTTACTGGAGCTAATCCTACGATCCTCAAAGCGTGAACAAAAATATTTATTGTAGAATGAAGATTAGTCAACTTGTTCTTTGTATTTAAACTCTCTGATGTCGCAATCAAATCTGCCATTTTTTTTATTCCTAAACAAAATATACTTAAATTACCTCTTTTTATTGGTAATATCTCCTTTCATTAGTAATGCAAACAATTGGATATGTTGAAATAACGATAAACTCTGAACATTTCATCACCGTCGCAAAATGAAGTACAGTGTACGGCTGCAAACAGTAAACTACCAATATCTGTCAAAATAGAGACCCACCATACCATTACAATAATGACTTCAAATCTCAATGGATTACTCAAGAGATATTAAATTATAATATAGTGTATGCTAACAAGAAAATATTTCCTAAGTCAATCAAATAACCATATTTCAAGCCACATTATAAGCTGTCATTCCTGTCCACTTATCAACTCTGTGTTAATGCTATATTAATTTTAACGAAGTCTATTAACAAATTAGAATTTTTACAAACTCGATTACATAGTTTTAAATTGTGTAGTCATTTAGTATATGTGAAAGTCGTCAAGAGAGGTTTTTAAAATAATGAATTTACAGTGTTAGTATACAATAGATTTTACAAGACACACTTATGGTGATAGGAATGTCCCTAATTGCTGCTATTACGCGCATTATTGTGTGGTTATTCAAGTGAAAACATAATGCCATTGTTTGTACACTCCGTTTACCCTGAAAGGTAGCACTCTTACTTTTACGTATTACACTATGGCCCTATCCTATAGTGTCATATTAATATGTTTCTTATAATATAGCTATTTAAAATATTATTTTGTCACATTTAACTAAATCGTATTTTAGGAAAAACTTTTTATTTATTGCATCAATTTGTTTATTTGTATCTACAAAACATGATAACACTTAGATTATTAAATTATATTTTTGCAATTCGTTCAAAAAGCCATAACATAATTGCAGATAAAAAAAACAAAATAAATAATTTATTAAAAAAACTCTGACGAAAATACAGGGACATAATGCATTTAGCTGCACTTATCAAATATGGTAGCCTAATTATATAATCGGCGATATGGCGATGTAGAGGAGAATTTGAACTAAACGATAAGCTAGAATAATATTTTTGGAATTTGAGAGGTTGGGTTTAGAAACCCAGTTAGGTTTATTTTTATTTTCTATTTCGTTAAATATTCTCTTTCCGCGCAAATGAAGGTGCATTTTCTATTTACTCTACCTTCAACTCGGTCGGGTGAACTGGGGGTGGTTTTTCCTAAATGGTTTTCCACTCTCCCTCCACGCAAATGCGGGTTCACTTCCTCTAAATTCAACCCTCCCAATTCCTAATCCATTAGCGTAATTAGTACTTAGGCGTATAACCCGAACGGGTAGTAAGACGCGGTGCTAAATATTATTATTATTATTATTATTATCTACCTTCAAATACCTACAACATTTTAGGGGTTTAATGTGAATAGCACTGATAGGTTGGGGAAATTGGCATTAAATAAATTTCGTCATAATTGAAATTTATTATGCTTGTGAGCATATCAGTGATATGTGTAAGTATGCGTTCACACGTGACGGTCTTTCGCCGTTGCCGCGGACGGCGCCCCCCGTGAATAAAGACGGCACACTGTACCAAATGTCGCTCCGTGCCTTATTGAACTCCTTCTAATCTGCCCCATCCATTTTCTTGTTCTGCTCCAGTGTGACAACAAGTACCAAAGGAAGAAATTGTTAAGGCTGTTACATGGGGAGGGCGTTTTATGCGTTTGGAAATCCCGCATTTTTGAAGAAGTGGTTTCATATTTTTAAATATGGTTTTCACCAAACTGTAGGCGAAATATTTCAACAGGTCCCTGTCTCGCTATAAAAAATTTTTTTTAGAAAAAAATTCAACTGCGCTTTACGCCAATATTTGTACTTTTGAGATTAAAGTAAAACGATAGAGACCTAGAACTAGCCATACTCTATCAGATAAAGTCATTTTTTGATAGGGTCATAATAGAAAATTTGAAGCAAATGCAGGATTGTTTTTTTAAGGCTATATATATAAGCTACCAGACTTTTTTTTAAACTTTAAATTTGAAGTTTAGACTCTTTAAATGGTCAAAACTTAAGCCTAAATGTTGTTGAAAACCATTTTAAGAAATATCAAACCACTTCGTAACTAATCCAGAATTTCGAAACAGCTGCAACGCTTTCAGTGCTCCTCCATGTAACACCCTTAAGTGTGTATTTGCTATATTTACAAAGGAATAAAAAAATAGGTCAGAGAAAACCCCGAAAGTGTTTGAGGTATCTACTTTTAACTTTAATACTGTAGATTTACAGATGGTGCGTTTGCCAACATTTTACATACTTTGAAGGGGAAGGATTATAAATGTAGTAACTATTTTAGATTGTCGAAAACATCATTCGACGAGCTGTTGGTTCGTTTGACTATAACGTTTACGCGTGTGCAGCGTGAGTGCCGTGGGTGTCGGGACACCTTACCCCTCCCCCTAACGACAAAAAAAAAATTTGTGACAAAAGAAAGAAGTTTTACTTTTTTTTTTATAAAGTACATCGATGTTTCTTTCATAGGTATTGATTAATAATGTAGACTTGAGATCCTGCTACAATATCTGGTGGTCTCATTCATCGAACAAAGGCTGGCTGTGGATACGGACTTGGAACACATTATTATTATTATAATAAGGAGTGCATCTTCATTTGCGCAGAGAGAGCGGAAAACCACCCTCAGTACACTCGACTAGTATCGAACCCCGATCTCCTCGTCTAGTTTATTGCTAGAGTGATGCTTTTGACCATTATGCCATCGAAGTGGACTATGAATTATACGATATCCCATTTTACGATTAAACCGTGGTATTAAAAAAACACACTCTGTGGATTTGATCAGAAAGTCCATTAGATTGGAGGTAGGACAGGACCATCCATCTTGGATGACATAATCTGAAAGGCGCCGAGATATTCTGTAAAGAAGGTGGAGGCTGTTAAATAAGTTGTTCATGTCATCCATCAAAGTTGTAAATGGCTTGTTTTCTCCCGTCACCTTCAACAACAACAACAACAACAACAACAACAACACAACAACAACAACAACAATGGCAACGCGCGTTACCGGTCCTCAGTTGCACAGGGAAGAAGGTTGAATGGGGTGGACATGTAATGGTGATAAGTGGTAACCAAGTTCCCTTCAGGCCTGTCCATTTTTAAGCTTGCTATTTTCAGCTTATATATAAATATATAACTTACATTTTGTCCTTAGCCTTCAAGATGACCAATAGGATACAACTATCCAAAGAAAATTGTTTTTTGTTTTTTATGGAGAATTTTCTAAAAGGTATGTCATCGATTTCCCCTGTTTTGTTTTTTTCTGAAGGTTCCCCACGCAGGTTTAAAAACCACGTTAGTCGAATGGTGCTCTAATTTAAAGTTTATTTCAGACAAATATGTTCGTTTCAAAGGATAATAATTAAAGCTAAGATCGTTCTGATTATGAAAATAAAACCACAAGTAAACAAACCTTTAATTTTAATTATTATTTAATTAATTTGAGGTATTTAATGTGCACCCTCTAGACTGACTGATTATATAAGACAGGATAATTTCTATGAGCAAGAGTGAAAGGGCCAACCAATTTTGCCAGGAAAGGTATTTGAACATACCTTCCAGGGTTCTTTTCCAATTCAAAATCGACATGGGACCAACGGCTTTACTTCCCCTCCGAAAGAAGTTGTGCTACGAATTTTTATAGCTCAAGAAAAATCCGCCGTTCCCGACTGGATATGAACCCACAAACATCGGGTTCTGAGGCGAGCAATTTACCCCAAGACCACTGAGATCGAAACTAAACTTTAATAAGTATCCTATTGAGTATACAATTTTGTGTTCAAGGTAAAATAAAAACAATTTGGCGATGACACTATCAGCTGTGCGTTAAGCTACTAAGAATGTATCTATTATTTTAAATGTGTGCTTTGGAGATGGCGTTGCTAGTCTTTAAGTTGGAGTACCACTACCGCACATCTAAGAATCCAAGTGAGTCTTCTTCTATAGATGAACTATGCTAATAGATCCTACTTAAATTTTTTAAAAAATCAAAGTCATACATTACTTTCCTCTGAAGATTCAAAGATTTGAAATTTTCACAGGATTATTAACCTGAGTATAGATACAGGACTAGCCTGACAAACCTAATAATGCTTTTTTATATATATAAATATAATTAGTTACCTTCTAAAATTAAAATTAAATTTTATAGTACAATGCACAGAGTTTCTCACGCCTTTACCTAGAAATTCGTAAAATATGTGGAACGAAAAAATATACATCGTTGCAAAAATATTCCACCAAAGAGAATAACAATCAATTTACCAGACCTCTGTTTAAAAGATATATATATATATATATATATATATATATATTCCAATATCTCAAAATATATTGGTTTCATAAAAATATATTTCAGATAAAATATCTCATCACTATAAATTTGTAATAATACTGAATGTAAGTTTTTTTAAACTCTAGTAGTTGTGGATATGTGATCAAAAATGTATGTTTCCGGTTATTTTAATTAGCCTCAAAGTAATTTTCATGGAAAATTTAGATTTTCCATTTTCTTTGTAATGTTAAACAATGCCAATATTAGAAATTTAATCAAAATCATTAAATCAAAATTTGATAAAATCAATTTTTCTCTCTTATTTCATTCTTAAGTAACACCCTTAATCATAGGGTTAGTTTATTATTCCGAAAAACCCTTTGAAGAACTTTATAAAAACCTAGATAGCCCACCAGGTTTTAGCCCAATCGGTCAAATTGTTTAGGCTCTAGTCCCAGTAACAGATAGACAGATAGACAGACGGCTTTGCAAAAAAAAAAAAAACCTTTTTTATGTTTCAGGTCATGAACCATCAACATCCAACAAAATCTAGAGTTCTTTTTTTTTTACGATCACAATACTTTCTCTACTCATGAAATGCAAGAAAGTGAAAATTGACGACAGACTTCTTAGTGAATTTCTCGGAAACAATGGCATGTGCAAAAAAAACCACAACATAAGTTTAATGTGATGTATTCATAATTGTTTATAAATTCTTACACGTTCTCAATCGTAGTTAAAACAAAGATAACCACTTTTGTTTATTTTGTTTGCTAGACAAGTAGTTTAGGTTTACACCCCTCGACACGTAGAGCATGCCAAACGTATCAGTGGCGAATAAACTGGGGGACACACATAGTCTGGTGTTATTCGCCACCTTATTATACTTTTCCTTTTATTTTTCTAATTTATAAAACATATTTTACTTTTTTTAAGTGAATTCAAATTTTAATAATTGAAAATAGTTAATAACTAAAAATACCGCAAAGGAGGTCAAGAAAGATATGGGAGGAGCAGATTACAGAAATTGTGCAAGTGAGAGGAGAATACGAGTACCAATTATCAAAGGAGAAAGAGTGGTGTAAGGATAGAGAAAGATGGAGGCACTTTACTAAACTGACCCGGCCACAGGCTGGAAACAGTAGATGATGATGATGATGATGATGAAAATGTGTTTCGAAGTTCATCCGCGACATAACACGCTATGTTGTCGTGCCAAAGACACATTATGTCCATTCACAAGAATTCGAAGGGAAGATCGTCCATCACTCTATTAAAAATAATAATAATAGTAAGGAGTTTTGAATATGGGTGAACACTTACCTTTTTACTAAACATATTAATACTTTGACGTCATCTGTTGAGTTCTTATTGTACATTTTCATGGTCAGCCATAGCTACTCGATATATAATCATTTGATGACAAGTGAAGAGCGATAAAAGAAGTGAGATATTTATTTGGACAGAGTGATTCCATATAGAGGATATTCATTCGGAAAGAGGTGATCCCCCACACACAGAGGAAACCTGCGCAAAGGCTCTTGGGAAACGAATATGGATTTTGACAATTGGAGGTTAAGATTTTAACTCTCTATTTAACTTTTTTCATATTCATTTCTAAAGATTTTAAACTATTATATTAAATTAAATTTTAGGTTATATTTATTCTAAGCTCATGGCCAACCTTTTTACATTTGTTATGGTATTTTAATATTCTCCTTAAACTTGTAGAAAAGAACAATTTTTAAATATGGTTCTAGAAGAAGGTACTTGGAGCATTGTTTGAATAAAATTAGAATCTTCTTCTTGGCATCTGAAAAATTTCAGGATGAAATTTGTGTTCGTCCTCGCAAAAAATATTAAGAATTATATACCCTTATGATACAGTGAATTTAAAATACATCCAAAGTGAGCTATAGGCTTAGTGATCAACCTGTATGGTTTTTTTTAGTGAAATTCAATATTTAGACTAGAAAGAAAAAGCTAATTTTCAACTAATAGCTTAAAAGGAATCATCATGGACAGTATTCTTTTTTCCTGGTGAGATCTGATGAGTTTACTTTTTTTTTACATACATTTATCTCCATAATCCGACATCAAAAATTATGAAAACTTTTAAAAGAAACGTTTAGGCCCTAAATTGATTATATATTTTAATATTCCCCAGAGAATCCATATTTTACTTAACGAGTTTTACTAAACTAATAGACATTGTAAATTATTTTATACTGGTCAAACAATGTGTATCTTTTGATCCATATAGCATAAAACGTGGTCAACTATGATTTTTGTAGGTATTGTAATTATTAAAAAAATTAATATAACATTGTCTAGAAAACGTTCCCGAGGACACCTAGTGTACTCGAGTTTTAAGGGTCATCGTCAGAGCTAGCCAAGGAAAAAGGCCTTTTTTGTATCCCTCCTAAGTGTAATCTTTAGGAATGGTGCCCACAAAATCTAGTTCAAACCTACAAACACAAATTTTATCATATATATAAATATATACTATATATATATATATATACTATATATATATATAGCCTATATGTGATTTTAAGATTCATCGTCCTTTATAGGTTTTTATATATTTTATTAGAATAGTTATACTATACCCACTCAATTTTTTTACTTTAGGGTACATTTCTACTTACAGCACGAAGTATTTTATTGAAGTATATTTTGTTAAGAAGTTTAAAAAATATATTTGAAATAACTGTAATAGAACTATAGTCTAACTTTGAGAACATCAGTTTAGTTTTTATTAGCATTTCATCTTACTACCTGTTCAGGTTGTACGTATATTTCCTAATTACGCTAATTGGTTAAGGGTAAAAGAATAATGAATTTAGAGGAAATGTACCCGCATTTTCGTGGAAGGAGAGTAGAAAACTCTTTTGAAAAAAATCACCCTCAATACACCCAACCGGTATTCAAACCCCGATCTCTCTCCCTGTCATCAATCATCTGGTCTAGCAAGAGAGTGATGTCTTAAACCATGCGGGCACTGAAGCAGGTATGAGTCTAATTAACATTTAAAGCATCCTCTTAATAAAAGCTTTTTAGAGACACATGAAAATCCAAAAATGTATCTGGGGAGGAGTTCAACCTTCCACCCCTTTTTTTTCTCCTCAAACACACTTAATAATTTACACTTGTAGCCCCCCCCCCCCCCCCGGCCCACTACCCCCTTATCATAAAACCAAAAACTTTCCCGTGACTGTAACGAATAAGATAGTGCGGTTCGATTTCTCCACGATCAAAAGATTTACAAGCGCAAGAAGATTTGTCACGCCAGATAAAACACCTGATAAGAATGGATAACAGGAAACAACCATAACTCATGGAGATTAGTGAGAATTCCAACAGATTAACAAGTCATGCTTTCAATCGAACATCTTAATTTTTTTTTTAAAGTGCCACAATTTGTTTCTACCTAAAATTGACTTGTTATCCTTACCTAAATAATAATTTCCTTTTATTTAGATAGCTTCGCCTTAATTCTGGATCATTACAACTATAGGATTCAAATAGGAAGATATTATTAAAAAAATATTATTATTATTTGATGTAATTAGATTGCACTTTCTTAACCTACTGATTATATCATAAGACGAATTATAAACTAACTTAAGATGCAGATGTAGAGTACGAGAAAAAGGTAAGTTTTTTTTTGCAGTTTTTATAGCAAAACTTTTTTTTTTTGCCAAAATAAATTAAATATTGCTCCAGTAAAAACACTTAGTTTAATTTTCTTCACGTGATGATATTAACAGTTGTTGAATATCTGGCATGACCATGGCGGTATTAAATAACAAACTTTTTGAATGAAGGAAAAAAAGTTTCATTAAATATAAAAGAAAATCTTGACGGATATTAAGGAATTTTTTTATGTCACCGTGGAAAGATAATTAAACTCTTTATGTTCCTATTGGAGCAATAATTTATTTATTTTAGCCAAAAAAGTCTTTATATAAAAACGGCAAAAAAAAAAATGCTTACCTTTTCTCGCGTCCCCTACATATACATTTTAGATCTCATTTTAGATCTCATGTAGACACAACACCCAACCCCCGGCCGTTTATTTATCACTGTGAAATAGGATAGTGACAGCTGTAGATCACAAGATTTGACTTTTATCTACGTGAAAGTAGATCTAATAACTTTCATATTTGACTTTAGAAGACAAATAAAATTACGAATCCAGCCCCCCCCGTTTCACTCCCCCATCTCTTAGATTTAGTGGTATTGTCTTGTCTGAAAGAGATTTGTAGACAATACAGCTCTTTACTAAATATCTGTGTTGTCATCTGACCAGATTTAGTTAGGATAAAAAGTGTTGTGTTCTCTATAATTACTTGTCTCAACCTAATAGCAAAAACTTTCCTTTGATATACCCTGATTTTGGTTGGAAGAACAGTAGAGAAAATTCAAACGTATTTCTTTGTGGCCAACATTGATTACATTTTACTATATTATTTGTATCATCCTATAGGTATTTATAATATCTCTCAATTGTGACAGATGCAGATAAACATGACTAGATGCATAAATATATTAAAATTGTTTTAGTAACTTTAGTAACTATATTCTACTGTTGTTCCTACCAAAATCATACTATAGTTTCAAAGGCTAAGCCAACCCTTAGGCACCTTTTATAAAGGCGTTTCTTGGCGTTTGTTTTCATACAACCAACATATGTCACGTGTCATGAAAAGGGTGGGTAGGAAATGGAAAAAAACAAGAGACGAGGGTTTGCCAGTCTCTTATTTTCTAGCGCTCGTGATGGATTCGTGTGTCATCTTCCTCATTTTGTTTCCATTTCAGGGACAAATAAAGCGGCAGACAATAAATACCCAGCCACAAATAAGAACCTGCTACAGAAGTCCATTGATCACCTGGATACATTGAGATTCCAACACACGTGGCGTAGAGTTTGGTTGCCCTGCGGTCTCACCAACATGGCGACACAAAATTTGATGCCTGGATCAAATGCCCCATTGATTATACAGGATGATCCAAAATTCACGCAACCCAAAGAAAAAAAAAACTTATATTTTGTGCCATCAATTCGGCATATCGTTGATTTATTCAGCACGCGGGATTCTGGAAAAACTACGCACAAACGATTGTTGGCATTCTATGTACGAGTTGGGCTTAAAATAATTTTCCAAAATGAATACTAGCTCTGCTCGTGAAAAATTCAACTTACACTTTCAAATGTTGTAACTCAACCAGCTAGACCTAGTATATGTCTCAAGGTCACACGGCCTGCACAACACCCGGCCAACATTACAATGTTGCCATACATTATAAACAACATGATCATTTTCCATGTTCTTCTGGGAGAAATAACCTTGGAAAAACAGGGTTGCGCGACTTTTGGAACATCCTGTATAATGTATCTTGGATTGGATTGTTGTAAGTCATTTTTGACGCGGCGATCTCTAGTGTACGAAGACACACTTTTTCAGATCGCAACGACATAAATGACGCGGCGATCTCTAGTGTACGACGACACACTTTTCAGATCGCAACGACATAAATGACGCGGCGATCTCTAGTGTACGACGACACACTTTTCAGATCGCAACGACATAAATGACGCGGCGATCTCTAGTGTACGACGACACACTTTTTCAGATCGCAACGACATAAATGACGCGGTGATCTTTAGTGTACGACGACACACTTTTCAGATCGCAACGACATAAATGACGCGGCGATCTCTAGTGTACGACGACACACTTTTTCAGATCGCAACGACATAAATGACGCGGCGATCTCTAGTGTACGACGACACACTTTTTCAGATCGCAACGACATAAATGACGCGGCGATCTTTAGTGTACGACGACACACTTTTCAGATCGCAACGTCATAAATGACGCGGCGATCTCTAGTGTACGACGACACACTTTTTAAGATCGCAACGACATAAATGACGCGGCGATCTCTAGTGCACGACGACACACTTTTCAGATCGCAGCGACATAAATGACACGGCGATCTCTAGGGTACGACGACACACTTTTTCAGATCGCAACGACATAAATGACGCGGTATGAAAGCACTCATTGTCTCCTGTGTATTTAGAGAACGCGCGTCACTGTGTCGTGCGTCACGAAACGCCCGTGTAAAAGGGCCCTAATTACCGTCGCATACACAGAAGCGATCAGCTCAGAGCCATCAAATACATCACTATATAACTTTGTTTTAGTGACACCATTCACTTGGATCTTAGAACTGTGATATCTTCATAGAAATGAATCGAAATTTACTAATATATATAAGCCTGTTGCTATTAGACGAACTTAAATTGAATAATTTGGATACAAATTCTATATTTTGTATAGCTTAAAAACGTAAAACCTTCATTCAGTTCATTTAATTCATGAAAGGGTTAAAAAAAATTAAATAAGATAACAAAATATACTGTATGTATAAAATCCGACTTCGCTAGGTTTTGTCCTGCAATATTAGGAAATTATTATATATTAAATAGGTTTTATATATTATATATATTAAAATATTTTAGTATCCACCTGCCTGAAAAATTTAAGTTCCCTAGGTCATTCGCGCTTCGAGTTTTTTACTTTGGTTTATTAAGAGCCCTTCACCCCCACATCCCAGTTTGAGAATCTCCATAGGAACTTTCGGTAATCAAGTATGCCTGTATCATTTTCGGTCAAGGACTACCTGCTTGCAAAATTTAAGCTTCCTAGGACTTCTTGAATTTGAGATTTCTTAAACTTTGGTTTTTTGGATTCCCCCTCCATTTTTGTGGTCCCCAATAATAACTTTAGGTCACTAAATATGCCTGTATCATTTTGGGTAAAGGGCAACCTTCATGCAAAATTTCATGTCCCTAGCTCTTATGAGTTTCACAATTTTTTCAACTTTGGTTTTTTTCGAAAACTACCAATTTTCGGCCCCTCCCACCCATGATAATTTTCTCTCGGCAAGTTTTCTTGAGCTCTTTTGGATTAGGGGTTACTGCCATCAATATTTTAAAGCATACTAGGTCTTCTGGACTTCGATATTTTTCAAAACTTTTTTGTTTTTTTGGTAAATCACCATTTGGTGAGCCCCCTTAGAATTTTCAATCGCAAAGTATTCCTAGGTCACAAGTAAGGATACACCAGACCAATAGCCTCCAGGATAAAATGACAACATTCTATCAATGCTTATTACGAAAAAAGTCTGTATATTTTTTAATGCTCTTCCTATGAAATGTGGACTATATTCAACTATTCATATCAGGTTCTTCTCATGGCTCTCAGACTATACATTCCATTGTAACATTTTCTCTTGATTAGAAATCCTCGTTAGTAATCGAACTCTCTAACCACACACGACTAAGGTCACAGACTATCACTCACAGGCCTACATATATATATATATAGGCCTATTTTTTTTTAACAATGGAACGGAAGGAGTGACGTAATACTCAACAAATCGCAACGGTACTTGAGACAAGAGGAGCAGTCAGTTGACGCGAGTGTTAGCGGTCGATAAGTGTTTTATTTGCTGGTTGTCAGCACTTGCCACACGAAGAGGATTGAACGAAACCAGGTGTAGGGGGGGGCACGTATTTAGGCAACAGTCCAACGTTGCCAAATAACTGTACGATCCACATACTCAAATTTTCATAGGAAGATCCTTTTAGAAAATACAAACATTGCATATGGTTTTAGAACAAAAAAGGCGATTCGATGTCTCGAATATATTGAAAAATTGACACCTGAACACGGGAATCTAACCAAGAACCTTTGGCTTAACGGGACAATGCTCTACCACTGAGCTATCCAGGAATCGTCCCGTGCCCAGGGTCTTTTTTTTAGTACTGCGTCTTACTACCCATTCGGGTAATATGCTTAGTTACTAATTACGCAAATGGGTTAGGAATTGGGAAGGTTGAATTTAGTGGAGGTGAACCTACATTTGCGTGGAAGGAGAGTGGAAAACTATTTAGGAAAAACACCCTTAGTTCACCCGACCTAGATTCGAACTTTGATCTCCCCGTCCTCAGCAGCCCAGGGTTATTCTTCACTCATATTTTAAGGCAGAGTCTGTAATGGACGTGTGAATATCATCAGTTACTAATAGATATAATTGATTTTACAGCCACCAATGACTCGGTTGTGGCTTTATCCTGCCAATAGTACAAATACAAGGAGTTCAAAGATCGACTTCGGACCTAAATAGCCCCGGTTATATTCCAGATTCAAGCATTTTGAATAATTTACTAGTTTTGTTTGTATACCGGTGCCCAGAAGGTACCATTTCTTACGCAAGAGGGGAGTGCGTTTTATATCTTCTATCGTATTTTATATAGACGGTGGGGCCTAAGCAATTAGACAATTAGTAACTTGAAAATTAACACTTTAATTAAAAAGTAAATATTCCCTAGCTATATAAAAGCAATATACATAATACACGCTTTCACTTTTTGAAGATAATGTCATTCATGTGATTTCCGCCGGACGTCAGACAAACCTCATCACGTTGTCCATCACTTTCCTCAGCATATATCGTATTATTGTTCCCGCCCCACCCTGTATTAATAAAATGATGAGTTTGTTTTTTTATGAGCAATGCGTTGAATCTACTGCAAGCAACCCGCCTCGGTGGCGTAGTTGGCTAACGCGCTAGTCGTGTTGAGCTCGACCGCCGAGGACGGGGAGATCGAGGTTCGAATCTCGGTCGGGTGAACTGGGGGTGGTTTTTCCTAAATGGTTTTCCACTCTCCTTCCACGCAAATGCGGGTTCACTTCCTCTAAATTCAACCCTCCCAATTCCTAATCAATTAGCGTAATTAGTACTTAAGCGTATAACCCGAACGGGTAGTAAGACGCGGTGCTAAATATTATTATTATTATTATTATTACTGCAAGCAAAGGTCTGAAATTTAAAAAATCAGTAGCTCATGTACACGAAAGTATCTACCTCGATGCAGGAATCTTTAAAATTTTGATTAGATTAGATTAGTTCATTAAAAACCTGTTTCTTAAGCAAAAAAGCCATAGGCAATGCAGGGCTTAAAGGCACTAACTTTAAAGTTATCTTATAAGTACAGTCATTAAACTAAAAACATTTCTCCCGGTCAGTGCAAGATACTTCAACTAGCAGTTAATAAAAGTACAGTATTATTTTGATGAAAATAGCTTTATCTTACATTATATCAAAGTTACTAAATCTGTCACGTATTCATACGTCAAGTCATGTGATCTGTAGTTGTCACTTTTGATAGATATTATCAATAACTTACCTACAAAATTAACATTAATAAAATAGTAAAATGCTATCAGTGTTGACCATAATAAGAAATATTTGTACTTTTCTAAAATTTTCTCCCTACCAATATTCCTACAGAACCTAACATTTCATTACTAAACGTTTGTAGCCCCTAAACTTCAACAGAGCTCCATAAAATCTAAACCTTCTCACCAGTAGCATACCTGACCGGGATTCAAACCTTAAGAAAAAAACCACTCAGAAACCCGAGAACCCACAAGCAAAAAAAAAAAAAAATCATGAGACGAAGTTAAGACAGGCTGTTTGCCCACGCCACCCCGAAACACCGCGAGCGTCTTAAGGTTGTCGTCGCCTCGGTAAGCGAGAAAGTATCAATCGTTGTCAGACCAAACGGCTTAAAATACAGAAGTATGTGTCTTTTTCTGAAAGTACTTCTCTATTTTGTCTAAATTTATACCCCTTTTTTCCCTTCACCTACAACGCCCCCGTTTCCCCCTCCTCCTTTGTTATGTCAATAAGAAAGAGGAGAAAGATCACTACGAAACTTCTTTTCCTAAGGTAAAAAGGAAAGCTCACTGCTGCAGTAGCCCCATGGCTTCTTTGGTGCTGACTGACAGTTCACAGCTGACAGCTGACAGTCAACAGTTAGGTATATACCTAAATTTTGACTGTCAGAAGTGACAGCTGCTAAACACATGTATTTGCAGATCATATGGCGGCGTAGGGATAAATAATTTGATCTGGTAAATTTTCAAAGCCGTCCGCTCTCAGCTGTGAGCTGTCACTCAGCACCAAAGAAGCCATGGGGCTACTGTAGTTCTAAAATATCTTAAAATGTTCTGTTGTGAGCCTGTAAGAAAATTACTGTATTTTTTAGAGAAAGGATAAATCCAAAGCCCCTTTGCCATCAAGCCTAGACTCATAGCTCCGCAAATATGTTTAAAATATCGTTTAAAATGAGCTAATGTTACATTTTCACTCGTTTGTTTTCTCTTAATACCTGGAGGTCTAAGGGTAAGGTGTTGGACTTCCGTGCTGGGTGGTCCGGGTTTCAAACCTCGTTCCCGGGGCACAGATTTATCTGATTGCCAAAAACCCTTCCTTCACCTCTGACAAGACGTGTATCAATCACAACTTGTGAATGTGAGGAATGCCGGGCCTCCACCGTGGTTCGGATCCCACGTTAAACTGTAGGTCCTCCATTTAATCTCACAATCACCCTACCATTACACATTAGCGTAAGTGCTTATTACCCGAACGGGTAGTAAGACGCGGTGCTAATATTAATAATAATCTTAATAAAACTCAAAATATAAGGGTGTTAAGGAAAATATAGCCCTGTTGGCCTGAAACATATATTTAAATAACGCATCGTAATTTTAAATATTGCGCTAGAGCTAAAAGTCCGGGCGGCAATTTCTCGCTTACCGAGGCGGCCCCCTTAAGGACAATAATTACGTAGGCGAACGTTAATAACCAACACGCAACATTGCATTATAAAAACAGTCCACGTTCTCCTGGAATTAAAAAATATCTATATAAAGCCTGCGTCCAAAACAAGAGCAGTTGTGCCTGTCAAGATTTTTAAACAAATTCATTAAAATAAAAAAAGATATTAAAATTAAAACAACAGTGAAAAGAAAAGAAGAAAAAAAATCTTCGCAAACCTACGTTAACTTCGTGTAATTATAGTTCTTCATGAGATTAAGTCATAAAATATTGTAGCTCTCTACGTTTAAATGACGATATTACAGAAATAAGAAGTACAAAATTTTCCATCCTGTATAGTTTAAGTACCTAACTATGTGGCTGCGTGAAAGGTACAGTAGTTAAGAGAAATTGTTTCACATTAAAAATAATTACTTTGTCCACGTTCTTACTACTCATTCCCGTGGCGTGAACGTTCTAGGAGAGAAGGTAATCGTGATTCTGGCACGCTTACTCTTGCCCCGAATTGTCTGATCAGCCTACGAGATAGTCATTTTTTTTAATTTAATTTTTTTTTCAGAAATCCAGACCTTGAAGGATTGACACGAAACCACCACATCAAGTATTCTTGTTTAAACACAGGCCGGTGTGGGCTATTTATTTAATTAGTACAGTACATTCACCCGATAGGTTGGTCACGTGGTCTAAAATAAAGAACACCGCCATGTCTTTTAGTATACAGGGTGTATTTTAATTGGTGTCATATTATATTCTAGGGGGTGTATTCCCATCGACTAAACATTAACAAAAAGTCCATATAAACAAGGGTTTGGAAACGGGAATTTTTATTTTTCAATTTAAGAGCGTTCATCACATGCCTATCAACTCTGTGATCCAGTCGGAACTAAATCGTATAATTTACTACAACACTATTGCACGTGGATCATTTCTGATTAAACATTAATAGAGATAAAGAGTTAATAGACGTTCCTATTACTGAATATCTTTGAAACATTAAATTATATTTGGATAAAAACTGCATTGGAAAGGTCGTTTTGAACATTTTAGAATGGCTTCACAGATAAGCTTTGTGCACCAATCTTCATTCTGTAATTATAGGGACATACTCTAGTTATTAAAAAGAAACCTTGCCACTTTGTCTCCCATCGTTGCCGCGTAACATTTCTAGTAATCACTCAAATACGAATGCACTGCACATATTTATGGCATATCGTAGGTGTTTTCTTATTCCTTTTTTACTATCATACCTCGCGCGAGTCGAGAGCTGAGTTGGACATGCTATGATGCACGCTCTTGATAATCGATTCAACAGAAGGATTAATGCAATTGATCAAGACAAAGTTTAGCAGAAACAAACAAAACACGAAAATACAGAACATTTTGTTATAAAATCTGTTCAAAATGGTGTCTTACTTTCATGCATCCTCTGAACTTGTGTTCAATGCTTTGTTGTGCGTACTCTGTTGAATACACCTCTGGGGTGTTTATTTTCTCACATATATTCATGATACGCTGTCTTAAAACCACAACATCAATAAAAATAGTTGTAAATAATAGACTTTAAATGTTCCCAAAGATAAAAATCCATAGGGTTCAACGCTGGTGACTAAACAGTTCATTCAATGGATCCGCCGCGACCAATCCATATTTGAGGAAAACCTTTAGTAACTATAAAACTAAACGTTTCTCGACCCATGTGTGTATGAAATTTTGTTAATAATAATAATAATAATAATAATAATATTTAGCACCGCGTCTTACTACCCGTTCGGGTTATACGCCTAAGTACTAATTACGCTAATGGATTAGGAATTGGGAGGGTTGAATTTAGAGGAAGTGAACCCGCATTTGCGTGGAGGGAGAGTGAAAACCATTTAGGAAAAACCACCCCCAGTTCACCCGACCGAGATTCGAACCTCGATCTCCCCGTCCTCGGCGGTCGAGCTCAACACGACTAGCGCGTTAGCCAACTACGCCACCGAGGCGGGTTAAATTTTGTTAATGTTTGGGCGATGGGAGTACGAACCTAGAATATTTGACACCAATTAAAATACACCCTGTATATGGGTCAGAGACTTTTCAAGATGGAAGGGAACCCACCTGCCGTTTAGGGTTCAGCATTCAGTGTTCGCGGAACACACATCTCTCATTCAACCCATCCAACCAGGATTCGAACATTAATATACACGTCACCAACTAGTCATACTGAACGAAGCTAACTTCTTAGTCCGTGTGCCCACCAGTGAGGATGCTTTAAAACTAACTTAGCTCTACAAGAAACAAATCAACCAATCCCCCAGCCATTAATTTATCAGAGGAAAAGATTAAGCTTTAAGTTTATCAATAAATAAATCCATTGGCTTAGCTGGGGATCGAATTTAGCACCCTTAGCTAAAATAAGAGGCGGTACCGACTGAGTTTTAAATGCGGGTGTAGGAAGTGAACTTATCTTAATTACTGTGTCACGCGTTTTGAATGGCTGACGAGCCATGTATTATTTATGAGGGATTTAAATAAAACATTTTTTCCATTATAGTCACCGACCTTGGAGGGGACAAAACTTGTATCAATGGTCACGCCATCTAAGGCGTCAAGCTTGCCATATTCTGTATCATCGGTGGCAGATCTATCGAGGCGCGAATATAGAACAGGGTGAACGGATAGTGGTTTATATTTTCTCAAATGAGATTCATAATTGTGTTTATTTTTTTAAATTCCTACTCCATGCTAATGGGGGTGCACTTACTTTTTAAGATCCCTTCTTGTACCCTATCACATAAAATAGCGCCCATGTTAAAAGTGATATAATAATAGTAATAAAATAGCCTGCACCGGTAGATACGTGGACTCAATCCCAATGCTTAGTCTGGTTTTCCGGTGACGGGATGGTTGGGGTTGAAATCCCAGATTATTACGCTTAGGGTGTTTAGTTTTATAAACATTTCCCCACTTTTACTCTCGTGAATTCAAATACATTTCCTTCCAATTCCATCCCTTTCATCCCCACTTCATTATTGTGTATGTGCATAGCCCGTACTGGTAGTAAAAAGTAGAAACTTTCTTCGGTAGCCGAGCGGTCTAACGCGCTACTCTCTCAGTAGGCTAGAACGCCGATGGTGGGGAGATCAAGGTTCGAATTTCAGTCGGGTGTATTGAGGGTGGTTTTCACAAATGGTTTTACACTCTCCTTCTATGCAAACGCAGATACACTTAATATAAAAACAATCTTCCTCATTACTAAAACCATTAGAGTAATTAGTACATAAGCGTATAGCCCGAATGGGTAGTAAGACACGGTGCTAGTAAAAACCATGTGGAGTAAGTATTTTTTACATTTTTTTAAGTTATATAGAATATATATATATATATATATGGATGTATCTATTTTATTACTCTTTTTTCCCCACCCCTTATAAAGGCCCATGTTTATGTGCTTGAGATAAAGGGAACAGAACTCCCTCGCCCCCCCCCCCCCCCAAATTTAAAATCTAATATTGGTATTGCCAAAAAAAAATCCAGTTAAATTATATAAATTTAGTTATTTTATTAGAAAAATAAACATAAAGTTTCTGTAGTAAAGCCTTGTTGATCAATAAATCGATCAAAATGTTAGTTATTGCTAAATCGTTCATTTACAATGACAACTGTAACACATATGTAGGCAAGAGGGGGAGGGAAGATATTTGAGTACTCGGCTTCCCCTTTTCAAATATCAAATAATGATATTGCAAGTGTTTTGAATAAAATCTTTAAAAACATGTTATTGAAATACACTTAGGTTTAGTCTAAATTTTCGAGACTAGTCTTGCAATTTCATATGCCTCTAAAATTCCCCAATTCCCATGGACGTAGATGGTAGCCATGATTTTATTATGTGGGGGGGGGGGGGGGGGGGCTTCACTTTTGAAGTATATTTATTAGTGTCACATGATTGACAATATGGTTTGAGAAATATTTTACACAATATTGTTAGTTGGAAATTTATATGAGTAAATTATCTTAACGTGCTTTCTCACTTACCCGGACTCTTCAGTAACTAAATGTTCCAACATTTGTATCTTCAACATCATGCACCACACAAAGTGTCAAAACACTTATTTAAAAAAAAAACTATACAAAACAAAAACAAAATATATTCACTATAAACCAATCACACCTACTCAAATTCACCCGATGAAAAAAATAAAATAGAATCACTTCGACACGTATTAACATATAATCCCCTACATGCTGTCATAGCAAAAAAAAAAAACACACACGGTAAAAAAAGGTCGAACCACGATTAAATGGTGTATAAAAAAATAATATATCCGATCAACTCGTTTAGCGAGTGCTTCCCACACATACGCCAACAAAACACGCGTTCACGAGTAATGTGTGACGGGCTGGTGAAGGGACCCTCCCCCCTACTCACGCACTATATCCATACACGTATGTGATGTGCGCGCTCAACTCGTACTCTGTAAAAAAAATAAAACGTATCTTCTGTTCGGCTAGCGATCCTGCGGTCGATGTAGAACCTAGCACGCTCGTTTATTTACGTTGACTGCAGCGCTCCTAGTGGCGCTACCCGCCAACTACACTTCAGTTGACTGACACGAACTCTCCCAAGAGAAAGAGAGATAGGAGATACAATATGTTCGAAAGAGTGACAGAATAGGAGTAGTAGGGGGGGGGGGGGGGAATATGTTTTAATGGCGATCATCATTCCTGGTGACTCCCAGTGACAATATTCTGAACGCGTTCACGGAACGACAGGCAAACGTTCAATATTAATAGGTCCTTAAACTAGTTGGCCGAGAATACTACTTTAAATATTGTGAACGGTATTTGACTGAGTCACGTGAGGCATTTTTATGGCGAGAGGTCACACCGCTAAAGATGCGTTTTGAAACTTTGGGGAACAGAGATTGGCTTTCTTGGACAGTTTTTAATGCAGAGTTGGGCATATGGATTAAGACGTCAGTCTCGCAAATAGTGATGATGATGGAAAGGTTTAGTTTCTCATCAGGTTACACAGGACACATAATGCTAGTGCCTTTCCTCCAAAGCCACCTAAAGCTCCTCTAAAGCCCCATCCGTTAGATAAGGTCATTAATAGTAATGTTGATAAACGAGAACATACCAAAAACATTGTAAAATTCACCAAGCTAAAAAAATGTTCATTCAAATAACATTTGCTTTAAAATGAGGGAAGAAAAAAAATTGATGAAAATATGTTTTTTTCTTATCACCGCGTCTTACTACCTGTTCAGGTTGTACACATATATTATAATTACTCTAACTGGGTATGGATGAGGAAGGAAGCATTTTAGAAGTAATATATCCGAATTTGCGTGGAAGGAGAGTGGGAAACCATTTAGGAAAGCCCCGACCTCCCTTTCTTCAGAAGGCCATTCTAACACAAGATCAATGACTTAGACAATTCCGTCACTGAAGCGGATAACATGTAATTAAAAACTTGGCAAATAGATATAGGATATTAACTGGTTTGTGTTCACAAAGTAAACAACCCATCGATAAAATCTAGCCACAAAATGTTGTATCCGGAAGATTTAGCTTGGTGCTAATGTGTTTGAATAATATTATGTTCAGCTTTAGCCTGACAGTCGAGATTAGGATTATATAGGGTGGAAAGTTACACTGGGGTTGTTTTACACGCTGACGTTTTCCAATAATTCTTCCAACTGAATGTTGAAGAAAACTCACATTTCTCAACTTGTGTCGTTAAACTATTATAAAATAAGGGCACCCCAACAAAAGCAGCACAAACACTTTTTTAACTTAAATGTTACTGATATTTATGTTTGTCCTACGTTAACTAAATGAACCCTGACTCAATATGTACTATGAAAACTTATTGAGCAATGCTCTTCTAATATCAAATTCAACAAGCACTATGAAAACTAAATGGAAATGGGTAGATTGCTATGCAAGAGTGAAAGAAAGTTATATCCTGACTTATCGCAATTTCATGGTTGATTTCTTTAAAACTATATTGCAGATAATAAGGTCAAACCATGTTGAACAAGGACGAAAGGATAAAGTTTTAACGAACTACAATAATAATCATTAGGAGATGAGGTAAACGTTTTGAGTTTGGTTCAGTGGTTCCCAAGATTTTTCAGCTGAAACCCACCTTGGTATTTCATCAAATTCCCACGCACCCCCTTTTCCTTTATTTTTTTGGTAAAGTTATAAAAGATCTTTAAAAAATTGCTTTTTAGTCACATATTTTTTTTTTATAATGGCAGCAAATTGGTACTAAAAAAAATTGCTGAAAACTATTGTGATGGTTGGAACTGTTTTGTTTTCATAAATTATTATTGAATATTGGGTTTTATGTTTGAAACAGCACACTACAAGTAAAGCAAAGCTATTTTAGATTTTTAAGAAAATCAGAGTTGAAAATCCGATGGTGCTCACAGAAAAGGGATAAGTATATAAAAACGCCACTCTAATGTTGGCAAATAAAACCACATAGCTAGCGCTCGCGGCGTTAATTCCATGAACTAAAGGATTCGAAACGAGACGTTACACTAGGAACACAACGCATTTTCTATTGCGGAATGTTAATTAATCAATTATTATGTCAAATTCACACTTCCATAGGAGAAATGGTGTTCTGCACGACGTCATAGAAGGAAAGGTTGAGGGAAAGAGGAACTTAGGAAGGAGGAGGATTCAAATAGTAGATGACTTGAAGGAAAGAAGAAAATTCTGGGAGCTAAAGGAGGAGGAAGAGGACAGGGCGCATTGGAGGTCTAATTTAACTGACAAAAGGAATTAATCTGTCGTAAGACAAAACACCTGATAATAATATCAAATCCAATCAAATGTAACAAAATCAATTATTTTATATATAAACCACGTTATAAAATGTAAAATCTAGAAAATCGAGCTAGACTTCTTTAAAATAAACGACAAATTAGGTTATGAGGATGGAAGAAGGGAGAAGAGAGTCGAATCCGAGACTTATGGGCGTGAAGATAAACACGCGCATGCGCACGAGTGTCTTACTCTTTGGTTGGTCACCTTTTTTTGTACAACTGGTAGGCAGTATTTCCTATACCGCAAGGGAAAAGAATCTTTATTACTATGGAAAAATGATTGAAATGAAATATGTCTTCAATTCTTATCTGATTTTAAACTTTATTTCCGAATTGGTCCATGCCCCCCTCTCCCCCTTAGAAGCGCTTCACGCCCCCCTCCCCCCCAGGTTGGCAACCACTGATCTAAATCAAACATTTCTAACGCACCCATATAGGAACGAACCAGTGGCGCAGGCACGTTTTTATTTGAGGGAGTGGATATAATCATGTGCTGTTATAGGGAGATAGCATTATTTTGGATTAAGAAAAAACCAGGAAAATGAAATACTTACGCTCCCATTTTGCATTTATCTAATTTATTTTAGGCATGCCAAACATTAAAATAAATACACACAAAACAAATAAAATTATATCTGATATGACTCAACTAAAATTTAAGAAACACTAAAAATTAAAGAAGGTTTCTAAACATCTCTGCCCTATATTCGTTACTAGCCAACTAGTGTTGCAATTCCAAGTTTGTTGAGGCTCTCAAGGTATACATTAAGCAGACACAGGTGATTCATTCTACGTTGCCTTATCGTGGAGCGAAGATAGTTGTTTATGCGTCCAAGCATTGAAAAACTTCTTTCTGCAGTAGTCTATGTATCTGGTATCCTTCTCAGAGTTTTCAAAATCTCTTCGGTGTGTGCTACAAGCACATTTTATTTTTATTATGTTAACTTGTTTTGGGGAGTAAAATGATGATGGGGGGGGGGGGACGGGGGGCTAAAATTTACCCCCGTGTCCCCCCGTTCCTGCGCCACAGGAACGCACCCATAACTTAATGTGCTAGTGTTTTCACCTAGCTTGGTATGTTGTTATCTGTGTTCACATGAATGAGGTGCTTCCGCAGGATGGTCGGCTACAAGTTTTCAACAAGGAGAAATCTCGTAGTACCTCCCTTGTATGCCTTCTTTATTCTTGGTATTTCTTCATTACCATAACGACACCTCACCGAAGTCCCAAAGGTGGATCAGAAAGCCAAGCTTGTGTCTAACGCACGCGATATTATTATTGCATTTGGCGGTGAAGTTTCTAGTGAAGATCTGAGATTGCCACGATTACTCTACAGTCAAATTTTCATGGCAAGGGCCTTATCTGACACCTATAAACGTTACTAGATTTACTTTCACGATTTTATTATTATTATTATTATTATTATTATTATCACCACGTATTACTACCCGTTCGGATTATACACACTTACGCTAATATGTAATGGTAGGGTGATTGTGAGATGAAATGGAGGACCTACAGTTTAACGTGGGATCCGAACCACGGTGGAGGCCTAGCATTCCACACATTCACAAGTTGTGATTAATACACTTCTTGTCAGAGGTGAAGGAAGGGTTTGGCAATCAGATAAATCTGTGCCGGGACCGAGGATTGAGCCCCGGACCCCCAGCACAGAGGTCCGACACCTTACCTCTAGACCACCAGGTCACCTCACGATTTAATACATCAAGTCATGTGATCTACAGCTGTCACTCTTGATAGGTATCATTCATATAAAATATTTTAAAATTATCAATGTTGCCTGCTAAGAAAAATATGTTTGTGTTTTCAAAAAGGCACTTCTTGTGATAATTGGACTGTACCTATTAGTTAGGTTAGGTAGTGTCTTATATGTCCAGCTACTAGTTAGAAATTTAAAGTTTTAATATTTAATTGGACATCTGGAGGTGTACTTCTATCTGCCTGCCAAATCTAGGTTTTCTACCACAGTTAATATCTATTTTTCTGACTAAATCCCCCCCCTCCCCGCCTCCTAATTCCTAGATTCCCATAAACAAATTTAAGATTTTCGTTCTTTTATTATGATTGTTTGGAGAGTTCCCTTTACCTGTCCCACAAAAATTAATTTTATATCTCAACTAAAAAAAAATTAAAATTTTAGCCGCCTCCCCCCCCCTTACCCCATTTTGAGATTTTCCGTTTTTAGATTTTTTTTAGTTATATGAGGCAATCATTAAGCTATACTTTCCTGCCAAATTTCAGTTTTCCAGCCCATAGAAGTGGGTTTTCATTTTAGGACAGATCTACTTTCAGCTTTATGAAAAAAAAGGATAATATATTCAAATATATATATAATATATATATATATATATATATATATATAGCTAGATGACTGCAACATGACAATTCCTAGTAGAAACAACGAAAGTTGTACAGTTTCCGTTCGCTCTGTCATAGCGACAGCAGGACAAAAAGCTATTATGACGATTGTGGAAGAGGAGGGAAAAGGGGGATAGGAGTAAAAAGGGGCGGGGGGGAGGGTGAACGCCCAACAAGTGTTAACACGCAACAAATTAGAATTAATAAGCGGGTCTGTAGGGAGACGGGAAGTTCTCGCTGAATGACGGCGCCTAGGACACGACCTTTAGTTTCCATTTCATATCGCCCCTCAACGTTCAGGATGTAACGACAGGCCTTGTGTTATAATTTGTCAGTCGACAGACACTCCGCTCTTTGTCTATAATCCCCTCAGCCCCCCCCCCCTTTTTTTCCAATAAACCCAGACTGTCAATCTTGTTTGAGGGAGATACATTGATTGAACACCAATATTTTCTATTAAAAAAAACCCACATCTATTTTGAGTTTGATGTTCGATATTTACACCATCAATATTTTAAACTGATGTCTGAATTACTGGTGTATAGGCACAGTCCTATTCTATTGATTATTATCTATCAAAAATGGCAACTACTGATTATATGATTTGACGTATGAATACGTGAAAGTAGATCTAGATACTGTTTCTAGTTGCCAGATAAGTTTCTTTCTGGGAAAGTTGTATTGTACATCAGCTATGCCCTTCTATCCTCGGTCCTCATTACAAATCCACTTCAGAAACAGTTATTTGATTGAT
This sequence comes from Timema podura, assembly GCA_033556935.1. Taxonomy (NCBI): domain Eukaryota; kingdom Metazoa; phylum Arthropoda; class Insecta; order Phasmatodea; family Timematidae; genus Timema; species Timema podura. The sequence goes on along the minus strand of JAVRXN010000013.1, from coordinate 22,272,324 downwards.
TTTGTTAAAAAAAACACCCGACTCGGTGGCGTAGTTAGCTAACGCGTTAGTTTCGTGTTGAGATAGACTGCAGAGGATGGAGAAATCGAGAGTCGGATCTCACTCGGGTGAACTAGAGGTGGTTTTTCCGAAATGGTTTTCCACTCTACCTCCACGCAAATGCGGATTCACTTATTCTATATTTAACCCTCCCAAATCCTAGCACATTAGTGTAATTAATAGGTAAGTGTATAGGTGCTAAATAATAAATGAATAAATATTTTTAAAAACACCGATGATTTGGTTCCACAGCTTCGAAGTTTTACAGATGATGATTTTTCTCATTGATGTTACAGTATCGATAAGAACATTGAACTTGAAGATCGATATTTATTTATTTGTTGGCCATCACTAAAATCGTCAGGACTGGTTTTCCGGTTACGGTCAGGTCAGTAGGTTCGAATTCTATCGAGGTAGAAATTACTCTAAAAGCGATGTAAATCAGTGCTTAAGAGACCGTCCCAATCTAAGTATAGCGCGTTACTTAGGTAGGTAATACAGCTCGAATCATGCCTTTCATTGTATTGCGGTTTTCTGTATTCTACTTAAGGCCTTTGGCCCTGTCGAATGCAAGTCTAAAACCTATTTTGTGGGGTGGTAGGCGAGAGGGTGAAAGTCATGGCGTGGCTTCACAACCGACCAAAGTATCCTTCCGCAATAACAAGAACAGATGGATCCCGGAAAACGTAGATGGTGCTAGCTACCAGGCAGGTCTTGGGGGGGAAAATAATACGTTTGAAAACATCATTTTTCTCGAGAACGAGTAAAATGTTTATATTTATATATTCAACACCCCTTCTAAGATAATGTATAGATGTTTATTAATTATTAAATCTTCTTATTTTTTTGTTATGAAGCCGGCAGTTTTCTTTTAAAAAATGTCAATTTTATCGATATTTGATCACTTTTAAAATTATAGAGGAGGTGTGTATATAAAAAGTATAACTTAATCAACATGCTTCTATTCTTGAACAAACCGTTTCCGAAAAGAGAATTGCAAAACAATAAAAATTCTTGAAGATAACCGTTTCCTCCCATGTCTCTGCATTTCCATGCCAAATGAAAAGGGCCAATCGCCTTAAGAAAATAATGGCGTTTAGACTATGGAAACCATTTTAACTGATTATAAAAAAAAATATTATTCTAACTAATTGTTTTGTGCAACATTTCTTTCCACCCGCTTGGTCTATAAGCATATTTCCACTAATGGGGTAGGGAAGGATAGGTAAGGTTGAATCTAGAGGAAATTTACAAGCACTTGCGTGGAGGGAGTATGGAAAAACGTCTAGGGAAAACACCTTCAGTACACTCGGCATGGACTTGAGCACCAATTTCCCCGTTATCGCAGTAGTTCAGGTACCCACTTCAGTGCTCTAATGGTCTAAGGCGTCACTCTCATGTTAGACTGGCCTGCTGATGACGGGGAGATCATGGTTAGAATCCAAATTGGGTCTTCAGAGGGTGGTTTATTCTAAATGGTTTCCCACCCTTCTTTCACGAAAAATTTGGGTACATTACCTCTAAAATGCTTCTTTCTACATACCTACCCCATTAGAATAATTATCACATTATGCGTATAGGATGGACAGGTAGTAAGACGGGGGAATAAGGAAAAAAAAGTATTTACGAAAATACAAAGGAATAACCACCATTCAAAGTTTGTTATGATGATGGGTCTTTAAAGTAAGTGAAATTATTTTACCATCCCTTATTATTTCACTTACTTGAAGGACGCATCATCATACGCAAATTGAGGGGTTGTTATATTTAAAAAAACATCAAACTAAACAGCTAAAAGTCATAAAAACCATTAACAAATTTACTAAAATATGATTTTCTAGATTTACATGAACATAAATATGAACTTATAGAAAAAAATGAGACAAAGTGAGATTTAAACTATGAACACATCCTACTATAAGCATTAGAGTACTCAATTTCATTAGGCTAAATACATTCTTCAATTAACTTTAAACATCTTAGTGCCGTTTCATAGATTTTACTCAAAGCCATGTTGACAAATACTTATATATTTTTTCTGATATATTTATTTTTGTGACCGAATTATGAGTCATAAAATATACAGATTTTAAATTGTATTTTAATTTAAAAAATGATATTACAAGTAAATAATGTCTACACGTCAGCTAGTATAATATTATTTTTAATAAAAATGTATGCTAATTCTGAAACAGATATCCGCTTGTTCTTGTATTTTTGCACAGCATTTTAAAAATCTGATTAAAAAGAATTGTATAGAATTTGTAATTGTTCAAACGTAATCCATGTCTTGTATACTATTTCCCGTGGCTAATATAATTAAAATGCACATAATCTTGTCTCTTGTCTAGTGATGGAAAATTTAACACAGATTTAGTTTTGTGATAAAAAAAACCTATTTACGACGTGCATTTTGTTCCTAACCATTATTCTTTACAAGACTATCCTTCAATCTTCAAAATCGTTTAACAAAGAACTTTATATTTTTTAATTTTTTTTATATTGTCGTTTTAATGGGATGACTGGTCTAGGTGAATGGAGAGTCATTATTCATTGGCTAATTTGTCATAAAGATATAAGACCTTTAAATTGTTGTTGGGTTTTTTCTAAAGAAAGAAATACAGAAGCTTTGAAATGTCAGAAGCTGGTTTGTACTATGTGGAATGTTAGCAGCATTCAGTAATGACGCCGTCAAAATGACAGCGACAAGTTGTATTTTGTTGTGGTTACCCGCTGAAAACTCGTTATAAAGTATTAGCCACGGATGATGACCTCATATTGAGAGGAAAGTTAGCAGTGCACCCGCATTTTAAAAAATATTTTTTCATTATCCTTTAATAACTAACCCAGGTGATTTGTTTGTCTAGGGGTAAGGTATCAGACTTCTGTGTTGGTGGTCCGGGTTTCAATCCACGATTCCGGCACCGATTTATCTGGTTGCCAAACTCTTCCTTCACCTCTGACAAGACGTGTATTAATCACAACTTGTGAATGTGCCTAATGCCAGACCTCCACCGTGGTTCGGATCCCACGTTAAACTGTAGGTCCTCCATTTCATCTCACAATCATCCTACCATTACACATTAGCTTAAGTACGTATATCCCGAACGGGTAGTAAGACGCGGTGATAATAATAATAATAATAATAATAATAATAATAATAATAATAATAATAATAATAATAGTACCTAACCCACTTTAGTGGCCACATGGTTTAAGGCACCACTCTCGTAAGAGACTAGAGACTGTTGACGATTGAGAGATCGGGGTTCAAACCCTGGTTATTTGTACTGAGGCTGGTTTTTTCGGAAATAGTTTTATACGCAAATGTGGGTAAGCTTTATCTAAATTCAGCTTTACTCATCCCTAGACCTCTATCGTAATTAGTATATAAGCCTGTTATCCGAACTGGTAGTAAGACGCGGTGATTAAAAAATAATTAAACCCTACGGCTTGGTGGATTTTTGCAAAAATGGATGCAAATTATTGCGCAAAAATATATTCAAAACAGTTTACTAGGAAAAGTTATCATTTGGTTCTGTTGTTAAAGGTTTACTCATCAAAGGCTATCAGCACTTTATAAACTTTTAGCTTCTAGTGATTAATTTAAGAGAGACTAGGGAAGTGGAGGCCATGGGAATGAAGTTAGTGAGGAGAATGTTAACTGTCACGAGTAGAGACAGGATTAGGAATAAAGTTATCTGGGAAAGAGAGAGGGGGGTACAGTGAGTACATAATATAGTAGAGGAAGCAAGACTGAGATGGTGTGGTCATGTAATTAGAATGTTGAATGAGAGGATGCCAAAGAAAATCATGGAAATGTAGTATGCAGGAAAAAGACCACAAGGGAGGCCAAGGAAGGGATGGGGTGGAGTATATAACAGAAAGTGTGCAAATGAGAGGAAAATATTGGAAGCAATTAAATGAGAAAGAGTGGTGGAAGGATAGAGGAAGATGGAGGCATTTTACTAAACTGACCCGGCCACAGGCTGATAACACTTGATGATGATGATGATGATGATGATGATGATGATGGTGCGTAGTTTTAATCAAAACGAATATTTTCTCCCCTCTACACCTTGATGGGAACCTTAAGGTGGGGTGCTAGTGAGCGCGAGTTGAGTGCGCTAATTTTGCAGTTTTTACAGCATAAACATTTTTTTGGCCAAAATCAATCTAATTTTTCTTCTATAGAAACATAGAGTTTAGTTTTCTGCACTTGCTAATCTCAACAGTTGTTGAATATCTGTCATGAGCATAGCGGCGTCTGGTGATACACTTTTTAAATGAAGAGAAAAAGTAGTCATTAAATTCCAGGACACCTCTGACAGATATTCAAGAACTGTTGAGATTAGCATGTGCAGAAAACTAAACTCTATGTTTCTATAGAATAAATATTTGATTTATTTTGGCCAAAAAATGTTTATGGTATAAAAACTTCAAAAATACCTCCCTAAACTCATGCTCACTAGCACCCCACCTTAAGAACGTGTGCTAACAAAGTTTAAAAAAACACGACAATGATTGCCCGTATCGCTGAGCACGTGGTCTAAAAGTCAAGCCCATTTTAGTTTGATTTTGAACTGACCGGAGGGTTGGGGTTTGAGTACCAGCACCGTCGCAGGTATTTCCTAAATGGTTTCCTACTTTCCCTACACAAAAATGCGGGTACATTTCCTCTACAGTTATATCTTCTTCAACCCTACCCCCATTAGAGTGATTAATGTTTATAAATATATGAAATATTTGCGTACAATCCTAACAGGTAGTAAGAAGCGTTAGAAAATAAAAGAAGACGATAAATCGATGCAGTAGGCGATCAGCCATGGTCGGTACTTTAGCTCACGATGAAAATGGTTACAACCTATTACATCAATAATCGCTTTTCGTACCCACCCTCAAAAGCTACCAAAACGACGGGTAACCAAATCAGAGGCTCTGCCGTAGAGAATTATACCATCACAAAAAGCTCACTAGATGAATCGCTCTCCCTTGGAGTGTGCGTTTTCAAGTTGCCTCCCGCCATGCCAACAGCAGCCCTTTTTTTTTAGTCGAGTGGCTAAAAAGAGAGAAAGAGAGGGAGGGAGAGACAAACGAACAGACGTTCGTCTCTTTACCTTCCTCCTTTCCAGGGACTTGTTAGGGTGACGCTATTTACTATCCTCTTCTTCCTCGTCCCTGCTAACCCTTACTTCTCTCCTCTCAGCACCTTCTGGACCTTCTGGTCACAGGGGAGATACAACTGGGGAGCGTTGAATACAAACGACGCCGACTACTTTCCTTTCTGTTACACTCCAGTCCACAAAGAAGTGTCACCTAACGACGCCGGCTAGTTTCTTTTCTTTCTGCTACACGCCAGTTCACAAAGAAGTGTCACCTAACGACGCCGGCTACTTTCTTTCCTTTCTGCTACACGCCAGTCCACAAAGAAGTGTCACCTAACGACGCCCGGCTACTTTCTTTCCTCTCTGCTACACGCCAGTTCACAAAGAAGTGTCACCTAACGACGCCGGCTACTTTCTTTTCTTTCTGCTACATGCCAGTCCACAAAGAAGTGTCACCTAACGACGCCGGCTACTTTCTTTCCTTTCTGTTACACTCCAGTCCACAAAGAAGTGTCACCTAATGACACCGGCTACTTTCCTTTCTGATACACGCCAGTCCAACAAGAAGTGTCACCTAACGACGCCGGCTACTTTCCGTTATGATGATGACAAGTGTCAGGATTTAATTTTATTTATATGTGAATTCAGTTATTCTGAACTGATTTATTTTCATTTGATTATAAAAGCATTTGACCTGGAATTATTATATTTGTTTTTACGACAGTTTAAACTTGATAGCTTAGAGCGTTACAGACCGTTTCATTTCAAGGTTTAAGATCGAGTGAAATTTAGAGAGATCAATGTTTCGCGGACCATTCTTAGAGTAAGGTTTTGGATCTAAAGTTCTAAATAAATTGCTCTGTAATATTCTTTCTTTCTTTAGGTTGCACCATGTTTGCGTCATTTTTCTGTGTTAGGTTCCAGAAGGGAGGGAGAGAAAAATAAAGTGTTTTTGAAGTGGTTATATTACTTAAGTATTCTCAATAGGGGTGGGGGAACATTGAACAATGGAAAATATAAGCTGACGACCGGTAGTCGTTGTAAACAACAAATACATAAATAACTGACTACCCAGATGTGTGAGAAGATTTTCTAACATATGTGGATACATTGAGTTTTATATTCTGAAATGATTCATTAATTTGAAATATATTAAAGGTTGGAACTTTTGATTTTAATTATTATTATATGAAAATCTATTTCACTACAGTAGTCTACCCTCATTTACATGGGAGGATAGTGGGAAACAATTTAGGGGAAAAAAAACCAACAACCTCAATAGAACCGAATGGGTTTTGAACCCGGACCTCCCAGTCTTCAGAAGGCCAGTCTAACACGAAAGTAACGCCTCAGATCGTTTGCCCACTGAAACTGGTGCATCACATATTACTACCCATCTGGGCTATCCACGTGATTGCTTCAACGGGATGAGGATGTGAATTTAGCTTTCGGGATTCGAAACCCGGCCCAGTAAGCCAAGTATGAGAGACTGACGTTTTTCCGGGTCACTCAGCGTTGCAGGTTGATCCTGGAAGTCGTTGTGAGTGATTTTTTTTTTTTCAGACCAAGAGAATAATCTACTTATGACGATGTTTTTTTTACATCCATTACTGTTTCCGCTCTGTGCCTAGGTCAGGTTTTTGTTCAAGCCATATATCTTCCATTACCGTCTGGCTAGGCCTGTCGTAGCTTCATATGTCTTATAATCTAACTTAAGACTAGGACAGGAACACCATCCCATCCCCGAACGTTAATTTATCAACGCTAAAGGATAAACCCATATTTTCATCAAAGATACATTTTCGGCCATGTCGGGAATCAAACCCGGACCCTCAGCTCATTGGGTAGACACGCTACCGACTGAGCTATGGTTATGACGTATGGGCTCAATTTTCTTTCAAAGGCGCTTGTACATGCTAGACACAGACTATATAATGTCCTTACTGGGTATTGAATTTCCTGCCATGAATACTTGAGAGAGAGAGAGAGTAAAAGGAGTTGAGATAGGCCCACAGGATCAATAGAATATTTCGGGGAAACACACTAAATAAAGATCTGCCATGTATGTGTTTGTTTTCCTTGAGCTCTCGGAGAAAGAAGTATTGTGATCGTCAAAAAAACAAATAATATTTTGAGAAATGTCAAAAGATCAAGATAAAGTATTGTGATCGTCAAAAAACAAACAATATTTTGGTAAATGTTAAGAGGTCTAGATAAAGAATTTTTATCATAAAAAAACCCACAATATTTTATTAAATGTCAAGAGGTTAAGATAAAGTATTGTGATCGCAAAAAAATATATATATATATATATATATATATATATAAAATATCTAAGAGGTCAAGAGAAAGTTATATGATCGTCAAAAAAATAAAAATGTCGACGTTTCATGAACACCTGAAACCGAAAAAGTTGTTTTCAAGATACCGTCTGTCTGTATCTGGGACTAGAGCCGAAACTATTTTACCGATCGGGCTAGAACTTGTTATTTAGGGTTTTCATAAGGTTCCCCGAGGTATTTTTAGAGCTAGATATCCAACCCTTAGATTAAAGGGTAGTTTACTGAAGGGCAAAAAAAAAAAGAAAATATCGATTTTCTCAAAAGCTGTTCTAACTATTTCTATTCAATTTGTATCCAGGAACTGATTAACATTACAAACAAAATGACGGTTCTCACTTTCCCATGATAATGATTTTCAAGGGTATTTTACATGAGCAGAAATTTACAATTTAGATCCTATCTACGCAACTATTTTAGATAATAAATAATCATTGTAAAGTTGTATTATTATAAAAAATAAAAATAGCTTATTAGAAATATATTTTTTATAAAACTAAAAGTTTCTGGGCTATAAACAAATATAATTTTTTATGGAGGTATTTGAAAATTGAAGTAATTGTTATGTTCTTTGGTGGATAGAAATGTTCCTCTTTTCTCGATATTTCCATAACATGGTGTATTATTTCATTTATTATCTCTGGTGGAGTGTTTCTGTAACATTGTATATTATTTAGTTTCACAAATCTTACGAGTATTTTTGATTAAATGTCTTTGTTTTAAGATAAAAGAGAGATAAAGTCTGTGTGGTACACCGTACCAATTATTCTTATTTTTATTCAATCTGGTAAGTAGCCAGCTTTTATATCTCTACATAAAAAAGTTAAGCAATTACTTTCGATAAATATTCTCGGGGTTCTATCGAATATATTTTCATAATTTTTTTAAATATAAATTAAGGCTCATACACCAAATACGTGTTCAATAATTTCAAATTTTCATATTATTAAAAGAGGAAGTCACAATTATTTCAGGAAATAACCATTTATTTCGTTAGCCATTTCTCACTGATTGTAATATTTGTTTAGTATAAAAGTTTTTAGTTCGAGGATTACCACTTTTATATCTTGAAGCCACCATCTATAATTAATTTACATTAGTCGGTGAATGTAGGGAGGATATTAAAAAAAGCTATTGATGTAATAAAAAAAATTCGGGGTCTCTAAAAAAAAGGTCTTGACAGAAGATTCGCTCCAAAAAATAACAAAACGTACAAACCTACGCTTGCCAATACTAATAACTTGTGACATGTCCAAACAACAAGAAAGTTCACTAAGACGAATTTCAGCCTAATTACTACTCGTTATGGCTTTTTTTTCTTCTAATTTTAAAAAATTTAAGGAACGTCTTTACCGCAATTACGCGCTTAACTTAGTTACTTCCTCCTCTCTGTTTATAACCCCTTAACCCCTTATACAAGATCATTTTTTTTAGGATTGCTCACACCCAAATCTGTCAGTACCTTCGATTAATAAGGATATTCTATTAAACCATCTTTCTCCACCACTGACAAAAAAAAATAATCGAGAGGCGTTTGAAAACAGATCCATTAATGTATCTCTTTTTATATAAAAAATAATCTTTCTTTATACGCAAGATCACACATTTATCGGACATATATTACAAAGGACCAGCCTTAACTCATATTCTTACTCTTGTTTAGAAAAATAATAATAGGAAGAAAGGGGGGGGGGGGGAATGAAGTGTAGGAGGCGAGAAATAAGAAACTCTCTCACATAGAAATGATGAAAAAGTTGTACGTTAGTTTTGCTCCTAGTTTGAGCGCATGGATATATGAGGAACCACGTGCATCAGCCACAACTTATAAAAATTACCATTGCAAATTTATAGTATAGAAATAGAAAAAAAAACGCTTAAAGGAGAGTGAAATGTATATATATTTAGCTTTTGGCTCGTAATTTAATCAGATATTTCACGTAAATCTTCCAAGACTAGAACTTTTCTTTTATAACTCTTACAAATTTCCCTATATCCTTACATTGAATCTTCAGACGTCTCAATTATTCAAAGAGTGGTTGGGGGGGTAGTATGTTTGGCATCAGGATTAAATTAAACATGTTCTTGGTATCAGGTTGGTATCACCGTTTCCACGTGACATGTCCCGTGTCCGTCGACCATAATCGTAAATATAACGAGATGTATCTTACAGGCTGATATTGATGTTGGTGTTGACCGCGCGATGTTAACTATAGCGGGATTGTCGTACGAAGGCAGATAGGGGACTTTATAGGAAGGGTGGTAAAATACAGTTTTCACGCAAATAACCTTATTTAACAGCTGGAAGAGTTACTAGATCCATTTTAACGTTGTCATAGGCAAGCTCAAACCACCTCTATGCTCTAGTGGTTTAAGTTCCTAGTTGCAAACTCAGAGGTCCCGGGTTCGATACCTGGCACTTCCAAGTTTTTTTCTGTGACGGGTTCAAATAAGCCTCGTCAAGGCAAATTAGGAGCTAATTAAATAAATAGGCAGTGACTTCGGTCTAGAAAACTGAGATTAATGGCCAGAGGATTCGTTGTTCTGACTACATGACACCCTTTATCCGCAGAAGTTGGCACTATCTTCGCCAACATTGGTGGCCGCTGTTTTGGTAGCCTATAGCTCGAATATGGGCTGACACTATGGAGTTTTTTTTTCATAGGCCAACTCATATTATCTGTGGTTGCTACTTTTGATAGATATTATCAATAACTATAACATAGGACTAATAATTATTTTCATTTATTCAAGTTATTTAACGTGCACTTTCTGAACCGACTGAATATTTCAGCACATGGCTTATAAACTAACTTAAATCTAGAACAGACACAACATCCAGCCCCCAGCCGTTAAGAGCCTGCCCGCATCAAATGTTCCTCAATTATGTGATATAACAGTCGGCTCTAAATCGTAAATTTACACGAACACTATTTGCACGTGGACCATTTCTGATCAAACATTAGGGCTAGGGTGTAATGAGGTGGATTGAATAGAACTAGCTCAAGATAGGGTGTAATGAGGTGGACTGGATAGAACTAGCTCTAGATAGGGTGTAATGAGGTGGATTGAATAGAACTAGCTCAAGATAGGGTTTAATGAGGTGGATTGAATAGAACTAGCTCAAGATAGGGTGTAATGAGGTGGATTGAATAGAACTAGCTCAAGATAGGGTGTAATGAGGTGGATTGAATAGAACTAGCTCAAGATAGGGTGTAATGAGGTGGACTGGATAGAACTAGCTCTAGATAGGGTGTAATGAGGTGGATTGAATAGAACTAGCTCAAGATAGGGTTTAATGAGGTGGACTGGATAGAACTAGCTCTAGATAGGGATAGTGTGTAATGAGGTGTACAGGATGGAACTAGCTCTAGATAGGGATAGGGTGTAGTGAGGTAGACTGGATAGAACTAGCCCAAGATAGGTATAGTGTGTAATGAGGTGTACAGGATGGAACTAGCTCTAGATAGGGATAGTGTGTAATGAGGTGTACAGGATGGAACTAGCTCTAGATAGGGCCAGCGTGTAATGAAATATACAGGATGGAATTAGCTTTAGACATGGCCCCTTGGACTTTGTTTTAACGTTGTTTTAAAGGGGGGGGGGAAGATGAATTTTTTATCACTAAGAATTTGGAAATATCACTAACCAGATGATCCTACACTTAAAATACACCGGTGATCTGGTGGACAAAGGCGACGGCCATGTGATGGGGAGGTCAAAGTTACGAATGTTTGACTAGTGTATTGAGGCGGTTTTTTTTTTTTTCTAGATAGTTTATCACTTTCACTCCATGAAAATGTGTTTAAATCTCGTCATTCTTAGGTACCCTCTTAGTGTAAATATGTGGTTAGCCCGTCGCGTTTAAAATACACGAGTTTGTCAAGACCGTGTTTGATTTCAAAACGCACTCAAGTTTGTGACGATCCGACACCTTTAGCTCAGTCGGTAGCGTGTCTGTCTACTGAGCTAAGGGTCCCGGGTTAGATTCTTGACATGGCCTGAAAATTTATCATTGCTGAAATGTGGGTTTACCGTTTTACAGGGATGAATTAACGGCCGGGGGAATGGATGTTGTGCTTGTCCTAGTCTTAAGTTAGATTATGAAGGAAGCTACGATAGTCCTAGTATACTGGTAGTGTAAAATATATGGCTTGAATAAAAAACTGACCATAGGCTGGAAATAGTAATGGATGTAAAAAGAAACTCAAGTTTATGACAATACTAGTTTTTATAGCACCACGTCTTACTACCCGTTCGGGCTATACGCTTATGTACTGATAACGTTAAAGGTTTAAGGGATTATGAAGGTTATATTTAAATGAAGTGTAACCACATTTGCGTGAAGGGGGAGTGGAAAACCAATTTAGGAAAACTACCCTCAGTACACCCGACCAAGATTCAAACCTGGATCTCCCCTTCACCGGAAGTCTAGTCTACTGCGAGAGTAGCGCGTTGGATCATGCGGCCACTGAAGCGGGTGGCACGATTATTTAATTTTGAAATAACTCTTTCGTGGATACTAAACAGACTCCATTAAATCTGTCCGCACATGTTTTCCGAAATATCCGTCCTCGAGGCATCCAGTCTAAACACCCGAGGAAATAAAACGTGACAACAGAAGAGAGGGAAGGTTTTTCATCCCTTAAAAGATGAATATTAATATTTATAAAGAAAGATAGAAAAAACAACACCAGCTTTATGAACTACAGACTAAACATGACTGGTGAGTCTTGAAGAGTTGCTTTTTTTTTTAATGTTTATTACTCTTCCTATATTACTCAACATATGATAACCTTCTTCCACACATGAAGGTTAGAACTGAAAGACATCACTGTCAAGGCGTTGTAACATTAAGAGGGTAAGTTATGATATTTAATATTCAAGCCTTCACAAAATACACGAGTAGATCTTTAATTTTTCCATTCATCACACAATTATTTCCCTAGGGGCCGTTATTAAATTATAAGGGATTTGGGGGGGAGGACAAGGAGGGGTTCAGTATTTTCTTACATTTTCTTAAGGGGGGGTGTCATTCATCCTACGTAAGGTTTCTTTCGATTTCTATGATGAGACAAAATCTAAAAAAAAAAAAAAAAAAATTGTCATAAAATAAATATAACTTAGTAATTATAAAATTTCACTTATATTTCATTTACTTACCACGATTAAATTATTCTAAAATTTCATATCACTCGCGTTGGTAAAAATCATTATTTCTAAAAATAACCAAACGATAAAATAATCTAATCTATCAAATCGTAAGAAATTACTTAAGAAAGTTGGGGGGGGGGGAGGAGATTGATGAAACATCTTACGCTCCCTAACGTGGGGGGGGGGGGGAATAGGGGGTCGACAATTATTGGGGGAAAAGACTTTACGTAATTTAAGGACAACCCTTCATTAAATGCCTTTATTTTATGGATACTACACAGACTGTCTGCAAAGGGGTTTTGGACTTTTATCCGTTGAGGCCAGACACATATTTACTCTAATTGTGTAAGGATGAGGAAGGTAAATTAAGACTAAATGTACCTGCATTAGTGTGGAGGAAGAGGGGAAAACAATATGGGAATAAAACCACCCTCAGTACACCCGGTCAGGATTTGAACCTTGAGCTCCCTATCATTGGAAATCCAAACAAGACGAGACTAAAACCTTTACCCTACATTTTTTAGTCCCGTGTCTTACTACCCGTTTGGGTTATACGCCTAAATATATGTAATAACTACTCTAATGTGTAAAATATTAGGAAGGTTGAATTTATATTAGGCTAAGCGTACCCGCATTTGAGTGGAGGGTGGGTGGAAAACCATTTAGGAAAATCACCCTTAATACACCCGACCGAGACCAAACCTTATCTACCTGTCATCATAGGTCTACTCTATTGCGAGATTGACACCTTAGACCATGCGTCCACTGAAATGGATTACTTATTTAATTACAAATTAGATTAGACTCTATATAAAATTACTATATTTACTTCAAACCCTTAAAACAGGTTTATCTATTTTATTCTATTAGAATATTTAGTTAATAGTCTTATACTGAAAGTACAATCCATTCGCCGTAGGAGTGTTGTCAACTGACGGTTATAAAAGTTACCAAATCTACTGTCATGTATACATTCGCCAAACCATATGATTTGCAAGACATATGTTGATTTGTTGTCACTTTTGGCAGCAAAAACTTTTTCACAGACAATTTATTTTTACATTACTAAAACACAAACTTATTAAATCAACCATTTTGATTTTTTTTTTGTGGAAGTGGCATCTAATTCATTTAAAAATGCTTTGCAATTTGATTAATAAATTTACAGTTTCTGTATTTTTATATTTGCTATAATGTATTTAATCAGCATCTTAAATGTAAAATTTATACATCATTGACTGTTTTTATGCGGATCAAATTTATACTTGAAAAGGCAACAAAGTTTTAACTTTATTACTTTTTTTTTTAGCATTTTCATTTCTTTCTAAAATTATTAAATTTAAGGGGAATATAAAAACACCCGAATAGGTGAGCACGCGGACTAAATGTTTCGTCACAATATCACCCCCACCCACCCCCATATTTAAATAATATTTTTAATTGTAGAACATACATCACCCCTTTTATTAAAACATGTTCGTACGTGTTTTCCAAGCTCAAACATCGAAGTATAAGAGTTGATCGTTGTTTGTATATATGTGCGCGCAGTGAGTTTAATAATAACACAGAATGATATCCAATATGCTTATTTGTAATGTGTCATCACGTATTATATGAATCCCCCCAGCACCGCCCCCCCCCTCGTCACGTTTGGTTTTACGACAAGCACTACTCCGCCCCTTCCCCCCTGATCTGCTTATGAAGTTTATGGACCACCCCTAAATGGTGAAACGGTTTTTCACCCTCCCACTACGCCAATGTGGGAACATTTCCTCTAAAACAATATCTACCGTCCTCATCTTTATTCATCACTATACTATAAAGCCACGTGGCTGACTCACTCACTGGCATTAATGTTTACCCACTTCCAGATGAGCTAGAAGCTTGAAATTTGGCAAGCTTCTAGCCTCTAACCGACGGGAAAATTCCAAAAAATAAAAAATTTCCAACCCCCCGAAAAAAAATTTCAAAATTGCGGAACAACTTTAAAGTTGATGCGGACCTTTCTTTGTAGGTATATTGTGGCTAAACGGTAAAGACCTATCATAAAACGGATTGTACCAGAACTAGATTTTTTGACTTTAGGTAAATTTTGCACATTTTACCACACATTTTTTTCAATTTCTAACCACTATGGGACAGCTAGAATCATAAAATTGTAAAAATAAATCAAACGTTCAAAACAACGCTGGAATTACATTAGTTTACACTCACTTGGGGTGTTTGGGGGGCGGAGCCCACAACGAGCAAAGCGAGTTAGCGTTATAAAAACGCGTACAACCAGAACTTGTAGTAAGACGCAGTGACAAAATATGTAAACTAAAAAAAAATTCCCTACAATTTCTTCAACAAAAGTTAAGACACTAAACAAAAATGTTATTACAGCTAATTAAACTCGCACGCAATGTATAGAATAACCACGTGGTTGTAGCGGTCGCATGTGGTTATGCGTATACATATCTCGTACACAGATGTTAGGAGCCTATAGAGTGAGTGGGATTGTGAGAAAATAAGGGGGGAAGGGAGGTGAAACCTCATTAAATCACTTCAACGACTTTGTATTGGTTCAAGCTTTCATTGGGCTTTATGGATTTACTCTTCTTGCATTTTGTTGGATGTTCTGAAACGTAAACCGCTTTGGAAATGTCTGTTGGTATACATTAGCACAGGCTCGTGATCAGGGTTGTTAATGTTAATGTTAATTAAAAACAAAACTTCGAGTAGTTTTACACATTTATTAACGAACAGAATAGCAAATTGCTATCCCGAAACAAACCGGAGTTTACGTTTTTTTTACACAGATTAAATATTGAGTACTATTTGTAAGCTGTTACTCCATTTACCAAAGCCTAAGTGAAAATTCATGGTCGATAAACGGATTACAAGTGAGGGGAGAGAAGAACCCTGGTCCCATTCGCGTGGGAAGCCGGATACTAGGACCGCCTGTCCTGCCCTCTAGCGCTACAAGCGGTAGGCTCAGAGGTGCGTGCGGGGGCGTGTAGCGTGACGTCATACTCTACAAGGGGTTGTAGTAACAATCAGTGCGCGCAGATAGGTACCACCCGGAGCAAAGAACTCGGTAATTAACATCGCTCCGAAAACTCGGCGGGAGCCGTCAAAACAGGACAGTACCACTTAATATAGCCTAGGTTTGGAAATGTAACTGTGATGAGGTGTGTGTGGTGGAGAAATGCGGGGAAACGGGGGTAATAATGGTAGTAATAATTATTAATATTGATTAATTATTGATGAAATACTTTTTGTTTTGCCGTTTAAAACTATTATGTTAACGCAGTTCTAAGCATCATTTAATAATAACAAATATTAATTAACTATTTTTAATAATCGATTCCCGTGTACAGTAGTCATTTTTAAATTTAAAACGAATATGCTATTTAG
Source organism: Timema podura (assembly GCA_033556935.1). Lineage (NCBI taxonomy): Eukaryota > Metazoa > Arthropoda > Insecta > Phasmatodea > Timematidae > Timema > Timema podura. The sequence continues at coordinate 22,256,291 of JAVRXN010000013.1, read as the reverse complement.
ATGTGGCTATAATTGTAATTAAAAATATAATAGCTTGGCTATTTAATCCATTCTTCTTAATAATAATAATATTTAGCACCGCGTCTTACTACACCTTCGGGTTATACGCTTAAGTACTAATTACGTTAATGGATTAGGAATTGGGAGGGTTGAATTTAGAGAAAGTGAACCCGCATTTGTGTGTAGGGAGAGTGGAAAACCATTTAGGATAAACCACCCCCAGTTCACCCGACCGAGATTCGAACCTCGATCTCCCCGTCCTCGGCGGTCGAGCTCAACACGACTAGTGCGTTAACTAACTACGCTACCAGGTCGAGTTATTGTGCTATTATTTTCCTTTGTGGCTGCGCAAACTATTATTCTGAATGATACTTTTTTGTATCATCGCAACTTACTACCTGTTCAGGTTTATACTCTAATGGGATAGGGATAAGGAAGGAAACGTTTTAGAGGTAATCTACCCGAATTTGAGTGGAAAGAGAGTGAGAAACCAATTTTTTAAACGCCCTAGTAGGTTTTTTATTTGAGATATTTAAATTGTACTTTGTGAATGGACTGATTACATCAACATACGAGGAAAATTATATGAGCAAGAGCGAAAGGGACTACCAATTTTTCCGGGAAAGGTATATTTTTACAAATCCTCCGAGGTTCTTTTACACATCACAATCAACATGGGACCAACGGCTTTACTTCCCCTCCGAAGGAAGTTGCGCTATGAATTTTTATTGCTCAGCAAAAATCCGTAGACTCCGGTTGGGTTTGAACCCACGAACATCGAGTCTTGAGCGCGAGAATTTTACCTCAAGAACACCAAGTTCAACATCCTCAGTAGACCCGACTTGGATTCTAACCCCAGTTTCTACGTCTTCAGCAGTTCTCTCTTTTTTTTAAATATATAGATTTACTGAAAATTGAAAAATGACACCTGGACGCGGGAATCGAACCCGGTACCTTTGGCTTAGTACGCCAATGCTCCCGGGTTCGATTCCCGTGTCTAGGTGTCATTTTTCAATTTTCAGAATATGATATCTAGATTGAGTAATTCCCACTAATAAGCATAAATAATAGCTTTGGCTATTAATCCTTATATAGATTTAGCTAAAGGTCACTTGGGATGAGTTTATGAAACTAAGCCCTAAAAAGTTTTTGAACCCCTTACTTTTTAAACCCACATCTAAAAAAGTGTCGATGGAAAAGAATTAGCCATAAAAATATGTTCTGTACTATTGCCAATGAGCAAACAAACAAGCTCTTATCATCTCGAGAGGGTTATCAGCATCAATGCCATCCAGAGCCTCTGACGTAATACATACCAAGGAGGAGTGGTGTTACAGGATGATCCCTTGAAACAGCTGTGATACGGACATGGTCCCCCATTACCGCGAGTCTGATTGCGCTCCCAATGATTGCGGGCTAATTATCTTGTAATTTGTATTTATAATCATCTGCCTCATCCCACTCGGAACAATATAAGCTCTGAAGGCCACTTCAGGGCTGGGGAGTGACGCCCTCTCTATCGGGAGAGGATACGGGTGGCCATCCGTTGCAAACACTTAGCCTGAGGCTCGATTCGTTCAGAGCCAGAATTGACGGTCCGATTCAGATATGACGATTTTTTTTTCTGACATTTACGAAAAATTACTAAAACGTGTATTTATATGACAAGTAATATAATCTTAAGCGATCACTTATGATAGATGATATAAATAACAAACTACACCTTAGCGTAGCGCGTCTGTCTACTGAGCTAAAGGTACCCGGTTCCCTTCCCAGCATTGCCGAAATATGTGTCATCAGTGAAATTTGGGTCGTCTCCTTTCACAGTATTATTATTATTATTATTATTAATAATAATATTAGTATTATTATTAGCACCACGTCTTACTACCCGTTCAGGTTGTACGCACTTACGCTAATGTGTAATGGTAGGGTGATTGTGAGATGAAATGGAGGACCTACAGTTTAACGTGGGATCCGAACCACGGTAGAGGCCTGGCATTCCTCACATTCACAAGTTGTGATTAATACACTTCTTGTCAGAGGTGAAGTAAGGGGTTTGGCAATCAGATAAATCTGTGCCGGGACCGAGGATTGATCCCCGGACCCTAGCACAGAAGTCTGACACCTTACCCCTAGACCACCAGGTCACCTTCCTTTCACAGTGATGAATTAACGGCTGGAGACTGAATGTTGTGTCTGTTCTAGATTCAAGTTTGTTTATAAATAAGTCGTGTTCTGATATAATCAGTCGGTTCAGTAAATATATTCGTTGAATACCTCAAGTAATATAATATTATTAACTATTTATAAAAATTAATGATTAATGAAATAATAAAATGTAATCAATTTAGTCATAAAAATTATGTTTATATTTTCTTAAAAAGGCTCTTCCAATTGGACCCAACAAAAATCCTACTAGTTATGTTCCAGTCAACTATTTATTGGAAATCCCTTGGCAGCTATAGATGCTACAAATCCTACTAGCAATAGTCCAGTCAACTATTTATTGGAAATCCCTTGGCAGCTATAGATGTTACAAATCCTACTAGCTATAGTCAAGTCAACTATTTATTGGCAATCCATTGACAGTTATAGATGTTACAAATCCTACGAGTTATGATCCAGTCAACTAATTATTCGCAATCCATTGACAGTTATAGATGTTACAAATCCTACGAGTTATGATCCAGTCAACTAATTATTGGCAATCCATTGACAGTTATAGATGTTACAAATCCTACGAGTTATGATCCAGTCAACTAATTATTGGCAATCCCCTGGAAGTTATAAATGTTACAAATCCTACTAGCAATAGTCCAGTCAACTATTTATTGGCAATCCATTGACAGTTATAGATGTTACAAATCCTACGAGTTATGATCCAGTCAACTAATTATTCGCAATCCATTGACAGTTATAGATGTTACAAATCCTACGAGTTATGATCCAGTCAACTAATTATTCGCAATCCATTGACAGTTATAGATGTTACAAATCCTACGAGTTATGATCCAGTCAACTATTTATTGGCAATCCATTGACAGTTATAGATGTTACAAATCCTACGAGTTATGATCCAGTCAACTAATTATTGGCAATCCCCTGGAAGTTATAAATGTTACAAATCCTACGAGTTATGATCCAGTCAACTAATATATTGGCAATCCCCTGGAAGTTATAAATGTTACAAATCCTACTAGCTATAGTCCAGTCAACTATTTATTGGCAATCCCTTGTCAGTTATAGATGCTACAAATCCTACTTTAATGTAATTCATCCATAATATATCTCGTATCTGTCAAATGCTCACCCCTGCCTAGCAGATCATGGCATGTGTTTGTGTATTGTACACTTCTGTCGACTTACAGTTGGTCCAGGGATCCTATGAAACGCGCCCGTAACGGGGATGATGAACAATTTCACGAGTGTTAAAAATGAGTAGAAGACACGTGACTTGGCCAAGGACTTTATGGATAGCGTCTCTCTCGCCCGTGACCAAACGAGGGGAGTTCTCTTACACAGGGCTCATTCGGATTACGTCTTCTCCACCCACCCTTCCCCCTCATTTGATTTAGTTTTTTTTTTGCACCGTCTTTTTTTTTTAAAACACTTTCTTTGTCGTTAGTTTAAATTTGTCGGCGAAGGCGACTTGACTTTCAATTAAACTTGAGTCGAAACCCCGCTGTGAGATATTTAACTTCTCACTAATTTTTTTTTATTAATATCGAATTAAAAGTACATGAAGTTTTTGACATGAAAGAGTGTTTTTCTCACTTTTCTGGAAAATAAACGAAGAAGAGAAGAGTAAAGGAAAAATCAAGGAAAAGAGATAGTACATTAAATATTTAAACTACGATAAAATGTAAGAAATAATAAACATTGTCAAAATTTTCCTGACCCCTTTTTTTTTATTTGAGTGCTCCACGTCTTACTACCCATCCAGGCTGTTTATATATCTACTCCAGTGGTTAAGGCTGATGTTAGAGGATATGCACACGCATTCGCGTGGAGAAAGAGTGTGAATATATTCAGAAAAATTTGGCCTCAGTACACCTAACTGGGATTTGAAACCTGACCCCCCAGTCACAGGCGAAAACAGATCAGACAAGACAAAATACTTTTTCCTCGTTCCCATTGGTGCTGATCAAATTTTTTGGTAAATTTCAAATAACTTCAATTGATACTCAAAATTAGTTATCTTGGGTTATTTTATCTGAGGAAATGTCACAGAATATATATATACACAGGCCTTTCAAAAAGAATGTCAGTTTTTCACAATGAAACAATCTAAAATGGTGGCTTAAATAAACAAGCTATTATAGTTGTTCAATACGGTTATATCTGCTTGTAAATGTCATATAGCTCATGATCATAATAGATTGCTTATATGTGATCAACGATTTCCACACGTCCATCACAGGCTCTGCCTTAAAATATGAATTAAGAATGACCTTGGGCACGGAACGACTCCTGGATAGCTCAGTGGTAAGATCATTGGCGTATCTATTCATAAATAAATTATATCCACTCATGATATTTCCTTGTTACGCAAAGAAGGGACCTTGAACTTATTTTAAAAAAAATTAACTGCATTTATAAAAACACGTATCTACAGCGAATCGAGGCATGTTTCAACTAGTAAATATCCCCCAGCAACAATACACCTTTTATATTGCAAATAAAGTATTCATTCCATTGTTCTATAGTTTGATAAAGAACGGTGCTCACACCTTTCCTGTGTTTATGTCCACGGGCCGTTTTACAGTAAAATAATGACAGACTCAACATTAATTCTGGATGTAAACGTTTAGGGCGTGGTTTTTATCTTATGACTATGACAGAGAAAGTTGGATTCAATCCCAAAGGGGTATACTAGTATTTCTGTGAACAGTAGACCTCCCTCCGTGTTATTATCTTTACTACAGTCCTACTAGTAGTTCTGTGAACAGTAGACCTCCCTCCGTGTTATTATCTTTACTACAGTCCTACTAGTAGTTCTGTGAACAGTAGACCTCCCCCGTGTTATTATCTTTACTACAGTCCTACTAGTAGTTCTGTGAACAATAGACCTCCCTCCGTGTTATTATCTTTACTACAGTCCTACTAGTAGTTCTGTGAACAGTAGACCTCCCCCCGTGTTATTATCTTTACTACAGTCCTACTAGTAGTTCTGTGAACAATAGACCTCCCTCCGTGTTATTATCGTTACTACAGTCTAACTAGTAGTTCTGTGAACAGTAGACTTCCCTCCATGTTATTATCTTTACTACAGTCCTACTAGTAGTTCTGTGAACATTAGACCTCCCTCCGTGTTATTATCTTTACTACAGTCCTACTAGTAGTTCTGTGAACATTAGACCTCCCTCCGTGTTATTATCTTTACTACAGTCCTACTAGTAGTTCTGTGAACAGTAGACCTCCCCCGTGTTATTATCTTTACTACAGTCCTACTAGTAGTTCTGTGAACAGTAGACCTCCCTCAATGTTATTATTGTTACTACAGTCTTACTAGTAGTTCTGTGAACAGTAGACCTCCCTCCATGTTATTATCGTTACTACAGTCTTACTAGTAGTTCTGTGAACAGTAGACCTCCCTCCATGTTATTATCGTTACTACAGTCTTACTAGTAGTTATGTGAACAGTAGACCTCCCTCAATGTTATTATCGTTACTACAGTCTTACTAGTAGTTCTGTGAATAGTAGACCTCCCCTCATGGTATTATCGTTACTATAGTCTTACTAGTAGTTCTGTGAACAGTAGACCTCCCTCCATGTTATTATTGTTACTACAGTCTTACTAGTAGTTCTGTGAACAGTAGACCTCCCTAAATGTTATTATTGTTACTACAGTCTAACTAGTAGTTCTGTGAACAGTAGACCTCCCTCAATGTTATTATTGTTACTACAGTCTTACTAGTAGTTCTGTGAACAGTAGACCTCCCTCCATGTTATTATCGTTACTACAGTCTTACTAGTAGTTATGTGAACAGTAGACCTCCCTCAATGTTATTATCGTTACTACAGTCTTACTAGTAGTTCTGTGAATAGTAGACCTCCCCTCATGGTATTATCGTTACTATAGTCTTACTAGTAGTTCTGTGAACAGTAGACCTCCCTCCATGTTATTATTGTTACTACAGTCTTACTAGTAGTTCTGTGAACAGTAGACCTCCCCTCATGGTATTATCGTTACTATAGTCTTACTAGTAGTTCTGTGAACAGTAGACCTCCCTCAATGTTATTATTGTTACTACAGTCTTACTAGTAGTTATGTGAACAGTAGACCTCCCTCAATGTTATTATCGTTACTACAGTCTTACTAGTAGTTCTGTGAACAGTAGACCTCCCTCAATGTTATTATCGTTACTACAGTCTTACTAGTAGTTATGTGAACAGTAGACCTCCCTCAATGTTATTATTGTTACTACAGTCTTACTAGTAGTTATGTGAACAGTAGACCTCCCTCAATGTTATTATCGTTACTACAGTCTTACTAGTAGTTATGTGAACAGTAGACCTTGCTTCCAACATGTTATTATCGTTACCATAGTCTTACTAGTAGTTCTGTGAACAGTAGACCTCCCTCAATGTTATTATTGTTACTACAGTCTTACTAGTAGTTCTGTGAACAGTAGACCTCACGCCCTCCATGTTATTATTGTTACTACAGTCTTACTAGTAGTTCTGAGAACAGTAGACCTCCCTCAATGTTATTATTGTTACTACAGTCTTACTAGTAGTTCTGTGAACAGTAGACCTCCCTCAATGTTATTATCGTTACTACAGTCTAACTAGTAGTTATGTGAACAGTAGACCTCCCTCAATGTTATTATTGTTACTACAGTCCTACTAGTAGTTATGTGAACAGTAGACCTTGCTTCCAACATGTTATTATCGTTACCATAGTCTTACTAGTAGTTCTGTGAACAGTAGACCTCACGCCCTCCATGTTATTATTGTTACTACAGTCTTACTAGTAGTTCTGTGAACAGTAGACCTCCCTCAATGTTATTATTGTTACTACAGTCCTACTAGTAGTTATGTGAACAGTAGACCTTGCTTCCAACATGTTATTATCGTTACCATAGTCTTACTAGTAGTTTTATGAACAGTTTATATTCGTAATCACTTTGGTTCACGTGGCTTAAGACGTCAATCTTGCAATACATATAAAAATAAAACGAAGCCTTAGATACTAGATCGATTGCTTGGAATTTTAAATTCAAATCACTGGAGATAGGCTATTAATTATTTTTTTTGCGTGTTCACTTTATTGAAACGGATAGTCAGATTTGAAACTATTTTCACACAGCGTCTAAACTAGCTTCAAATAATATCCTTGCTAAATTTTGTTTAAATTAGCTCAAGCATTTGGAAGCTATCGCGTAGTAAAGATCTGGACATAAAAACTAAAAGATGAAATTCCAAATAATCAAGTTAAAACAGAACCTCGCTTCTCTCAGTTAATTATTTTAAATATAAACTTAGTTACCCTGAAAGGTAGCTGGCTTACCTTGCACGTTCCCAATATAGTGGAGCTTATATGATAGTGTAGTCCGTCAAACTAGGACTGTAAGTTTTCACCGTAAACGGAGTGTACATTGGTTTTTTTTATATCCTTTTTAAAGTCAGATTCTAGTCCATTTCTTTTAAATCCACCCGCCCTGGTTTTTTCCCCTTTAGGTTTCATTCTAAAACAAGTTTGTTTTATCGACTTACTCAATAACACTTGAGTCTTAAACAAAAGAATTTGCAAATATATAAGTAATGTATTGTTTTTATTAACATTTATCGTCTATTTTAATTCTATGGAACTAAAGATCAAACAGAATACAAGCAACACATTTTACGAACGCTTTCATGATTCTCTGTCTAAAGAAGTTAGAATCAGCATTAAAAAATAAATAAAACAAGTGTTTAGTTCAAGAGCAACCAATATAGATATAAGACTTGCATCTGAAATTTAAGGTGGAATGGAAGAACAAGTTAAGGCGAGTGTTTCTGCGAGTTTTTATAACAATTTATTTTTTCGACCCAATAAATCAAATTTTGTTTCGGTATGTTCGTTTAGTTTGATTTTATACACATGTTTTCTCAATAGATCTTGAATATCTGTCATAGGCATTACATAATATGACCATTACTTTTCCTCTTTATTTAAATGTTTCTGTTCAAATACCACGAGGATCATGACAAACATTCAACAACTGTTGAGATTACTCTAAGAAAAAAACTCGGCGTCAGTCCGCTACTTTTATCTTTATTTATTTGAGGTATTTAAAGCCACTTTCTGAACCGACTGATTATATCAGTACACGAGAATTTCTACGAGCGATTGAGAAAGAGCCTACCGATTTTAATACAAACCTTCCAGGGCTCTTTTACAATCCACAATCCACGATGGCATAACTTCCCCCCTCCGAAGGAAGTTGTGCTACTGATTTTTATCGCTCAAGAAAAATCGATCGACCTCGTCTGGTTTTGATCTCACAAACATCGTGTCCTGAGGCGAGAATTTTACCCCAAGACCACCACGGTCAACTTTTGAGCTATGCCAACCGAGTGGATGCCATCTATTGGCGAAGATATTGCCAACTTCTGTGGATAGAGGGGTGTCATATGTTCGGAATAATGAACCCTCCAGACGCTAATCTCAGTTTTCTATACTGAAGCCGCTACTTTTCTATTCAAGTGGCTCATCATTTGTCCTCACGAGGCTGAGTTGACCCCATTCCAAACCCACTGATTCATAGAAAAAACTGAGAGCGCTGGGGATCGAACCCGGAACCACCGAATCTGTAACAAGTATCTCTGTAACAACTAGACCACAGAGGTAATCTAAGGTAGCTAATTACTTGTGGACAATTTAACTAAAAACTTCTACTGAAGCAATTAGTAATTCATTTTGCCCAAAATATTGTAAGAATACTATAAAAATTGCAAAAACAACAAAAATGCTTTAACTAAAGTTTTATTACGCCCCACCTTGAAAAGCTCCAAGAACAAAAAAGCGAAAAACATTGCAAGTTCGGTTTTGTTTTCTATAAACAATTCTGTTTCTGGGCGTTCACCCTCATCCGTGGATGACGTGGCTCCGCTGTGTTCGATCGAACGCCGAAATTTAAAACTAACTTTTGGAGTGGTTCTGAAGTGTTTCCGCCTCATTAATCGCTCGCGTTTAGGCCCTTACTTGCGTGTCCCCCCCTGTTTTAACCCCCTTTCAGGACCCCAAACTCATTCATGTCTCTCAATGTGGGTCGAGGAGGGAAGAATCGGTGATACAGAACTTTGTTATAAAGTCTGACGGTGTTAACAACAGCTGACAGCTGTCCGCGCCATACAGGGGTGGGGGGACGGAATTTGATACAAAGCGTGAGATGAATTCACTCACATCAGCCTCGGCTGTCGACCTCGGTGGTCTTGGGGTAAGGCACTCACCTCAGGACCCAATGTTCATGGGTTCAAACCCAGCCGGAGTAGGCTATTTTTTTCCTTGAGTGATAAAAATCCGTAGCACAACTTCCTTCGGAGGGTGGAAGTAAAACCGTCGGTCCCACGTCGAGTTATTTTACATGTCCACAATCGACATGAGACCAACGGCTTTACTTCCCCTCGGAAGGAAGGTGTGCTACTGCTTTTGATTGCTCAAGAAAAAATCCGTCGACCTCGGCTGAGTTTGAACCCACGAACATCAGGTTCTGAGGACAGCACTTTAACCTGCAACCACCGAGGTCAACCCACGTTGTATTATTGCACGTTTAGGTTATAACTAAATAAACACGTGGTTTTATTGTAAGTCCAAAACATATATCTACATATAGCTTGCACCCGTTTATAAAAGGGTTTATTGTGTTCCCAGTAGAGATGAAAAATTTCCGTGGTGGAGGGGTTAAATTGTGGAGGTGGCAGCTAGAGTCTATAATACTTCAAAATATAGTGTGTTAAAAGACGAGTGGGTTATAAGAAGGGGGCAGGGGAGGGGTAGATAGGAAGCATGGATGATAGGAGGGGAAGACAGATATTGGACCAACCTTAAAATTATTTTAGTTAACTTATTGGTGATAAAAAAATTGAAGTATGATTTATGAATTTAACTGGTCTACAAAGACTTATATTTATTTGTTTCTTTACTAGTTTTTTTTTAGCACGGCGTCTTACTACCCGTTCGGGTTATACGCCTATGTACTAACTACTCTAATGTATTAGGGATAAGGCAGATTGAATTTACAAGAATTGTACCTGCATTTGTGTGGAGAGTGAGTGGAAAACCATTTAGAAAAAACCTCCTTCAGTGCATCCGAATCGAACCCCGATCTTCCTGTCATCGGCAGTCTAGTCTACTGCGAGAGTAACGTATTGGAGCGTGCGCCCACCGAAGCAGATGTTTCTAACTACTACTAATACTACTACTATCACTACCACTAATTAGTATTATTGGTATTATTATTATTATCCATTTAATCAGTTGAAATTAATAAACAGGAAATAATAATTGAAAATTTTCCGTTTTGGAAAATTTTCCACATTTTCACATCTCTAGTTCCTAGAAGGGAACGTTCCATCCGCGGTCGCGGGTCACATGCTGAGAACTTATGCGTGACGTCGCAATCCTCCTTTCTTCCCCTGAATACTCCCCCTCTGTTCTTCCTATCTGCCATGGACCGCCAACAGTTCTTCTACTGGAACGAATAAAATGTGACGAATACATAGACTGAAGAAGAGTTGAGGTTTTTTTTGTATGTATGCGCTGGTTTTTATTGTTTTAGATTCAAACCATCTGCGGCTGTGTCTCGCTTCAGTTACCCGAGGGACTCGGCGTGGTACAATTTGGTCCATGAGGCCAGTCACCACTGTCTGTACGATTCAGAGGAACCACGACCAAATATATAGTAGGATTCTGATACGAAGGAACTTTTAGAAGATACAAAACTTTTTTACACTCTTTCGATCCCATCGGAAAGAACAGAATCTCGATTGTCTAAAAAAAAAAAAATGGTACGGCACACCGCACAGACTTTCTCTCTCTTTCTATAAACTCGTAAGATTTCTGAACGGAATAATGTACATTGTATCATCACCACTCCACATAAGAACACGCATAAAATAATATACAATGATATAGAATCAATGAGAAAAGAGGCGCATCTTTGTCCACCTAAGAACATTTCAAACAGTTTAATGTCTTCCACAAGGGTCAACACTTCGTATTAAAATTTCGATTTCTGGTTAAAATTTTAACATTTTAAAAGGTGTTGCAGATCTTCAAGTCATCGCATTGATATTTAATTATTCATTTATACATTTTGACTAATAAAAAATGTAAATATTGACTATTGAGTCTAAAATGGAGATAGATCATTGCTATGCAAACATTTCTCCTAAGAGATTTAAGGAAAAATAACATACTTTTTTTAGATACTTACTTATATTTAATTACTCTATGGCATTGGAGTATTATTGCGTTAAGACTTAAGTAGTATATGTTTACAACTAAAGCTCACAAAATTGTATTAATATATTTGCAAATATCTCAGAAACTGCTGTTTTTATAAAAATATATGTCAAATAAAAGTTTTTTATTTCTAATAGTCCTACAATTTTGCAATGATAAGTTGTTTAGTTTCTCCAATAGTTGTGGAGATACGGAAATTAACGCTTCTGTAATGTACCCTAAAAATCATTTTCATAGGAAAATGAAAATAGCCAGTTTATTTATAATCTTAATCAACGCCTAGATACGAATTTTAATCAAAATCGTTTAAGCAGATTTTGAGAAAACCAAATTTTTCTCTTTTCGTCCTTCAGTAAACTACCCTTAATTTTAAGTTTTTATAGACACACAGAGAGACGGCATTGCATAGACTATTTTTTAGGGTTCGGGGGGTCATGAGACGTCGACATCCATCAACATTTCAGGTTAGTTTTTTTTTACGGTCGCAATACTTAAACTTTAATGTCCAAAAAGTTAAAAAAATTCATATAATTGCGTATAGATTGAAAGTTATTGATTTTATAAAAATATGTTTCGGATAAAATATCTGTATTATAAATATATATACATATTTGTAATGCTAAGTAATTTCATATCTCAAATAGTTTCGGAGCTATTATAAAAAATGTTAATTTACGCATCAGACCGGAGCCCTTAAAGCGATTTTGCCGAAATATTGAGAGTAAAGTAATTTCATATCTCAAATAGTTTCGGAGCTATTATAAAAAATGTTAATTTACGCATCAGACCGGAGCCCTTAAAGCGATTTTGCCGAAATATTGAGAGTAAAGTAATTTCATATCTCAAATAGTTTCGGAGCTATTATAAAAAATGTTAATTTACGCATCAGACCGGAGCCCTTAAAACGATTTTGCCGAAATATTGAGAGTAACCATTTTGTTTGGAATATTTATTAATGTTCATAAATGAAATTTAATCAAAATCGTTAGAGCCGATTTTGAGAAAATCGACTTTTTCTGTTTTTTCCCTTCAGTAAACTACCCTTAATTTTAGGGGTAGATGTACAATTCCAAAAACCCCTCGGGGCAACCCTATGAAAACCCAAGATATCAAGTTTCAGCTCAATCGGTAAAATAGTTTAGGCTCTAGTTGGAGGTACAGACAGACAGGCAGACAGACAGACAGACAGACGGAAATTCAAAAACCACTTTTTCGGATTCAGGAAGTCATGAAACGTCAAAATTCATCAAAATCTCGACTTCGATTTTTTTGACGATCACCATACTTTCTCTACCTATAAGATAGAGAGAAAGTAAAAATCGAAATTGAGATTTTGATAAATGTCTACAATTACTATGACACTTTGAAAGAGAAAACAATATTTTCCCGAAGTGATCTTTCTGTCTATCTCAATCTAAAGCCGAAACCATTTCACCGATTGGGCTAGATCTTGATATCAAAAACATTAAGGGTAGTTTATTGAAGGGCAAAAAGAGATTAAATATATTTTCTCGAAATCTGATCAAACAATTTTCGATACATTTTATATCTAGGCACTGTTTAGTATTACAAACCAAATGGCAGCTCTAATTTTCCCGTGAAAATTACTTTGAGGATATTTTACATAATGAGAAACCTTCAATTTTTATCATTCTTCATAGCTATTTTAGCAAACAAAACAACTTATCATTATAAATATGTGGAACTATTAAAAAATAAAAATATCTAATTTTAAATATACATTTATCAAACCAATTGTTTGAGCTATAAGAAAATATAATTTTTTCATAGAGGTCTTTTAAAACTGAAATTGATTGTTATGATCTTTGGTGAATAAAGATGTTACTTATTTCTCAATGTTTCTGTAACAGAGTATATTATTTCAGCAACAAATCTGTTTATCTATTTTGAAATAAAATATATTGATTAATTATCAACTGTTTTAATTTTGCATCGCAATGCATCACGGGCCAACATACAGAGCGTGAATTGTTGCACCACTCAAACAAATTTTGTCTTATATTTTCGGCAAACGTGTGACTCAAGTCTTAAGCCGCAAGACCACGGATGTGAGAAACCATTTATTTGAGAATTTTGGTACCATTTATGTTATTTAATAACATGTTTTATAGTTGGAATCATGGTGGTAAAGTAATTTAAGGGTTTCAAAATTTAATACAGATACTTTAAAATCTGATGCTCTGCACTGGTCACTTTTGACAAATACACATATATATATATGAAATATAAACAATAATTTAATTACAGTTGGTCAGTAATGAAAACAAAACAATATTTTATGTTTTAGACCTTTCTTCGTACAGCCTTTTAGCAAATAAATCAGTTTGTGTTTGTTTTTCTTTCTTTTTAAAAATGACAATCCTAAATCTTTTGGATGTTTGTGTCATAAATAAAATGGATAGAAATACAAATTAGTTCGTAATGGACACTATATGTTCCTAATGTAAAGCAGTGCTTTGACGGACCAATTTTTTTTTTCTTTTGGGACAGGGAGTGAGGGATCAATTTGTCAAAAGAAAAGGGTTGGGTAACATATTTTAAAATACAAATAGTTAATTGAGGATAAATAATGAATAATACAGACATCAACTTTATATTCATTCAAAGGAGGGAAAAAACACACTCCTAAAAGCATTCGAATTAGGTTACTCAAAGCGAACATATGAAAAGTAAAAAGAGAAAATATAGCATTTTTTTTATAACTTAATCATGCCCTCACCAATAATATATGAGTTTTGAAAAAAACTTTGTATATTTAGATTTTTTAAATTAATTTCTATGCAAAGTTTGCTTTTTAGCTTTCATCTTCGTAAATATAAAAGAGGGACTGAGAAAGATGCAAAGGTAGCAAATTTATATCTAACGGAAGGGGGCACTGACCCCTCTCGGGGATAAATTTGCTAACCCTCTCCCCCTTCCCCGTATCCAACTGTCGGATCCGTGCAGATGAATAGATGAACCTTCCCTCCTTACCCCCCTCTAAAACCACCTTTGAATCCACCTCCCCCCTTTACATCATCCTCCAACACATGTTGCCATAGCGACCCCTCGTGTGATGACGTCACACTGAATTGCAAACTTTGATTGGCCCGGCTAAATGCTGTGACCCGGTGACCTGTATAAAGTAGGCTCTTTAATCCCCTGTCACTTCCGGTGCGTGAGGGAGGACAAGGTGATGGTGGTAGGGAGGGGATGAAGTCAAGTACGCACTCATGCGTAACGACGCGCTCTACGACAAAGCAAGAGAGTTTAAGTCGAACAAGACGCCGCAATATTGGAAGGTAAATAGCAGCGGGCATTGATCGTGACTTGTCTTGAAAGAGAAAATAGCCAGAGCTATATTAATGGTAATTACTTCAGTTAGATATCATATTCTGAAAATTGAAAAATGACACCTGGACACGGGAATCGAACCCGTATAGTCACACACTTGTAGCCGACGATTTCCGCTAAGTCCATCATAGACTCTGCCTTAAAATATAAGTGAAGAATGACGCTGGGCACAGGACGAATCCTGGATAGCTCAGTGGTTAGAGCATTGGTGTACTAAGCCAAAGGTCCCGGGTTCGATTCCCGTGTCCAGGTGTTATTTTTCAATTTTCAGAATATGTTGTCTTGAAAGGCCTATGCTGAGCTCGTAATATATGGACACTTTTATATGGTGGAAAAATATAATGGGAGTAACTTAAGGGGGCCGCCTTGGTAAGCGAGAAATTTCCGCGCAGACGTTCAGCTCTAACGCAATATTTGATTCTACGATGTGTCATTTCAAGTAATGGTTTAAGCAAAAATAAATTCGAAAGATTCCCACAGGGCTCTTTTCCCTTAACAACCCAATATTATGAGTTAATAAAAAATAATGTGTGAATATGTGACATTAGCTCACTTTCCAAGACTTTTTAACCATATTCGTGGAGCTATGAGTCTAGGCTTGATGGAAAAGGACCCTAGATTTAGCCTTCCTCTTAAAAATAGAGTAATTTTTTAATAGGCTCACAACAGAACATTTTAAGATATTTGAGAACTAGCAGCAAGCTTTCCTCTTTACTTTGAGATAAGAAGTTTCATAGTTCTCTTTCCCCTCTTTCTTATTGACATGAAAAAATGTGGCTGTAGGTGAAGGGCGAAAGGGAATTTAATCTTATACAGAATAGTGAAGTAGTTCCAGAAAACGACACACACCATAGTATTTTAAGCCATGTGGCCTGTCAGCGATTGATGCTTTCTCGATGATAGAGGCGGCCGCCTTAACAATTATTGTAGGTAAACATTTGTATCTTACAGCTTTCAGGCTTGACATCAACTGGTAAAAGGCATAAGTATAAACCGAACGGGTATTAAGACGTGGTACTAAAAATAACCTGTTAAAAGTGTATCAAAATACCCCAATTTCCTTACGACAGACACATCGACATATCTGACAGCTAGAAAAGCTGCTAAATCTACTTTCACATATTCATACGCCAAGTGATGCAGTATGGAGCTGAAAACTTTAATAAATAATATCATAATATCATAAATAATAAATAATATCGCTTCAGTGGCCCCATGGTCTAAGACGCTACTCTCACAGTAGACTAGACTGTCAATGACGAGGAGATCTAGGTTCGAATCTCGGTCGGGTGTACTGAGGATGGTTTTCCCAAAATAGTTTTCCATGTTCCCTCCATGAAAATGTGGATACACTTCTTATAAATATAACCTTCATAATCCCTAAAACCATTAATGTGATGAGTAAATAAGCGTATAATACGAATGGGTAGTAAGACGCGGTGCTAAAAAATAAAATAAAAATATCAAGGTCAAAATTCTACTACGATTACTATACGTTCTCCATACTATAAATTAAACTATCTGAATTTTTTTTCACTCAAGGAAGCAGTTTTAATAGTTAATTGGCCCATTTGTATGTATTTATACGCCATGCCATAGGGTACTCGATGTAAATTTTGAATGTCTTGGGCAACACGCTTACTCACTTTAAAGTAGTCAATAGTATTTGAGCGTGTGAGAATCTTTAGTCAGAATGTTCCAAAATAAGATGGCTAAACTAATAGATTATTTCATCTGGTGACATTAAATAATATATTTAACACATTCTTTTGGATATAATTAAAGGTGTGCAATGTATCAAAAATTCGATCTGCTTGAACTTAACTCAAAAGATTTTAAAAAACCTAGAACATTGTATTTAGACTATTTGGAATATTTGATCTTTTTCTCAAAAATGCTTAGCTTAATTTTATTCAATTTTAAGAAATCATCTCATAAGAAATAGATTTCTTCAATAATTCCTTCTGTCTAGCTGAAAAAAAGTGTACAATTATATTAAATTTAGTTAAATATTCGAATTTGTGTGATAATCATTTTTTTCAAAGAGAAATAATTGTTTTTATTAGGTTTTCTGTATCACGACAAGTCCATTCCTTTTGTCAATGAACTTCCGCCAATGCGCCCTGTCCTCTGCCTCCTCCTTCAGCTCCCAGAATTTTCTTCTTTCCTTCAAGTCATCTAATATTTCAATCCTCCTTCTTCCTAAGCTCCTCTTTCCCTCAACCTTTCCTTCTATGAGGTCGTGCAGAAGACAGTTCCTTCTAAGGATGTGTTCAATACAGTTTGCTTTGCACCGAAGAATCACATCCAAAATGGTTCTATTTTCACCCACTCTTCTTAGGACTTTTTCATTTGTCACTCTGTTTGTCCACCTGATCTCCTAATGTCTTCTCCAGCACATTTCAAAGATCTACAAGTATTACAGAAATAATTAATTCTAAAAAAAAATATGTGTGTACTTACTTGTAGTATATGCATGGAACATAAATTCAACTAGAAATATTTCCTTTAGGAATAACTAAAAAAAAAACTCGATGTTTTGACTCGAACTCGACTCGAAGTGAAAATTGGCTTCTCGCACACCCCTGAAAATAATAGCCTATGTGGGTTTAAAAATCGTTTAAAAATAAAACTGGCATAAAAATTATGGGAATAATAATGTTCGTAACTAGTCTATTAAAATAATAAGTCACACCAAAAGATAAAAATAAAATAATATATATATATATATGTGTAGAAATTATATTCAACCTAAAATATTAAAACAGTTAAATATAATCATCTGCTAGAAAGCTTTTCATAAGCAAAGCTATACATTTTACAGGAAGAGAAAATTAAAATAACCGTAGATAGAAATGCTTCAAGTGAAGTTATTAGTAATTCCCTTAGTGATAAATATATTTTTCTCCTCCTTATAAATATACATTTTAGTAGAAAGTTTATTGAAAGCACAGGTTCTGATTTTAACTCATTTAAAAGGAGCATTACTGAAAAAAAAAAAAATCTTCCTCTTCCAATTGAATTTAATTTCAAAATTTAATCCGAAAAGTATTTCAAAATCTCTGCTATGTAACGTGAGTATATTAATTTACTTTTTAAGAAATAAGATATAGAACTACTCCTTTTTTCCTTGCATAATAAAATAAAAATACAGAGAGTGAATAATTTCCAACGTTGTTTAAGTCTATACCCCAATTTTCTTATGAATGGACATATCTGACAGCCAAAAAAAAATACTAAATCTACTTTCACGTCTTCATACGTCAAGTCATGTGATTCGCAGCTGCTATTTTTTTATGGATATTATTAATAGGGTCTATCTATAAAATAACTCTAATAAGAAAATAAAATGTTATTTAATATATAATAATAATTATTATTATTATTATTATTTGAGGTGTTTAACGTGCGCTTTGAGAAGCGACTGATTATATCAGCACATGGCTTATAAACTAACTAAAACTAAAACAGACACAACATCCAAACCCCTGCCATTACTTCTTCACTGTGAAAGGGTAGCCCACATTTTACGGCCGTGCCAGGAATCGAGCCTGGGACGCTTAATTCAGTAGACAGCACGCTACCGACTAAGCTAAGGTGTCGGGAAAATGTTACTAAACTTAACCTTAAAAAACATTTTGTATATTATAAAAGGTGCATTCAAATACCCATTCGTAAGAAATCAATGTATAGCTTATTTTACTAACGTTGAATTTTGTGCTTGTTTTGCATTATTTGTTTATTATTCTACAGGAAACTATGTTCGATACTGTTGCTGATCTGAGATTCCTTTTTTTTTTAGTTTTTTAGCACCACGTCTTACTATCCATTCAAACGATACGCTTATATACTAATCACGCTAATGGTTTTAGGGATTAGAACGGTTATACTTAGAAGAATCGTACACACATTTGCATGGAGGAAGAGTATATTTTGGAAAAACCACCCTTAGTACATCCGACCGAGATTCGAGCCTCGATCTGCCCGGTCATCGGCAGTCTAGTCTACTGCGAGAGTATCTCCTTAGACCATGCGACCACCGAAGTGGGTTTTAGTTCTTATTGAAAGTATTTGAAGACATTCTGCTAATGGAATGTTGGTGAGATAACGGCTTGCTAGGTACATTGGACTCATAAAGTAACACTGCCATTACAGAGATTAATCCAAGGAGGTTTTAAACTGGAGGGAAGCTTCGTACAAAAATATGAATAGATGGCATATTGTTTCATTTAATACTCCTGATGAGGGTAGCCATGAATCTTTCTAGGGTTAGCACGGTGGCAAAATAAAAACATACATGTAAGCATGTGTAAGAAAATCTTAGAAGAATAATAGTTAAGTATAGTTAAGTTGGCCAGCCACGACTGACCCTTTGGTCTACATTGAAGATTCTAAAAAACCTTGAACCCTGTGAAGATTACAGTTCAATTCAGTAGAATATTTTTATTTACAGTTACAACGGTTACTAAAAACCACTTTCATATATTCATTTGTCAATTCATGTTATCTTAAGCTCACTTTT
Organism: Timema podura; assembly: GCA_033556935.1. Lineage (NCBI taxonomy): Eukaryota > Metazoa > Arthropoda > Insecta > Phasmatodea > Timematidae > Timema > Timema podura. The sequence continues at coordinate 22,236,959 of JAVRXN010000013.1, read as the reverse complement.
TAATGATATTATCAATGTCCTTAGAGCAATACTAATAATAGGGTATAATGTTTATAGACACAAAAAAAGTTTGTGTTTTCTAAAAGGTTGTTCCTACCATAATCCCACTATAGTTTACCTTCCATCGTTTGTTCTTGGAAGCGGTGTAGAGTGATTAGTATACTTCATATTGCAGTATCAAATCACGTTTAAGGGGGCCGCCTCAGTGAGAAAGAAATGACCACTCAAACGTTCAGTTCTAACGCAATATTTAATTCTATGATGCGTTATTTAAAAATATTGGCTCAGGCCAAAATAAATTAGAAAGTTTCCAACAAGGCTCTTCTACCTTAACAAAACTATAGTTTGATTTCTACTAATATACTCAAAATATGGGGAAATGTGATATTAGCTCATTTTTAACTAGGTTTTAATCATATTTACAGAGCTATAAGATTATACTTGATGAAAAAGGCTTTAGATTTATCCTTCTTCTAAAAAAAAACGTAATTTTCTGATAGGCTCACAACAGAAATTTTTAAAATATTTGATAACTAGCAGCGAGCTTTTTTTTTAAATTGACATGGGACTAACGGCTTCATTTCTCCTGCGAAGGAGGTTGTACCACGAATTTTTATCGCTCAAGAAAAATCCATCGACCCCGCCTGGGCTCGAACCCACTAACATCAGGTCCTGAGGCCAAGACCACTGAAATTGAAAACTACTTTATTTAAAAAAAGACATGGACAGTGTTTGACTTGAAAAATAACTTTTTTAGAGGGGGAGGAGAGGATGGAAGGCTGATTTGATTAAGGATGGTTTACGGAAGAGTAATTTTTGTTTGAAATTTATCAAATACGTTTGTAATTTTTGGATATCTGAGGAGTGTTTTACATGAAAAATAAGAATGTATTTTCGTTTTTATAAAAGGTTGTGATTTTAAAAATAAATACAGTAGCTATGGCAATTTTATTTAAAATTTATGTCTTAAAATATGTTAATATGGTTATCAAAATTATAGGTTTCTTTTTATGAGTAAAGCTTATTAAGTTGTAATGTACTGATAAACAAATTTTAGAAAATGTTGCAATAAACAAATAACTATACGTGAAAGTGTAAACGATTGTGCAATTCTGTTTTATTTATTTGGGGTCTCGCCGCGCTTCCATTTTATAAAGTCGTGCAAGCGTTTTATTTCCACTCTTGTCTTCTCTAAGAGGAAATGAATGGCAAGACCGTAAAGTAAGCCCCAGTGATAGATTGGGCTGCTCCCCCTGGAGACATAGGCAACCAGGAGGAAATTACACACCAAGACAAAGAACGTTCAATGCTTCAAAGGTTGAAATTGTTGAATTATTATCGTTTGGAATTCTATGTTTTTTTATTCTCCACTCTCCCTCATCAAAATGTAATGAGATATTATAACAGTGGTATCTTCCTGTTAATGAACCCGATAAGTTAATACACTGACCCATTTGACGCGTTTAAGTATGGGAAACGCGAGCTAAGAGTAGTATTTTTGAAGATTTTATGCCAAAATATTTTTTTTTTGGGTAAAAATAAATCAAATATAACTCCGGAAGACACATATAGTTTAATTTTCTTCACACGGTGATATCAACAGTTCTTGAATATCTGTCAAGGATGTCCTGCATTTTAATGACAGCTTTTTCTCTTCATTTATAAAGTTTCTTGTCTAATGCCGCTATGCTTGTGACATATTAAAGAGCTGTTGATATTAACATGTGAAGAAAACTGAAAGATATCCTTCTACTAACGTATTATTTGATTTATTTTACTACAAAAAAATAGGTCAAAAACACTGGTCTTTTCTCTCGTTCCCTTCACCGCCAATTTATTTTCACTGCTATCCACTAGATTTAGAATAGAAATTGTTTGTGTTTGTGTGTAAGTGTGTGTGTGTGTGTGTGTGTGTGTGTGTGTGTGTGTGTGTGTGTGTGTGTGTGTGTGTGTGTGTGTGTGTGTGTGTGTGTGTGTGTGTGTGTGTGTGTGTGTGTGTGTGTGTGTGTGTGTGTGTGTGTGTGTGTGTGTGTGTGTAAAATCAGCTTTTTATATAAAGTTTTTTTTCAAGAAATGTATTGACTAAATAGGCTAGATACATTCCATTTACCTTGAAAAGTAACAAGTAGTCTTACTTAGACTTACTACACTATGACATTATCATATATGCTACACCATAGTGTAACTAAGAAAAGTAAGTTTTTATCTTTCATGCTAAATTGAGTGTATACAAGCGGTTTATATTAAATTTATAAAAATATGAGCACATAAGCGAGGCTCAACGATCATTAATTTATCATTTAACAAAATAAGAATTTAAAAATGTCTATCAATCAAACCCATGAATAAAAGACCCATGGATTAATAAATATAATTTTTTGATAGAAATAAAGAATCAAACTCTTTGATGAATGTGACCTAACACTAATAGCAATTTAATTTAATTTAATTTAATTTTCCTTTACTAAATTGCTAGCCAAGATTAAATATATTTTAACAGGCTGCACTGAAAATATACAGAACAATAATCAAACGTATTTTAAAAAAGGTTGATTTAATTGTAATAATGATTTAGTAAGTAGTACACAGTAAACAAATGAAAAATAATTAGTGATAAGGCAGTTTGCCTAAGCTTGGTTCTTCTTTTTTGATAAAAAATAATTTCTGAAAATCTTGATATAGCTCTGCTTTTCAACGGCCGAGAGAGATGAATTTGTTAGAGTCATTGATATCAAGTACTTTAGAATTTCATGAAGCACTAAAGGATAAAAGAATGCCCACATGTTAACGAGAATATTGTTAATAAATTGTGTCATTAAAAATGTTAAAAACAAAAAAAAAAAGGGCACCGCAACATAGTACTTATGAGAAGATAGTTTGTAGCCCTCTAAAAGCAGGGGGGAGGATGATGATGAGGATATATCCCCCTTCGTCACCCCCCGAAATCTAAACACATACATAGCGTTAGCTACCAACGAATGAAAAAACAGAAAACACCACAAGTTTGTTTCGATAGATGGATTGACTGGCGCTTATGTATGTGTATAGAATGGACATAAACATTGATATGGTATTAGACGAAATGGCGGAGAAACCACGTCGGTTGGTACTTCTGTAAACCGTAAGGTTCACATGGACTAGACTGGCGTACAGTAGCAGGAACAGTAAGTATTGCATTTTTGTCATGTTTGTTTCTCTGGCTATTATTATCAATTTTATTTTGTTAGTTTTAAAACGCCATTGTTTTAGGTGTGTGTGTGTGTGTGTGTGTGTGTGTGTGTGTGTGTGTGTGTGTGTGTGTGGTGTGTGTGTGTGTGTGTGTGTGTGTGTGTGTGTGTGTGTGTGTGTGTGTGTGTGTGTGTGTGTGTGTGTGTGTGTGGTGTGTGTGTGTGTAGATATAGCTTTTTCTGATTAATATTTAAAAATTAGTTGGATTTCTTGGTTTGAAGTTCTACTACCCCCCAAAATAAAATCCTACGTACGCCCCTGTCTAAAAGGTTTCGAATTATATAATAAACATTATAAAAATGTGGTTAAAAATAACGATATGTAGTTAGTTAGCAAAAAAACTTGCTTTGAATAAAATTCAATCTTAAAGAGTCAGTTAAAATGATGAAATATCAAGCCATACTATCATCTTCGAAATTGGAACTGATCAAAGCAAAGTACAAACGTAAGGTGCAGTTAACTTTAGAAAATTAGAAGGTAATTTTAATATTATTTTACCCCCCACTCTATTTAACACCAAGTAGACATTTAGACTGACCTCCACTCCCTACAAACTGTGTTGCATAACTTTTCACACCAAGAGGGAATGTTATTAATTATTTAAAAGGAAGCTTTTATGATAATAAAAGAGTAAGATTTAATACTATTTAGAATCTAAATCCTTAATTATGTTTATTAAAAGTGAAAACATGTAAAATAATATTATATTTTCAACATAAGAATATAAGTATAATATATGTGTTACGTAACACCTTGATGTATCCCCCTCCCCTCATGTAACACCATATATACACTTGACCTCTCAACAATGTTGCATGTTTTATGGATGACCCTTGAATAACGCCAAGTAATAATAATAATAATCCAATGGAAATATACAATTGTATGACGAAATTGAACGTGGAATTTTTACTTTGAACATTTTTTTCCATTTAATAACAAAATGTTAGGCAGGAGAAAGATTATTTAACAATTCCTCCTAAATACCCGCATCGGTGGATACATGGTTTAGGGCGTCAAACACGTCTGGTTTGGTTTTCCGATGCCAGGGAGGTAGGAGATGGAATCCCAGCCAAGTGTACTGTAACTCTTTTCCCTAAATGTGTTTTCCACTTTCACTTCATGCAAATGCTAGCACATTTCCTCTGAACTATAGCTACCTAATCCCTACCCGATTAGAATTAGTAAAAATAATTGGATATCCTGAGAGTGTAGTAAGATTCGGTGCACAAATATAATAATACAAAATCATATTTAGTAACTGCCTAATAAATCGACTAATAAAAAAATAATTTTTAAATAACACAGGTTTCCACTTTCTAAAGTGGTCCTTTGGAACGTTTGAAAACGTTTTCCGTGTCAAAATGTCCCACCAGTCAGTCAAATCTATCCCTAGAAAGTACCTAGGGAAGAGAGTGGAATAGTAGGACTTCTATTTTAAGTGAGTGAGCTAATAAAAGTTTGCACTTGCAGCTGACGGACCGAAAACCTTCCCACGCGAAAAAAAACAAAAAAAAACCAGTTGGTTCATATGTTGGAGCCACTGGTTTATTTAGATATCTGGTTCAAAATCAAGGTCAACCCTTAGGACGGATAGTAAGAACACTTTGTATATTTTAATAAATTACTGTATAAGTTTAACTTGCTTTATGAAAGTAACTATATACTAGAAGCTTCAAACCTTGAAAATATTTGCATTTTTTTTTAAATCAGAAAGTTTTTAACACTCTTGTTAATGTAGATTCGTTTTGAAATAATTTTTCATCTATCAATTATTCCAACAACTTGGGGTCTAATAGTAAAAATAATATAATATTTTTAAACGCCTTGTTTTGTGATTTACTACTGCATAAAAAGTTATGTGAACTAATTACATTAAACGTTGGAAATTTTCATAGGAATAGCATGTTGCAAAATAAAAACATTTTGTAGCCAAAAGTGATAAAATTTTACCATATAAATATCGTTATTTTATATATATTTATAACATATATCAAAAGTGACGACTTCAAATCACATTACCTGAATTATGAATATATGAAAGTAGCTGTTAGATAAGATTTTCCCTATTAAATATGAACCGTAAATATAATTTTTTTATTTAATTTATTTGAGGTATTTAAAATGAACTTTCTGAACCAACTGATCATATCAGCACATGAATTACAAACTAACTTAAATCTAGAACAGACAGAGCACCCAGTCCACGGCTGTTAATTTTTTTAGCACCATCTCTTATTACAGTTTGGGTTATATGCTTCTATAATCATTACTCTAATAGTTTTAGGGATGAGGAGGGTTATATTTATAAGTGTATCCACATTTGTGTGGCGGGAGAGAGGAAAACAATTTTGGGGGAAAACTCAGTACATCCAAATTATATTCGAAGATCGATCTCCCCGTCATCGGCAAGATAGTCTACTGTGACAGTAGCGCGTTAGACCACACGGCCACCGAAGCAGGATGGCCGTTAATTCATCGCCGTGAAACTCACGTTTCCCCACCGATACAATTTTGGCCATGACAAGAATCGAGCCCGGGAGCCTTAACTCAGTAGACAGGCTAAGGTGTCGGAAATAGAAATAGAATATATATATATATATTTTAAACAGTATGGAGTGAGTATTCAAGCGAGTTATACCGACCGTTAAGATGGGGATGAAGGGAAAGCAAAAAAAGATACTGTGTTTTTTGCAGTTTTTGGCCCTAATAAACATTGCTCAGGTACAAAGATAGTGTTTAATTTTCTTCACACGGTGGTATCAACAGTTGTTGAATATCTGTCGTGAGTAAAGCTGCATTAGATGAAAAACTTTTTAATGGAAGAGAAAACGTTGTTATTAAATTCCAGGACACCCTTGACGACAGATATTTAAGAATATTGAAGTCACCATGTGAAGAAAAATAATCTCTATGTTTTTACTGAAGGCGATCTTTTTTTCGCGTTACCTACACCCCCCCCCCCTTTAAATATATTTTTTTAATGCTTTCAGATAATTATTATTAAATTCAACAACGTTGTAAACATTTAAAAGTTTTCAAATTGCAAATCTCTTTTTTTATTAGAGTTTTAAAAGTAAAAAATAAAAAACCCTCTATATTTCCTTACGTAATATTTTATTCTTTCTTTAATTTTTTATTCTCTGCGTTTACAATTTTTTTTAATCAACTAAGTGTAAGGAGCTTATGTATAATATATTCACCCCCTAGTAAGAATCCCTTCAACAATAAAAAAAAAACACGTTCCACCTTAATTTTTAAGATTCATTAGTCAGAGAAGATACAATATGGAATCCTCTTTAATGAAAACAATGAATCTTCTTAATGTATTCAGTTGTCGACCTCAGTGGTTTTGAGGTGAAATGTTCACCTCAGGGCCTGAAGTTCGTGAGATCAAACCTAGACGAGGTCAATGTATTTTTCTTGAGCGATATGAATCCGAATACAACTTCCTTGGGAGGGGAATGAAAACCTTTGTCCCATATCTTTTGTCATGTAAAATAACCCTGGAAGATATTGTGAAAATACTTTATCGGCAATAATTGGTGGGCCTTTCACTCTCGCTCTAGAAATTCTCATGTCTGAATAATAATTATGTAAGTCCAGAAAGTGCGCGTTAAATACTCAAATAAATCAAATTAAAAAAATAAATAACAATACAGCTCAAAAATCTGCCTCCCTTTGGACACTCTTGAAATTCGGAAGCTTGAAAAATATTTAATATGCTTTCATAGCTGCAAAAATTTTGAAGTTTTTTTTTTTTTAGCACCGCGTCTTACTACATGTTCGGGTCATACGTCCTATGTACTTATTACTCTAATGAATTAGGGATTAGAGAGGTTTAACTTGAGGAAATGCATCCACATTCGCGTGGAGGATGGATTAAAACCACCCTTAGTGTACCCAACCGGGATCGAACCCTGATCTCCCATCTTCGGCAGTTTAGTCTAACACGAAAGTAGAGCGTTAGACCACGCGGCATCGAAGCGTTGAGTTTTTGTTCACACCGTGCTTTGCTTCTTAAATACCCATCCGAGCTAACCACAAATTAAGATACTAATGATAAGAAAATAAAAAAAATTACAGGACATGTATTCACAGTGGCGTGTAAAGGAAGGGTGTAAACCATTTGTGAAGGGAAAAAAAGGTTCAAACAAACGTGATTCAACCCTCCATCCCCGTCACCCAAAAACCAAGAAAGGTAAATGTATTTTCATTCTATTGTTAATGAATTTTGACCCTTACAGTGGCCGCACGGTCTAAGGGTACATCTCATAATAAGCTGGACTGCCAATGATGGGGCTAGCGGGTCTTCAGTCCCAGTCATGTGTAGTGAGGGTGAATTTTCGTAGATTGTTTGCCACTTCTCACCCCACGCAAATAAAATTGGATCAAGCAATTAACAGTCACGGAATAAAGATCCGTAAAGATGAGAAAGCCTAGTGGTAAAATTAAAACAGGGCCTCTATACGCTTGCTCAGTTAAAAGAAACAAACTAAACTCTGTAGTGTTTGGAGAAAAAAATGTAACCTTCAAGTAAAAATAATATAAAAATCAAAACCAACAGTTCCGTTTAGAGAAAATATATCGAATCACGTCTCATTAACCTACATTTGATTTTTTACTATTTTATAATATAAAAGGCTTAGATGATATATTATAAATGATCCTTTGAGGTTGTTTTCTATCAAAATTAACAGTTTTAATAGTATTGAAAGATCGTTATAACTTTGTCTACGTGTACATTATATTACATCTCTATCGCCCCTATCAGAGAATGTATATAGCATTATTTCCCATCAGAAAACACACGATTGGTGGGTTTGAACATTGGAGCGACAAAATTGCTTTAAAGAACAACCAGAGAGGTTTCATAAAAAAAAAAGTCACTTGAAGTTAAATTTTTTTTGGTCCCAAAGCGCTCTACAGGAGGTGGAATTGAAAGTACGTAGTCAAATTCTTCTCCCATTCTTCTTCAAACAATGTGGAAAGAGAAATTTGAGGGGAAGACAAATGGGTGTTTTGAAAGAATTTCTACGGAAAGAGAGAGAGAGAGAGAAAGAGCGAATGTAGCTTGGAAATTACCCACTTCAGTGGCCGATTTGTCTAAGCCGTCACTCTCGTGTTAGATTGGCTTGCTGAAGACGTGGAGATCAGGGTTAGAATCCTGGTCAGGTCTACTGAGAGTTGATTTCCTCAGAATTTTCACCCTCCTTCCACGCAAATGTGAAGAGATTACCTTTAAAATGCTTCCTTCCTCATCACTATTCTATTAGATTAATAATTATTAGACCCGCCTCGGTGGCGTAGTTGGCTAACGCACTAGTCGTGTTGAGCTCGACCGCCGAGGACGGGGAGATCGAGGTTCGAATCTCGGTCGGGTGAACTGGGGGGGGGGTTTTCCTAATGGTTTTCCACTCTCCCTCCACGCAAATGGGTTCACTTTCTCTAAATTCAACCCTCCAATTCCTAATCCATTAGCGTAATTAGTACTTAAGCGTATAACCCGAACGGGTAGTAAGACGTGTTGCTCAATATATATATATTAATAATTATTAGATGTATGTATAACTTGAACAGGTAGTAAGACGTGGTGATAAAAAAAACATAGGGTCCGTAATTCCTAAATATTTATTTCGCCTGACAATTTTAAACATACATAAGTTATTAGTACATAATCTCCCTTCAAATCATCTGCTTCCCTTCTTATGTCCCTAGTATGAAGCGATATCCAAGGCCATATGCACAGTATAATCTCGGGAGTCGATCAATCTCCCAGTAAACGGATAAAAATAAGTTCATATCGAATGGGGGATTGGCTGACTTTCAAATATCGACTATAAGACCAACGCCCTTAGTCTAGTCTCAGGAGTCAATCCAATCTTTTGGTATTCAAATAACAAGCAGTTTAGGATGAAGGGTGGATCGGATTAGAACTGAAAATAGACTATGGGTACGCCCTTCAATCGTTGTACGCACTTACGTTAATGTGTGATGGTAGGTTGATTGTAAGATGAAATGGAGGACCTACAGTTTAACGTGGAATCCAAACCACGGTGGAGGCCTGGTATTCCTCACAATCACAAGTTGTGATTAATACACGTCTTTTCAGAGGTGAAGGAAGGGTTTGGCAATCAGATAAAAACTTGTCTCTAAGGCTTCCAGCCAAATTTTCATTGAGGATCTTTTATTTTTAAAAAAACCTCTTTTTGCGGCCAAAATTTATATCATTGTGCTATATTAATAGTGTTAATTTATAGGTTTTGATAATATCTATCAACAATGACAGCTGCAGATCACAAAGCTTGACTCAAGAAAACGGGATATCAGATCTATCATTTTTTATATCTGTCAGATAAAGTCCTTCCTACTAAAATTGAGCCCTAACTAATCCTCAGGCCTTAAATTATTAATTTTGAAAGGTAAAGCCTCAATTTAGATGATGATACATTTATTATACTTGCCAGGAAGTGAACTCGAGACTCTTAGCTCGTTAGACAATTGTTTTACTGACTTTGCCAGGTTGTCAGATTCTAAGGATGGGAGTAGTTATTTTTATAAATATTCTCATTTTAAGAAATATAAAAGAGAATGAAGAGAGTTTTAAAACATGATTTTGAAACTTGGAAAATTGGTCGGCTATACCAATTAAAAATTCCATACTGTGGAATCATCTTTTTTTTTTTTAATCCTTGCATAGAACAATAATGGTAGTGGAAAGAAACCACAATTTAAAAAACTCGACATTACATTGGTATGTGAAGGCTAAAAGGCTGACAAAGGAACTGAAAGAGAAGGGAGGAGTTGCAGGTATGTGGTCAAACATCCACCCAACCCCTTCTTCCTACACCCTTTAATATCTCAAACCACCCCTTGTAGGGAGCGTTGACATCGTAAAGTGTGTGAGAAAGAGGGAATGTATGAATGAGGGGAGGGGGGGGTTTTGACGATCAGACCTGAATCTCTGAGTCAGATGCATTCCTGCACGCATTCCGTACACACGCACACACACGTGTATCCACACATTCCACGTGTCACACGCACGCTTTCATCGTAACCTTCCTTCCGGCAATACACGGTCGTTTCCCGTGGCTCATGTGGTAGGTCCCGTCCTACAGTCGGGTCCAGGTAAACTAGTCTGCCACACAAAAGGATAAAAGTCATAGACGTATAAGCACATACATACAAAAACACCAACTAGCGTATAAATACAAAACTTCTAAATTAACGACATAAAATAAAAAAGGAAAAGCAGTGGAATATAATGACCACGTGGTAATAGAAAGAAGCAATGAATGCACAATGAATGGGGAGGCATGTTAATATAATTAAAACCCTAAACCCTCGCATTTGATGAACTTCTCCGACGGAGCTATACTTAAAAGTGGGATGTAAAGGAACCCTAGCTAAGTTTCTTAAACCTAAAAAGTATATCTGTGAGTAAGGGTCCAGGATTTGATTCCCGGCATAGCCGAAAAATTGTATTATTGTTTGAAATGCCTTTCACAGTGATGAATTAACTGCCGGCTGGATGGATGTTGTGTCTTTTATAGTTTTAAGGTTATCTTATAAAGTATCTGCTGATAACATAACCAGTTGCTTCATAAAGTGCACGTTAAATAGATCAACTATATAAGATATATATAGAAAAACATGAAAATCTCTTTAGATCAAAGCAAATATAAAATTGCTTGTTAGATTCATTTAGTTTAGTTTTCTACACTTATTTCTTGCATCGTGTCTTACTAACCATTCGGGTTATAAGCTTATGTATTAATAACGCTAATAGTTTTAGGGAATGGGAAGATTATATTTATAGGAAGTGTATCCACATTTGCGTGAGAGGGAGAATGGAAAACCATCTTAGTAAAACCACCCTCGTACACCCGACCGAGATTCGAACCTCGATCTCCCCATATTCTTCAGTATAGTCTATACGAGTAGTGCCCTAGACTATGCAGCCACCGAAATGGGTGTTCATATCTTCCTGCCTCGCAAATGCGGGTATATTTAATCACTACTTTATTCTGTCTTATGGATGAGGAAGCTTGAATTTAGAAGAAGTGTACTCGCATTTGCATAGAGAGAGATTGGAAAACAATTTAGAGAAAACTCCTCTCAATACACCCGACCAGGATTCAAACACCAATTCCCCTTCATCTCGGGTCTAGTCTATAGTGAGTGTGACGCCTTAGACCAATTGGCCACAGAAGCGGGCATCAAAACACTTGTTCGGAACCTTATGAACTAAAAACAAACGAACTATTATATTCCCTGACGCCCGCGGGCGTTGACCTATTTCATGAATGATTCAAGCCTACATCCGTTCGATCATAGGCCACGTTCTGATTTGACGTTTTCTATCAATAATATACCCGGGTGAAATGGAATACCGCAGCAAACAACGGGACGGAGAAAATGGCTGTGCATTATTTATCAGGAGCCACGAGATTAATCATTTATTAGATAGGAATTGACTAGATCATGTTCAGAAGGCGTCAACTCGATCACAACAACAAACAGAAATAGGGTTTTTTATTTTTTTTTATTTTTTACCACCGTTTCTCTCCGCGAGTCGATTACGCTACCCACTTGGGTGGCCGCACAGTCTAAAGCGTTATTCTCGCAGAAGACTAGACTGCCAATGACGGGGAGATTGAAGTTCGAATCTCGGTCGGGTGTAAATGGGGGTGTTTTTTTCCAAATGGTTTTCCCATCTCCCTCACGCAAATGTGAGTACACTTCCTAGAAATATAGCCTTACTAAACCCTAAGACCATTTGGCGTAAATTAGTGCATAAGCGAATAATACGAACGTTTTAGTAAGACGTGGTGCTAATAATAATAATAATAATAATAATAACACTAATCTATCAATTTAAAGAATATGATATTTAGATGCGCTATATCCGTACTTAACTATAATAGCTTAGCGATTTAAATCCATCAAGATATGCGCACTCGTACGATTGTAATGAATATTGACATCAAAAAGCCAACTACCAAGTAGAAGGTGGCTACGTTATCTAAGAGCTCGTGATTCTTAATTGACCACACATTTGTAGCTGAATATCTCCACACGTCCATCACAGACTCCGCCTTAAAATGTGAGTGTAAACTGACCTTGGGCATGGGATGATTCCTGGATAGCTCATTGGTTAGAGCATTGGCGTACTAAACCAAAGGTCCCGGCTTTGATTTCAGTGTTCAGGTGTTTTTTCAATTAAAAAATAAAATCTATTATTTAATATGTTTCCCCCTTATTATGTTTATATAATATTGTGGCCTATTTTATTTATTTTCACATATCTTTCAAGCTATGAATATAATTTAGATAAAGGCGCACATTACTATTTATTTTTTATAGATTAAAATGTCATTTTTGTTTAAACAACAAACACTAATTTGTTGAATGTTTATGTCACTTTCCAAAAATCCCTTTGCTCTACATCCTAGTCCCAGCACATCTAATCTATCAATCTGAAATAACAACAGATGACGTCAGTGATATTTTTTACTCCCTTCCTGTTACAGCATTTATTTTGTTTTCTTCAGGACACCCTGATGGAGCTCCTCATATGAAATCCCACACATCTTTCTTCTCATCTAGAGTTACAGAGAGGTTTTTTTTGGTAGTAATTCCCCTCCCCCCCTTACAAACCCATTCGCCTTCTAACCATCCTTTCCGCTCGCTGTCTACTTACAGGGTTGCCAATCTGGGGTGATATATTATCCCAACATATTTTGAAAGCCTCGTGAGGACAATAATTGAGAATAAACTTAAATAAAAGAAGTAGCAGCCCCGGTCTCGAAAACTGAGTTAATGGCTGGAGGGTTCGTCGTGCTGACAACATGACACCCTCTGCCCGTAAATGTTGGCACTATCTTCGTCAACAGATAGTGGCCACTCGGTCGATATAGCTCACTTGCAGGCTGATGCCATGGAGTTTAAGAGTTTGTAAAATTTAGCTTTGTATTTTTGGAGACAATTTGAAAGAGGTTGAAGAAAATGTTTTTTAGAATTAAGTCCTTTCATCTACAAAAAAAAAAAAAAAATTTACCCACCACGTTCTACTACCAGTTTGGACTATACCTATACACAGCAGGTACATAAATTATTAAACCCACAAATAAGACTTAATAAATAAGTTTTTTTATTTGCTATATTTTTACTCAAGTATTTATTGAAATGTGGTGGTCTAATTTGTTTTATTTAGCACTGCGTCTTACTACCCGTTCGGTTTATACGCTTAAGTATTAGTTAAGCTAATGGGTTAGGAATTGGGAAGATTGAATTTAAGGGACGTGAACCCGTATTTGCGTGGAGGGAGATGGGAAAACCACCTAGTTCACCTGACCGAGATTCGAACCTCGATCTTCCGTCCTCGGCAGCCTAGCTTAACAGGTAGTCTAATTAATTGAAACAAAAGTATCTTGAGCTGTGTTATCAATATATTATAACAAACGGTTTTGAATTAACTTTTAGAATAACGAATAAATTAAAGCTTAAGGTGGGGTGAAACATTTATGGACACACTGTATTTAAATTACGCGAACATTCTAGAGATATGTAAGATATTATTTAGAGGAAATGTACCCACATCTACGTGGAGTGGAGGTAGCCTGGGAAACTATTAAGAGAAACACCCTCCCGACCAAGATTCGAACCTCTGACTCTCGACTTCCTCACCAAAAGCAAGACAAATTAAATGGGCTTGACATTCATACCACGTGTCCAATGGTACGGATATATTTTATTTTTATTTAAGAATTTAGCTGTTTTATGATAGCTATTTTCTTAATTATTAATTTTAAAGCCATAATTTAAGGGGAAATACCCTCATTGGTGGACACGTGGACTAAATGTCAGGCTCAGCTACTCTGGTCTACCAATGACGGGGAGTTAAAGGTTATAATCCCAGATAGATATAATTAGGATGGTATTTTTGGTGTTTAATGATTTCTCACTTTCCCTCCAAGCAAGTGCGGTTACATTTCATTTAAACTCTACCTTGCTCACCTTATCCTATTGGTGTAATTAGAATTCTTATACATCAGACGGGTTGTAAGATGAGGTGGAAACAATAATAGGAGGAGAGGATGAATATATTTTAGAAGTGCACCTACATCAGCATGGGAAAGCCACCCTCAGTGCACCCACCTGAGACTCGAGCCTAAACTTCCCTATAACTAGTATGTTGTGAGGCTGATGCCTTAGACCACTTGGTCACAACCCGGGCTTGATGATGAGACTGGCAACCCGTGGTCAGCATCTCCAGTTCACATCTCCAACCCAGCCTCCATTAAACTTAAACCTCCCTATAACTAGTCTGTTATGAGGCTGACGCCTTAGACCACTTGGTCACAACCACGGGCTTGGTGATAAGTCTGGCAACCCCGTGATTCAGGATCTCCAGTTCACATCTCCAGCCCAGCCTCCGTCTCCAGCGAGTAATAACCCCATCCTTTGTTTTGAACAACGAAAACCAGCCATCATCCCTTGTACATGCAACCCTTTCATCTTCGTTAGGAGATTAACTTAACACGAAGACGACAATCTCATCTCGAGAGTTACACACTTGTTAAACACCCTAGCGTTAGCCTGTCTTGACAAGTTATACAGAGTGTACCTTCACATGTGGGACTCACTTCAGCGGTGAACAGGAGACGTAAAAACAATGGGAAAAAAGTGTTCATAAGAACGTGAGTCCCATTTGACCTTGTTTCTGAGTTATAGTCATGTTTGAACTCCAGTAAAGTGAGGTTGCTAAACACTATAGAAACCCGCTTCGGTGGCCGAATGGTCTAAGGCGTCACTCTCGTGTTTGACTGGCCTGCTGATGACGGGGAGATCTAGGTTCGAATCTCGGTCGGGTCTGCTGAAGGTGGTTTTTCCTAAATGGTTTTCCACTCTCCCTCCACGCAAATGCGGGTTCACTTCCTCTAAATTCAACCTTCCCAATTCCTAAACCATTAGCGTAATTAGTACTTAAGCGTATAACCCGAACGGGTAGTAAGATGCGGTGCTAAATATTATTATTATTATTATTATTATTATTATTATTATATTATTATTATTATTATCTGCTGAAGGTGGTTTTTCATAAATGTCCCACTCTATTTCCACTCAAATTCGGATATATTACATCTAAAATGTTTCCTTAATCATCGCTACCCCATTAGAGTAATTATCATATATGCGTACAACCTGAACAATTAGTAAGATGCGATGGTATAGCAACAATAGTAATAAAAACATTACCTCCTTCAAATTGTATCAACAAAACAAAGATACTTCTTTCTACTTTTGTTTGAAATACAGGGAAACCACTGTTTAATTTAGTACAAGACATTACATTTCGTATATCTTTCTTCTGCGTATGCGTGTGTGACTGAACAAACACGCTACAACTAAATAATGCGCAAGTTTCCACGATGGTTACTTGTATAACCAACAGCCGCCATTATAGTTGATCGTTCACACGGTTGTCATTTGTTTTGGTATTTTCATCGCGTCTTCATTTCCGTTCGTGTTGTACGCATACATTAATTACGCTTATAGGTTGATGAGGAAGGTGGAATTTAGAAGGAAATGTACTCGCATTTTATGGAGAGTAGGATGTAATTTAAGAAAATAAGGCCTTCATGCCGGGATCACGATCAACTTAACGTTAACTTAAAGTTAACTTAACGTAACTTAACGTCAAGGACCTCCTCGTGTGTTTAAATGGAGGCGATCACGATGCAGTTAACTTAACGTAATAGATGTCCTGGGAGGTTTTCTACTTCAAGTGAACGTTACTTGAAGGGTATCACGTGATCTAGCCAGCCAATCATTATGCGAGTGACGTCAACAGGGTTATTTAGTAATTCATTTGTTGGTATTAGGACCAATGTTTACTCTTTAGCGTAAGTTCTAGTGATCAGACATTGAAACAAAATAATTAAACTAAAATAGGAAAGCTAAATTTACTAAAAAAGTTTTGTAATAGATATTTATTATATCGATTGAAAACTGTAAACATTCACAGATCATCACTGTAAAACTAGTACAAATCACAGATCATACTCGAGAATGAAGATGTTTGGCTCGAGTTGTTACGTTAAGTTACGTGAATCGTGATCACATATACGTTAAGTTTACTTTAAGTGAACGTTACGTTAAGTTGATCGTGATCCCGGCATCAGTACACCCAATCGGGGGTCAAACACCAACCTCTCTGTCTATGGCAAACATACTGACATTTAGACCGCATGCAAACCGTTACTCGTGGGTAATAGGCTACATACGCGCTTCGGTGGCCGCATAATCTAACGCGCTACCCTCGCAGTAGACTAGACTGCCGATGACAGGGATATCAAGGTTCGAATCTCAGTCGGGTGTACTGCAGGTGGTTTTTACAAAATGGTTTTACACTCTCCCTTCACGCAAATACGGATACACTTCCTATAAATATAGCCTTCCCAATCCCTAAAACTACTAGCGTAGTTAATAAATAAGCGTATACACCGAACGGGTAGTAAGATGTGGTACTAAACAATAAAGTTATTCACGAAAACATTGTCCGTGTGTGGGGATGTTAAATCTCTAAAATAAATGATGACGGGAGCGAGACACAGTGTTACCAACAGTCTCGCGATTAATTCTTCGCAGATTAGGGGTACTCGGATAGTAATAGTTCATTAATCTGCATAGTAGACAGCGCCACTAAGAGTAAGAGGGGGGGGGGGGGATGGCTGGAGTGAGTGAAGGGGCAAGGCCAATAAAAATAATGCCAGACGGGAAATTTAGCAACACAGGACACGGCTAAACAGACCGTTCACGAATGACATCCTTATTCCATTATGAGCACTCTATAGTGCACAATGACAAAACAGACAGCAGGACAACAGCGCGGCCATCGGTGTGATTTGCAACCAAGAGGAAGTCCGACACCTCTGCTCGGTCGATAGAACGACGTCTGTACACTCTGAGCAAGATTTCTAGTTCGATTACCAGCATGGCAGAAAGTTTTATTATTTTTATATTGGATTTGTCAACTTTACTTTTGAATAATAAATTGTTTGCTTGGTGGTTATGTTTGATATCAGTTTAGAAGACCCTAGTTCCAGTAAAGTCTTTAAAATAATAGTTTATTATTTTTAAAATATCGGGTGTTTTGTCTGATATTAAGTTAATTTTTCAATAATATGCTGATATAATCTTGTGGTTAAAAGTATAATATAAACATTTATTATAACTATTATTATTGTTTACTAGACACTTTATAGACCTATATATATTATATCAAAACACGGCTTAAAAACTCATATAAATCTTTAACCCAACACCCAGTCTTCCGACCGTTAATTCGTCACTGTTGAGGTGGAATTCCCAGTTTAATAAATTATAAATTTTCCAGCTATGCTGGGATTAGAACGCGGGACCATTAGTTACGTAGATAGATAGATGTACTACTAAGTGAGTTAAACTGTCAGTATTTTGTGAATATGTCTATACAATTAGTTATTGGAGAGCTTTAAGAGTAACCTTCTCGTCAATAGCAGTATCTAATAAATTAACTATGAACAAATATATACTTTTAGTATCCAATGAATAGCGTCTCCATTGTTTTTCTAAGGAATGATACAGGAAAACTCACCACGAAACGTCTGGTTCGAGCTGTATCATCTATCTAGGCTAAGTGCTATCCTAGGGGTGAGAAGGGCCTTAGTCATACAAGATTACCCAGCTGGACGTCAAACCCAAGCCTCTCTTGTGACAATCTAGCTTTGTTGTGTCAAATTCACACGGTCATAAGTGACACTCAATGTGTTCAATACAATTAAAAATTTCTAAATTTGAAAATAATAATATTAATAATAAAATATATAGATAAAACCTTCAGTTAATTTTTATTCACGAACCCTAAAGTTTAGTTCGATAAATAAAATATATCGATAATTTGAGCGATATATTATTATTATTATTATTAATTATTATTATTATTATTATTATTATTATTATTATTATTATTATTATTATTATTATTATTATTATTATTATTATTATTAGCACCGCGTCTTACTACCCGTTCGGGTTACACGCACTTACGCTAATGGGTAATGATAGGGTGATTATGAGATGAAATGGAGGACCTACAGTTTAACGTGGAATCCGAACCACGGTGGAGGCCTGGAATTCCTCACATTCACAAGTTGTGATTAATACACATCTTGTCAGAGGTGAAGGAAGGGTTTGGTAATCAGATAAATCTGTGCCGGGACCGAGGATTGAACCCCGGACTCCTAGCACATAAGTCCAACAACTTACCCCTAGACCACCAGGTCACCAACATAAAATAAAATGGTATGCAATAAAATTAATTATTTTAAAGCAAGCCAGCAATCTATATCTTAGAAGTTTATATATCTAAACCTTTTTATTACTGAAATAACAAGTTAAATAAAGTATATTCATTATTACAGTAATGTGTATAACTTGAATAGGTAGTAAGAAGCGATGCTAATATATATGTGTATATATATATATATACTATAGTACAGTAGTATAAAATGGAGTAGAAAGGATTATATAAGTAATAAAACCGAGATAAATCCATAAATATATTATTTACATACTCATTAAGACCTGATTTTATTTTACTAACATGAATTTAACGTGTATTATATGGACAGATTATATTAGCACACAACTTACAACTTAATTTATATCAGAACAGAGATTGCCGAGATTTATGATTCATCCCTGTGGGGAAAAAAAAATCCCCAATGGCTTAGAACCGTATATATAGTCGATATTCGGATGTCAACCAATCCTCCATTTGACCTGAATTTCTTATTATCCGTATAGCGAGATATTGGCTGTCATCAAATTCCAGACCACCCTTGACAGATAGATATTCAAGAACTCTTAG
The DNA here is from genome assembly GCA_033556935.1 of Timema podura. Classification (NCBI taxonomy): domain Eukaryota; kingdom Metazoa; phylum Arthropoda; class Insecta; order Phasmatodea; family Timematidae; genus Timema; species Timema podura. The sequence goes on along the minus strand of JAVRXN010000013.1, from coordinate 22,217,815 downwards.
TAAATGTGAAGAAAATTAAATTCTTTATTTTTACTGGAGAATTATTCGATATATATTGGTGACCTGGTGGTCTATGGGTAAGGTGTCAGAATTCTGTGCTGGGGATCCGGGGCTCAATACTCGGTCACGGCACAGATTTATCTGATTGCCAAACCATTCCTTCACCTCTGACAAGACTGTGTATTAATCACAACTTGTGAATGTGTGGAATGCCAGGCCTCCACCGTGGTTCGGATTCCACGTTAAACTGTAGGTCCTCCATTTCATCTCACAATCACCCTACCATTACACATTAGCGTAAGTGCGTGTAGCCCGAATGGATAGTAAGACGCGGTGCTAATAATAATAATAATAATAATATTTGATATATTAATTAGACTATAATATAATATTACGCTTCTGGGGTACATCAGTCGTAGCTCAGTTTGAGAAAAGATTAGTCAGTACTAATGTACCGTTGCCCAGGTGACACCTGAACGTACTAATCGTAGGCTACATCCTTTCCGTGGAGAATCTTTCCATGTCCCGATGAGATGAGGTGATGCTGATAGTGAGTATGAGGGTGTGGAACCAGTGGAAAGACAAACTAACTTAAGCCTAATCAAATCAAACCTCGATGACCGTTAGGGTATTCTACATTCGAGAAAAATACCCAAGGTACCAGCTGGGAATAGAACTCGTAGCCCCTAGGCTCGTAGCCAGGTGCACTGACCACTACATCATGATACAAATAATTTTTACTTTCTCTCTATCTTACAGGTAGAGAAAGTATGGTGATCGTCAAAAAAATCGAACTCGAGATTTTGATGAATCTTGACGTTTCATGACTCCCTGAATCCTAAAAAGTGGTTTTTGAATTTCCGTCTGTCTGTCTGTCTGTCTGTCTGTCTGTACCTCCAACTAGAGCCTAAACTATTTTACCGATTGAGCTGAAACTTGATATCTAGGGTTTTCATAGGGTTGCCCCGAGGGGTTTTGGAATTGGATATTTACCCCTAAAATTAAGGGTAGTTTACTGAAGGGAAAAAAGAGAAAAAGTCGATTTTCTCAAAATCGGCTCTAACGATTTTGATTAAATTACATTTATGAACATTAATAAATATTACAAACAAAATGGCTACTCTCAATATTTCGGCAAAATGGCTTTAAGGGCTCCGGTCTGATGCGAAAATTAACATTTTTTATAATAGCTCCGAAACTATTTGAGATATGAAATTACTTAGCATTACAAATATGTATATATATTTATAATACAGATATTTTATCCGAAACATATTTTTATAAAATCAATAACTTTCAATCTATACGCAATTATATGAATTTTTTAACTTTTTGGACATTAAAGTTTAAGTATTGCGACCGTAGAAAAAACTAACCTGAAATGTTGATGGATTTCGACGTCTCATGACCCCCCGAACCCTAAAAAATAGTCTTTGCAATGCCGTCTGTCTGTGTGTCTATAAAAACTTAAAATTAAGGGTAGTTTACTGAAGGGCGAAAAGAGAAAAATTTGGTTTTCTCAAAATCTGCTCAAACGATTTTGATTAAAATTCGTATCTAGGCGTTGATTAAGATTATAAATAAACTGGCTATTTTCATTTTCCTATGAAAATGATTCTTAGGGTACATTACAGAAGCGTTAATTTCCGTATCTCCACAACTATTGGAGAAACTAAACAACTTATCATTGCAAAATTGTAGGACTATTAGAAATAAAAAACTTTTATTTGACATATATTTTTATAAAAGCAGCAGTTTCTGAGATATTTGCAAATATATTAATACAATTTTGGGAGCTTTAGTTGTAAACATATACTACTTAAGTCTTAACGCAATAATTCTCCAATGCCATAGAGTAATTAAATATAAGTATCTAAAAAAGTATGTTATTTTTCCTTAAATCTCTTAGGAGAAATATTTGCATAGCAATGATCTATCTCCATTTTAGACTAAATAGTCAATATTTACATTTTTTATTGGTCAAAATGTATAAATGAATAATTAAATATCAATAAGATGACTTGAAGATCTGCAACACCTTATAAAATGTTAAAATTTTAACCAGAAATCGAAATTTTAATACGAAGTTTTGACCCTAATGGAAGACATTAAACTGTTTGAAATGTTCTTAGGTGGACAAAGATGCGCCTCTTTTCTCATTGATTCTATATCATTGTATATTATTTTATGCGTGTTCTTATGTGGAGTGGTGATGATACAATGTACATTATTCCGTTCAGAAATCTTACGAGTTTATAGAAAGAGAGAGAAAGTCTGTGCGGTGCGCCGTACCATTTATTTTCTAAGTGCAGGCTCCTTTATATGTTCAATGTGTCCCTTATGATGGAGCTAGTTTGCCACGTCTGGTTTAGGGTATGATATTATAACCTCAATGGCACCCAGCCAGGATACGAACCTCAATCTCTTCTCCATCTCACGATAATCCCTTCTATTGTGAACCTAACGCCTAAGGGACTGCGTGACCATAGTTGCTGGTAAGTTGTTGTTTTTTCGAAGTGTCAGGGTACGGATATTTATTGCGTCCATCCTCCTTGTCTTCCACCAAGTCTTGCTGCTTGTCCTGGCTATCCTCATTTGGTTAGAGCATTGGCGTACTAAGCCGAAGGTCCCGGGTTCGATTCCCGTGTCCAGGTGTCATTTTTCAATTTAAAGAATATGATATCTAGATGTGGCTATAACCGTAATTAACAAATATAATAACTTAACTACTTATCCTCATTTAGTTACACTTATGGATTCATGGTTAGAGTAGGTAGAATTCAAAGAGAAATGTACCCGCTTTTGCGCAAATCAAGGGCAAGAGATACTATTTTTTTTAGGATAAACCACCCTCAATACATCTGAATGGTATTCAAGCCATGATCTATGCGTCACAGATGAACCAGGATTGATGACAGTTTAGAAAAGAGATCATTTATTTGAGTCATTTACCGGTAACGATATTTTCACATACCTTCCAGGGTTCTTTCACATGCCACAATCGACATGGGACCGACGGCTTTACTTCCATTCTAAAGGAAGTTGTGCTACGGATTTTTATCTCTCTAGAAATATCAGTCGAGCCTGGCTAGGTTTGAACCCACAAACATCAGGTCCTGAGGCGAACACATTACCCCAAGATCATAAAGATATATGAAAACATAAAATTCTACCTTGTTGCTTTGCAATTAACTATTGGGTCATATCAGGCAGTCAAACTCTTAACTAAAGATTATATATAATAAATTAATATAAATAATTATTGTAAAGCAATGTGATTAAGATAATGCTAAAATATAAACATTATTGACCTAATCACTTGTGAGCTTAATAGATAAACGTTTAAAAACTAACACATAACATTACCTGCTTTGGTGGCCGCATGGTCTAATCCGTCACTCTAGCAAAAGTCTCGTTTCCAATGACGGGGAGATCGGCTGTATTGAGGTTTTTTTTTCTAAATAGTTTCCTTCTCTTCTTGCACTCTAATTCGGGTACATTTACAATAAATTCAAACTTCCTAATCGCTAACACATCAGCGTAATTAGTACATAGGCGTGCGTATAATCTGAACAGGTAATAAGACGCGGTGAAAAAAAATAATTGAGGAGGGTAGAATTTTTTGAGAATATCATGTTCACAGACTAAATAAGAGATAAGTCTGACATGTGGGCCACCTTCTCTTAAAACTATCAATTGTATACACTGATTTTTTCAAACGACGTGACTATTTTGGCCCTGTATACATACGTCACTGAAGCCATGCACATGTGGAGCTGTTATTTGTAGAACCAAGCACCTGAGGCTATCACCAACAGGAAGAGAGGGGTATAAAAAAAAGAGATAGAGAAAGGAATCGATATGTTATTATTAAAGGTGAGGTTGCGTGGGTCGACTCCCATTTTCATCACATTTCTCCCAAGAGTTTACAAATCTAGGTGGAGACAGGTAAAAATAGAAAGTTTCAGTTTATAAAAGAGAGTAGAAAACAAATTTTATTTTGATATTTTTGATTAAAATATTTTACTTAATCTGGATTTGTAATATTTCATGAACATAAAATAATTAGCGGTGACGAATAAATTAACATTGTTTCTGCTACCGTGTATAATATTACGCTAGGATTGCTTTTATTAACGGATACCCGCATGACTGGTTACTTGCTTTAACGCAGGGGTCAGGAAACATTTTGTGCTTCAATTGGCTTATAATTAGAGAACCTGATTTATGGTAGAAAACAATTTGATTTCATTAGATAAAAAGTTTGATTTCAAAGTATGTGAATAAAATGCTTATTTTGGGCTAAAATGGTTAAAAAATCAATTCAAACTTAAGTATAGAAAAATTACCGTCTGATTTTTAATTCTTAAATTTTAAAATAGTTGCCTTTGTTTGCAATATGACCGTCATAATATGCAGAACAAACACAATTATAATCTACTTCTATTTTACCAATAGTATTTGGTTGAGGGAAATAATTTTTTTTTTTAGAATGGAAACTTTAATCGGCTATATGAATATTAAGAGAAAAAAGTTATAATAGTGCAGTTGGTATTTTTTTTCTGACATTCTAGATGTCTGTAACACAAATATGACAAGTTTTTTTTATGGTTGTGTCTCATTAAAATCGATATAATTTACAATTAGTCACATATAAAAGGACAAATAATTAATCTAGTGAAAAGGTACAATTTCATTTTATTTCGCTTGCGTGAAATACATTTAAAAATGCTTCATTGGACTTTAAAGAATATTTTGATGTCCAAGTGAAAGTTAGTAAAAACACGTGTCGTGATATTTCGATGTGTCCCATCAAAAGTCCATCTATCACCATTCGTTTATCCATTCTACTTTTGCTCGTTTTTGTAATATATCTTATAGACTCCTATTTATTACTTAAATTCAAACCTTCCTCAAATACTTTCGTTTCCACATTTCTAGAGAAAAAAAAACAGAATAAACAAAGTGTACATTTCCATGTGAAACTATCTAAAATTTTTTATAATATAACCGACTATGGCCAATTAATATATTTTGGATCACACTCAAATATTTTTCAAAATTACTTGATACATTTGCGAGTTTGAAACTTTTTTATTTTAAATTGTTATTTATTTAACTTGCACTTTCTGAACCGACTGATTATATCAGTACACGAGAATTTCTATGAGCGAGAGCAAAAGGACCTACTAATTATAACGGGAAAGGTATTTTCACATAGCTTCCAGTGTTCTTTTAAATGCCACAATTGACATGGGACCGACGAATTTACTTCCAACTCCAAAGGAATTTGTGCTATGGATTTTTATCGCTCAAGAAAAATCAGTTGAAGCCAGTTAGGTTTGAACCCACGAACATCGGATCCTGAGGCGATCATTTAACCCCAAGACTAACGAGGCCGACACGAGTCGAGGAGACTCAAAGGTCAAATTTAATGACGAGATAGTTTTCTTTCGACTGAAAATTGTCGCGAGATCGATCAATTGCCACTGAAACCTGATCTAAAGCATAACTCTTGAGTTTTAGACTAGACTTCCAGAGACTAGATCAGGGTTAGAATTCCGTTCAGATGTACTGAGGATGTTTTTGTTGTTTTTTTTCTAAATATTTCCCCACTCTCCCTTTACGCAAAGATGAGTACGCTTCCTCTAAAATTCTCTCTTTCTCATCAACTAATGAAATTAAATACGGATATCCCAGACGGCTACTAAGACGTGGAGGGAAAAATATCCCTGCGGCTATCAATTTCTAGAACCTTTGGGAAAAAAACATAACAAAAGAAATTTCTTCACACATTCTAGCTCAGTTGGTGACGCATCCTCTATGCCAAGCAATAGGCCCAGGTTTGATTCCCGGTATGCGAGTTAGGGGCGGTGTTTTCACGGTTTTTATAGCAACACACTTTTTTGGTCAAAATAACTTAAATATTACTCCAGTAGAAACATATAGTTTAATTTTCTTCACATGTTGATATCAACAGTTGTTGAATATCTGTCATGAGTATAGCGACATTAGGTGAGAAACTTTATACATGAAGAGAAAAAGTTGTCATTAAATTCCAGGACACCCTTGACAGATATTCAAGAACAGCTGAGGTCACCATCTGAAGAGAATTAAACTCTATGTTCTACTGGAGCAATTTTTTATTTATTTTGACAAAAAAAATCACTGACCTTAACTCATGTGACCTACACTCCCACCTTAATATATATATGCCATAGTCCACTGCGTCTTAGTACTTGTTTGGGCTACACGCATAAATGAATTACACTAATGGACTAGAAATGAAGAAGGCAGAACTGTAATGAAAAAATATCCTCATTTGCGTGAAGTAATAATAGGAAACAATTTAGGATTAACCACGCCCAATACTAGCTCCTCGACTGGGATTCGAACTCTGAATTCCCCTTCATCAGTAATCCAGTCCAACACGAGTGATTCGTTAGACCATAAGACCAGCGATACGGATAGAGGGTCCTTTATATTATTAAGTCAGTTTGTGAGTCGTTTGATAGTATAATAAGTTGATTCAGAGAGTGTGTGTTAAATCTTCTAAATATATTGGCTAATCATCATCATCAACTGTTTCCATCCTGTTGTCCGGTCCATTTAGTAAAATACCTCCATCTCCCTCTTTCCTTCTACCATTCTTCCTCCCGCACTCTCTTCCACTCTCCTCCTCTCACTTGCACACTTACTGTTATCTGTTCTTCCCATCTCTTCCTTGGTCTCCCTTGTTGTCTCTTCTTTACATACTTCATATTGGCTACTAATTAATTTTTTTATTTTGGTTATTTCTACATTAATTTTGAATGTAATCTAAAAGTATCTCTCCAAAGTGATTTAACTTTAAAATACATTTGTCATTTTGTAACCACTAAAGTACTTGTTTATTTTTATTGATACGTTATCTCAAGAGTTATTAACTCACATAAATAAAAAACATACCGTTTTGAAAAGGGGGTTTAAAAGAAGAAGAAGATAAATTCGCTCCTTTTGTTTCACTTTAAGAGATGCCAGGGATGAAAACTAAATGAAAACGGTGGCAGCTGAGAATGATGGATGACTTTTGTTGATATGATAAATTACTCTCTCCATTCGTCTAAACTGCGGGATCTTTTTCCCTCGAAATGGACCAAACAAGAGGAAGGAAAGTAGGAGAGAAACATGAAAATAGGAAAACGTTTACTTGTGTAAGCTAAAAATGTAATATTTTTAGGGGAGGGGGTGGGAGGTTGGGGAGAATATAAGTTGGTTCATACAGTAGTTTTAAAATCACAAATATTTGAATCACCGCTAACCGCATCGGTGGCCACGTGGTCTAAGATGCTAAACACACAATAGACTTGATTGGTTTGTTATGGGGAGGTGAATTTAGAAACTCGACCCAGGTGTACCAAAAAGTTGTTTTTCACATGTTATCTATCCATTTGGTTTCCCTATCCCCTTTCCAAACTGGCTCAGGTACATTTCCTCTAAATATTCTCCTCCTTCCTCTCGCTACCCAAAGTACCAGCCTGGAATCGAACCCGAGACCCATAAGCTCGGAACCAGGTCCACTGAACACAACACCATTTCCTTTTAAGTTAAAGCGCACCAATTTTGTTTTTTAATTGAACCATTCTATAGTTTACATTTTCCAGGTCACATGTTACTACAATGAGGGAGTCGTATTGGAACAAGAATCAAAAGCCGAAATTACTTAATTACTAGAATCGGAATTGGAATCGATTTATATAGTTTTAGGTTCATAAACGTTCCTATCGGTTCTTAAAGGTTCTAAATTTTATAATAGAATTGTATGCCCTTTTTCCTTCGACTTAATTTTTTTTAAACCTTAGGTTTTTTTTTGGTCAAGTTATGTAGGTATTTAAACGAACCGTAACCAGAACCGTAAACTAATAACCAAAATAATATAAACTTTTATTTTTATCTAGCCAGAACCAATACTGGAAGCTTAAAATGTTGGATTGGATAACCAGAGCCGATAAATATTTTTGATATAACTCACTGCACGGAATATACTCATTGCTAAAATGAATCAAAATATAAAATATATATATTTTTAGATTTACTTAGAACCACGTCTTACTACCCATTCCGATATACACTTATGTACTAATTAAGATAATGATTATAGGAACAAGGGAGGTCATATTTATAGGTAGTATATTCGCATTTGTGTGGAAAGAGAGTGTAAAACCATTTTGGAAATCACCCTAAGTACACCCGACCGAGATTTGAACCTCAATCTCCCCGTCATCTGCAGTCTAGTCTAAAACGAGAATAGACGTTAGACGTTAGCCCATACGACCACCAATGTGGGTTTTATTATTACTTTGAGCTAGTTAACGTGAACTTTCTGAACCGACTGATTATATCAGCACACGACTTTAATATTAACTTAAATCTAGAACAGACACAACATCCAACCCCCATAGCTGAGAAAGGGAAAACCCCATTTTCACTGAAAAAGCTTCGGTTCCAATTAGTTAGCATTAACGAGGTTCTACTGTAGTTGAAAATATAAATACCAAGCAAACGGCGATAAATGTTGGTTTAATATACTGTATCTAGTTTGATTTTCAGATGACGGGAGGAAACTAAGGGGAAACTAATATTTTCCCCCTAAATGTCTCCTTCTGGTCCCGTGATTGTGGTTACATTTCCTCTAATCGATGCCCTACTCATTTCTACCTCTTTAGTGTGATTATAAGTGCGGGAAAACACTAGGACAGGGGCTCCCAAAATTTTTAGACCAGAGGAGCCCTGGCACCAGAAAAAAATACATGTCGGAGACCTCAGATTATTTTTTACACCCATTTTTATGAAAATTCAATAAAGACAGTTAAATTTTACAAGTATTAAAGTATAAGACAAACGGAAAACCTCTCATGTTCTGACTCTGCCTTTAGCAAACGTCCTTGATTCAGATTTTATAAAAAAAAAGGGCAATCTTTATTACTGATACTATTTAACAATGTGAAAAACAAACAAAGAATATTCTAAAATTGCTTGATGGAGCCTAAGATAACTATGGGGGAGCACAATTTGAAAAACGTTGGAGTAGGCCACAGGCCTTGTTCTTTCAAAACTATTGTTTGTATTTGCTTCTTTAAATTCCTTAGAAAGTGTCGTGACATCTTGGAACTCCTCTAGATGAAGCGCTTGTAGATCGCTGCGCTCTATATTTACATAGAAAGTGTCGTGACATCTTGGAACTCCTCTAGATGAAGCGCTTGTAGATCGCTGTGCTCTATATTTACATAGAAAGTGTCGTGACATCTTGGAACTCCTCTAGATGAAGCGCTTGTAGATCGCCGCGCTCTATATTTACATAGAAAGCACGTGTAGGTTAGGTAAGGCCCTGGAGGGTCCAACCCAACTATACGTGGAAGTTCACAAAGGGAAAAGGACGCAGTCGATATTGGCAAGAAAATTGAAAATGTGTAAGCCCCCCCCTCTTCCCTCCTTCCCCCTCTGAACCCCTTCTATCCCACACTACTCCCCACTGTGTTCTGGAAAATTGACCTTTGCAGTCGAGAACGGTAATTTGAAGTGTGGTTTTCTGCATTCTGCATTTGAAAACAGAGAAATTAGGATCGGTACATAGTTTTTTTTAAATAATAATTATTTTTAAGTATATTTATGTTTTTTTTAAAACATGGTAAAATGAGATATCTGATCTCAATTAATTTTTAAAAAAACTACAAAAAACCTCACCATGATGTTACATTTGGTTCGAAATTTATTATGTATTTAGTTTCGGTGGTATCTGGGGAGTGAGACAGGTGGGGTTGTAGGGGACGCGAGAAGAGCTAAGTGTGTTTGCAATATTTATATCAAAACATTATTTGGTCAAAATAAATAAAACATTGCTCCAGTAGAAAAATAGAATTTAATTGTATTCACACGGTGATATCATCAGTAGTTGAATACCTGTCGTGAGCATGATGGCATTAGATGAGAAACTTTTTAAATGAAGAGAAAAAGTTATTATTAAATTCCTGGACAGATATTAAAAGAAAGGTTGAGGTCACCATATTAAGAAAATTATACTCTGTATTTCTACTGGAGAAATATTTAATTTATTTTTACAAAAAAAAAGTTTTGATATAAAAACTGCAAGAATACTAAACTTTTCTATTATCCACTACACGCCCACCTTAACTTAGTAAAGCCACACTAATACACAGTAGGCTACACACCCAACTGTACTGATAAGAATATCTTCGTAGTTGGCTAACGCGCTAGTCGCGTTGAGCTCGACTGATGAGGACAGGTAGATCGAGGTTAGAATCTCACTCGGGTGAACTAGGGGTGGTTTTTCCTAAATGGTTTTCCACTTCTCCCTCCACGCAAATGCGGGTTTACTTCATCAAAATTCAACCTTCCCAATTCCTAATCCATCAGCGTAATTAGTACTTAAGCGTATAACCCGAACGGGTAGTAAGACGCGGTGCTAAATAATAATAATAATAATAATAATAATAATAATAATAATAATATCTTATTAATATTAGTAGTCTAACACCAAAGTTACTAAGGGCGTAGCCAAGGGAAAGGGATAATGTATAATTCTTAGAGTAAGAGCACAAACATTTGTGTGGAGAGAGGATGGGAAAAAACCAGTAATAAATACCATGTCACAGTTTCAATCCTTGACCTTCCTCGTCATCCGTCTATCCAGTATAGTGCAAGTCTAACACCTAAAACCACGAGATCCCAGTTATGCGTTTTGAGATTACCATAGTAATAATAACAATATCCACAGAACAGAGCAGAGTTGGGAAAATAGTAAAATATTAAATGTATTTATTTATTTGAGGTATTCAACGTGCACTTTTTTGAATCGACTGATTATATCAGCACACGAGAATTTCTATGAGTGAGAGCGAAAGGACCTACTAATTTTTCCGAGAAAAGTATTTTACCCATACCTTCCAGGATTCTTTTACGTACCACAATCGACACAAAGGCTTTACTTCCCCTCCGAAGGAAGTTGTGCTAAGGATTTTTATCGCTCTAGAAAAATTCATCGACCCCTGCTGGGGGTACCTTTCTTAGAGCTAAGAGCTTAGTTCAAACTAAATGAAAGCTTATTAAAACTTGTGTAATGTATTTTGAACTTTCAAAAAACTATGATTTTACCACGTGACTACTTCTTTAATCATTTTCAGGACAACAACCCTTAAAAAAAAGTTTTTAAACATTAATCAAAAGCACCGTCAGATTAAATTAGGTAATACTTAAAATTAATGTGGTACAAAAACATCTTTTTCTACCGTTTTGGATTTTTAAGAAGCAATCGTTATTTATATACCGAAAAATGAATCATCAGTGATGTTAGGGCTTTTCCTTTCACAGTGATAAATACATTGACGGGGTGCTGCGGTTGTGTCTGTTCTAGAAACAATTGTGTATGTAAGTCATGTGTTTAGATAAACATTTGATTTGGAAAGTGCTCGTTAAATAATAAAAATTTGATAAATAAAACAAACTTTGTAGACGTGTTCATATTTCTATTGGTGTTGTGTAGTATTGGACTTTGAGCACTTTTATGGACTGGGTTAGTTTGTAAGTCTTGTTTTTAAATTACCTGTATTAGTGAAACAACTCTTTGAATATCGAGACCAATAAAATTATCATTAATAAGCCAATCTTAACTACATTTTTTTTAAAACATATTTGATTATTATTTAGACTTGGTTTCGACTTCGGATCAAAAAGTAATTAACTTAATTATGTTTTCTATATATGTTTTGTGTTGGAGTACATTACAAGGGTACAAGGGAAAAGAAGGAAAGTATAATTTTAACTTCGTTTTCTTTAACACCACGTCTTACTACCCGTTCGGATTATACACTTGGCTATTAATTACGCTAATGGTATTAGAGATTAGGGAGGTTATATATTTATTAAGTATACCTGAATTTACGTGGAGGGAGAGTTGAAAACTGTTTCGGAAAAACAACCCTCAGTACACACAACCGAGATTCGAACCTCAATCTCCTCTTCAGCCGTTTAGTCTAATGCGAGAGTGACGCCTTAGACTAGTTAATAACTTATTAGTTGAAAGTGGCACTAATATAAAAATTGAAAATTAAGTAAAAAAAAAAAACATAAGATTGTCGTAGGACTGTTTTAAAATATTCCTAAGACTACCTTAATATATTCAGACGTCAATTCATGTGATTTGAATCTGTCAAATTTGATAGATATTATCAATAAAAATAACACTAATGATAAAATATGTTCAATGTTTACCACGAAAAAGAAAAAAACATATATAAGCCTTGATCTTTTCTAGAATCCCACTTTAGTACCATTTTCATAGGAAAGACCTTTTTAGAAAATGCAAACAGATTTATATGCGCCCAATACTGATAGTATTTTATTATATTATTAGTGTTATTTTATAGAAATTGATAATATCGATCGGAAGTGACAGCTACATATCACATGACTTGACGTATGAATGTATGAAAGTCGTTTTAGTAACTTTATAACTGAAAGGCCCTTCCTATTAAAATCGTACTGTGTATGTTACCTTAATGGGTGACAGATGATTGGGCCTTTAGGAAGAGCGTTTTAAGCGGTGTACTTCAGACGTCGTAAAAAAAACCTCGTTCTGAGAGTATTTTCTTGAAATCCCTGTGAGATCGAAAGTCCAAATCTTTACGTTCGAGTGATACCCGGGTACCAAACGTAAATATCCCTCACTCCACCACGCTTGACGCCATTAAATAAATCAACATTTTTTTATTAGTATTATTACAAGGGGATTACATTTTCACACAGCGAAACTTCCTCTTTAAAAGACGTGTTCAAACTACAGGACTTGTTACCAAGTTGAGTCTGACTGCCGCGAGCCAAATAATCGCTTCCCATCGTCCTTGTACCAACGGCTGGCACGCGAATAAAACAAAAACATAACTTAGATCCAAACAGCTGACAGGATCAACAACACGTCACTTAACTGAAAAACACGCCATCATAGTTGTTGTTACAAGAGGTTCTAGAATATTCATTTTTAAAACTAAAAATAAGAAATTTTAAATACTTGACAAAAACAAACAAATGTGCACCCCTTTTGTTGTTTTTTTTGCATCGCGTCTTACTACCCGTTCGGTTTATACACTTATGTACTAATTACGCTAGTGGTTTTTTTAAGGATTAGGAAGGTTATATTTATAGGAAGTGTACCTGCCTTTTACGTGGAGGGAGAGTAGAAAACGGTTTTTGAAAAAAATCACTCTCCGTACACACCCGAATTAGATTCGAACCTCAAACCGATGATCAGATTTGGCCCTAGGGATGCCGATGACCGTGACGGGAAGATCGAGGTTTGAATCCTGGTCGGGTACGTTAAAAGTGTTTTTTTTCTAAATATTTTTTTCACTCTCCCTTGCCACAAATCCGGGTACAATTACTATAAATTCTACCTTATTTCAATATTTACTCTTCAAAATAAATATTAGGATGTCCCAGATGCAGAGTAAAACGTGGAACACACACACACACACATGAATCCGAATTAATTCAGGGACTGAAAGAGATGAATTGTAAAAGTAAAAATACTTTCACATTAAATTTGAAAGAAAAGGGTAAAACAACAGAAAATATCACTTGTTAAATGCTCTCATCCAATTGATCCTGGATGGGATCCAAACCACGACCTAACTTACAATGGTGACCAATTTGCAACACTTTGCCATCGTGGCAAAAAAAAAATTGGAACTACCACTTTAGATTTAGGGATTAATATAATTTTTGTTCTTAAATAACGTTAGTATTTTTGTCAAAATAGCCCAACACGTTAGCTCAGTCGGTAGCCTGTCTGCCTACTGAGTTAAGGGTCCCAAGTTTGATTCCTGGCATGGCCGAGTAATTTATCATCGGTGAAAATATGCTGGTTTTTACCTTTCATGGTGATGAATTAACGGCTGGGGGCTGGTTATTGTGAATGTTCTAAATTTAAGTTAGTTTATAAGTTGTGTGCTGATATAATCTGTAGGTTCAGAAAGTGCACCTTAAATAGCTCAAATTAATTATTTAACGTTCTATTTTGTCAAAATAATGCTAGGGATTTTATAATATTCTAAGAGATATATTCATATTTTTTGTACAATAAAATCATTACTATACTCACTTTTTTTTTTGTGCTTGATATTTCCGACACATGTGGAAAAATGTTCTCTAGAAAAGCTGCAAGTTCTTGCAAAAAGGTGAGAATCTTACCTAGAAAGATACAAAAAAAGTATTACTTAAATATTCAAGTAGCTTTTACATTTAAATGTTTTGAAAAAACAAAAAAAATCACACCACAAGGATGCTATATTCTAACATTCTAAAATGTAACATAAAAATTTCGTCACTCTTATGTGTGTAATCAATAATCATCATCTATACATAATTTACGTTAATCGATGGATGTATGGACGCTATTACAACAAGGTTCCCGAAATCACAAAAAAAAATATGGTGTGGTATTCAAAATAAAGTGTTTTTTTAAGCACCACGTCTTACTACCCGTTTGGTATGAACACAACTAATTACTCTAGTGTTAGGGATTAGGAAAATTTGGATATATTGGAAGTGTAACAGCATTTGCGTGGAGAAAGAATGGAAAATATTTTAGGAATAAACAATCTCAGTACACCCGACCGGGATTCTAAGCCCGATCTTTCTGTCATTGGCAGTCTAGTCTATTGCGTCTTAGTCTACGCGGCCACTGAAGTAGGTAAAGTCTTGAGCTGACATGTGTACATTACGTTAAAATAACGTGGTCACGTGTACCTCAGGTGAATTTTACTTTTACATATAATTTAAAATAATATATATTAGAGCTGTTGAATTTCTGTAATTTAGATCCAGGCATAAACCATAAATAAGTAAAAACATACTTTTTTTAGATATAATTTTTTTTGGTGAAAAATTCTATGATCACACAAATTAAAATTTTAAAATAAATTTAATATACTTGCACAATCTATTTTTAATTAGAAAAAAGGAACTATTGAGGGACTCTATTTACCATGAAATTGTTTCTTTAAAATCGAATAAAATTAATTAAACTAGGAATTTTCTAGAAAAAGATCGAAAACTTCGAGTACTCAAATTGTTTGAGTGTTGTAAAATGATTTGAGTAGAGTTTTTTTTAGCACTGTGTCTTACTATCCATTCGGGTTATACGCTTATGTACTAATTATACTAACGGATTAGAAATAGAAAGGTTACATTTGGAGGAAATGTACACGCATTTGCGTGGAGGGAGATACGAAAAACCGTTTTGGAAAATCCACCCTCAATACACGCGACCGAAATTCGAACCTCAATCTTCCTGTCATCAGCAGTCTAGTCTTCAGGCGAGAGTAGCACGTTAGACCACTTGGCCAACGAAGCCGGTTCGAGTTAATTTCAATCAGCCTTTAAAACTCGACAGGAGCTCTAATTGTCGAGTACTCGCACCTCTAATATTCGAAACGACTAACCACATTTTTGTTCATGTATTTTTATCAATAATTAAACTGCAAAAAAAAAAAAAAGTTTTACGTCGGTAAAACCTTTATTTGTTAAGATATAAAAATCGAAAAAAAATAAAAAGACAAAAGAAAATTTCAGACTTTTTTTAAGAAGAAATTATAGATCTCGTTTTTGTGTGTTTTTAACCTTGTTATATTGATTAACCATTTATTTAAATATTGTATTTATAAAATATATACAAAAAATACTTTTATGTCAAACCGGGACCCCTAGACTCGTAGCCAAGTGCACTGACCCCACACCACAGGGCAGGTTTCTGTAACTATATATGTTATTACTTTATTTTTTTACCTTTTGACTCTTCAGAGGGGTATTAATTTCATATCCGAAAATTTGCTTATCCGAAAAGAGTTCATTCCCCTGTATTTCGGTTAACAGAGGTTTTAATCAAGTTATCTAATTACTGTAGCTTAAGTCCAATTTTCATTTGGAGAATCGTATTCGAACGTTATAAAAGCTATTAGATCTACTTTTTCACGCATTCACAGACTACGTCAAGATTTGCAACTGACAATTTTAATATATGTTATTTAAAAGAAAAACCTCCATAGCTTGAACCAGAAAGTGAGCTATACCGACCGAGCGACCGCCACCGTTAATAGTATAGTATCCTAATTATGTTCTGAAAGATGCTTTTTACCAAAATTCTACTATATATGTATCAGATAATAGTATTGTTACACAAACAGGGGGTCGAGATTCGAATCCTGTTAAAATAGATGTCATTAAACTTTCTACACGGTAGCATTCCTCTTAATTCCCTTCCTCATCCTGTAACGTATAAAAAAGCTAGCCTGATATATTATTTGTTTGTTCGCCACAATTAGTGTGATATTTTATATAATAATTATTGAATTGGTTTCAAGTTTGTTATTCTGTATTATAACAATTAAAAATGGATGATGTCTTATTTTAGAAAACTAAAGTTCTGGTGTTTTATAGTTTTTATTTTTAGTAGATAAACAGTTTTTTGATAGATATCTCACACGCTGTATATTTTAACAAGAGCCCGACTATTGCGTTATATGCAAGATAATTCCCGACACGTGAAATTTATAATATAGATTAATATGTCATAGACTCAACCTACACGGCTCCTCGTCAGGAAGGAAAGTGAAGTGATGCGTACCTTGAAGAGGTATATCTAGCGACATTTCCTTCTCGAAACTTCCCAAAAGAAAAAGGGTGTGGTCATCCAGGTGCGTTTCTGTTTACAAAACCCGAGTTGGCTTTTCAGAGACGTAGAAAGGTGTCGCCATACCTTGCAACTTAATAACTTAACATAAATATATCTTACTACTCGCTCTAATTTATAATATCGTAATTTTGAATACAAATGTGAATAATAAATTACTGGGATGTATAATTACATATCATTACAAACCATACCCTTAGATTAAGCCGCGCACATCCGTGTCGTTAAAACGGATTTTTTTTAATCAAGCAAATGGAACTTATGTGAAATTTTTGTTTTCAAACATCTTGTAGCTGCGAGGAATATGGCGGATTCCCTGTGGGAACTCAGCTCTCAGCCTTTATTGAGGCTCCCCTCACCTATTTACCCTTCACTAAAAATTTTAGCTCTTAATTCTACTTCCGCTACCAAGAGCTAGGAGATAAGCCCTTTACTCGACAAGATGAGGCTTTTTTTTTTTTTCATTAGCTGGCTCGCGTTTATTATTCACTTAATACGCCTTATATCAGCTTGCGTAGTTTTAGAGAAAAGGGATGGGGGGGGGGCGACCGTATTAACTCGTGTCCTTCCGCCGCTGGGTGTGTTCTTAAAGAGCTTAGTGTGCTTTGAAATGAAGTGAGAATGCGCCGAATAGAATATTATGTATTCATCCATGGATATTTAATACTAGTCTTCGTACCCAGGATAAAAAAAATCGGTTAAAGCTCGACTCACAAGTACGCCGAAAATACGAGTACAGAATCTCCTTGGGTGGCACAGCAATTCACACGCTGGCAGAAATATATGTTTATCCATGATGCTTTGCAAAGCGATATTAAAATATTGGTAAATTTGAGAAATGATAGTAAGATACAGTAATCGATCCCGGAACCGTTGGTTTAGCGCAATAATTATCTGCCACTGAGCTATCTAGTACTAAATCAAAGGTCACTGGTTCGATTCCCATCTCCGAGAGTCATTTTTCAAATTTAAGAATATGAAACTTGTTACTGCTATATCCGTAACCTAAAGATCATTTCGATTTCTCAAGAGCCACTTCAGTGGCCGCATTGTCTAAGTCGTCACTCTCGAAGTAGACTAGACTGCCGATGACGGGGATATTAGAGTTCAACCGCGGTCGGGTGCAATGAGGATGGTTTTAGCCGAAATGGTTCCCCACACTTTCTCTCTCTCTTTCGCTCTTTCTCTCTCTCTCTCTCTCTCTCTCTCTCTCTCTCTCTCTCTCTCCACACAAGCGTGTAACCCATATGAGTAATTAAACTTGGTGCTAATAAAAACTAATCTACGCTATTCAATAACAATTAATCGTACGAACGTTAAATTTCTCCAAATTTAAAATATCTTATAATAAAATTATTTTATTTTAGAGTTCATAAATAGATATTTAAGATCAATGTCACGGTGGATGTTTTTTTTTAACTATCAGGTTGAGTCATAGAACAAATAAAAACAAAACAATGATGACATGCGCACTTTCCATTTAACGAGTTATTTTAGATCTATTCGCAGCAGTAAACGCAGTCGTATACTTGTATCCCGCTTTGCAGGCACATATGCACTAATAAGGTTGGTTGATTTTGAAATTTGATTGGGTCTCCCATAGAAATGAACATTTTCCTGTATAATTTTTTGGAAAAATTTTCCGCAGTAGGTGAATGGGCTGGATTTTTTTGGGGGGGGGGTGGGAGAGGGTAAGAGGTGGTTAGTAGAGCCTGTTACGTGAATACATAAAGACAGTAAATGTGTGTTTGGGGGGGATGATTGAGTGGGGGCTAGGGGTGGTGAAAATTTGTTGGCAAATACTTATAAAACCGTTTCTTGTCAATAGTTTGATTATGGCGTTGAAAGATCCCCAAATATGTGGAAGAATCTATTGCGAGAGTATTATATAAATGTACTATTCTCCGGCCAACAATATTACATTTTTTGTCCAAACAAATCATTTTTGGATGACCTGGTGGTCTAGGGGTGGGTGTCAGACTTCTGTGCTGAAGGTCCGGGGTTCAATACTTGGTCCCGGCACAGATTTATATGATTGCCAAACCCTTCCTTCACCTCTGACAAGACGTGTATTAATCACAACTTGTGAATGTGAGGAATGCCAGGCTTCCACCGTGGTTCGGACCCCACGTTAAACTGTAGGTCCTCCATTTAATCTCACAATCACCCTACCATAACACATTAGCGTAAGTGCGTTTAACTCGAACGGTTAGTAAGACGCGGTGCTAATAATAATAATAATAATAATAATAATAATAATAATAATAATAATAATAATAATAATAATAAATCATTTTGCACAAAACCATTTTGCACAAAACCATTTCAAATATATTAAAATAAACTAGGTACTTTGGCTATTTTTTGGCCAACTGAATAACATAAAATAGGAAGTGTGCATTAGAAATGTATAATTTTATGTAATATTTTACATACTGTACTACCGAAAATATCACATTACTGAAGTTCAGTAATTTTATAATGCAAAAAATACTATTTAAAATTTAATGCGAATAAATTAATCATCACATAATATTTATAGTTTCTAAATTGACGTAGAATATTTTTAAAAAAAATAAAAATAAAAGAGGCTTCCAACTGACGGCTCGTGGGCCTCGCGTGGCCCACAAAGCCTTTTTTTATGGCCTACAAAGTTTTTTTTGAAAAGTAATCTACTCTAGTAAAATTGATATTTTTAGCCGAGAAACTGAAAGTTTTCACTTGCGCGGGGAAAAAAATTCAATGAAAGTTCCAAATGATGTTAATTCAGTAATAAACTAAATGGTGCTCTATTTTAATAAAAATTGGTGGTCGATCTTGGTGGTCTCGGGGTAAGGTGCTCGCCTTGGGACCCGATGTTCGTGGGTTCAAATCCAGCCGGGTCGACGGATCTTTCTTTAGCTATGATAATCCGTAGCACAACTTCCTTCGGAGGGGAAATAAAGCCGTTGGTTGTGGCATGTAAAAGAATCCTGTAAGATATTTTAAAATACCTTTTCCGGCAAAATTGGTAGGCCCTTTCTCTCTCACTCATAGAAATTTTCGTGTGCTGATGTAATCAGTTGGTTCAGAAAGAGCACGTTAAATATAATAGATAAATTTTTAAAAAAAGTGAGTATTCGCACGTGTTTCCTTAAACCCACCAGCCGATTATGATGCGGGCCCGCCATTAGACTCGTGGATTAAAATGTGGCCCTTGGGAAGTTTTAAGTTGGAAACACCTGATTTATAAAATAATAAATCATATCTTTTTAAATATTTAAAAAAATAATAATTCTAGAAGGCTTTCTATCAGAATTAACTACTGTTGTTATTGAAAAAAGGTCAAAAGTTGAAATGGTTTTTGATCTGCATAAAATAGTTTTACTAACTTTCTATCTCCGTAAATGCAGCAAACATTGAATTTGGAACTTAGTCCTTGTAAGAGGATCCGAGAAAGAAGGAAAAAAGAGGGGGTTGATAAATAATCAAACCTTTCCCTCCCCAAGGGTAATTTACCCTGGTTAATCGCCCCTAACGGCGCTCAACGGGCCGATGATAACACCGTCAGTTTATCAAGAGTTAGCTTAACACGGGATTAGTCATAGCCCCCAGGGAGTAAATGGCCTCAAAGTAGAGGGTACTAACTATTTACTAAAGGTTCCTCTAAAGAGAATAATTTACAATCATTATTGCCGAACTACGATAGGTGCTACTCAGGGCGCTACACAAGCTTTAATAATCAATCAGTCATTGCCAGATTAGTTTTTAAATTCGTTGTTGAGTTATTATAATGTCCATAATTTGTAAATTTTGTATACTTTAAAAAGTAAATAAGAAACAAATAGACATAAAATTAAAAATAACTCGTTTATTGATTTAAAAATATTCTTGTAATTTAAGATGAAATAAAATCTAATACAGTAAGAACCTGGTAAGAAACCCTCTTAGAAAATAAAGGGTACGGGGGAGAAAAGGAGGAAAATTCATTTTTCAACTCAAATTGAGTTAGTGCTGCCATCTGTTAGACAATCATCGAGCTAGTGCTGCCATCTGTTAGACAATCATTGAGTTAGTGCTTCCATCTGTTAGACAATCATTGAGTTAGTGTTGCCATCTCTTAGACAATCATGAAACCTTTCTAATGTAGTTTGGATTATGGTTAAAAGAGGTATCTGTCATGTTTAAAAAAACTAGTATCTTGTCTTAATATCCGTTCGGGTTAAACGCTTAAGTACTAATTACGCTAATAGGCTAGGAATTAGGAAGGTTGAATTTAGAGGAAATGAACATGCATTTGAGGGAGTGAGAGTGGAAAACCACCCCCAGCTCACCCGACAGAGATTCGGAACTCTATCTACCCGTCCTAACCAGTCTAGTTCAACACGAAGCTAGCGCGTTAGCTAATACGCCACCGAGGCAATATATTTAAATGAATTAAAAAAATAAAATTTTTGGGGTTCCTATGGGGTTTGACTCCCTCCCCTTTTGTCCGTTTTTCAAATTAAAAACATGTAATTTTGTGCCAACAATGATGTCATTTAGCTATATTTTAATATTATGCTTTAAGTATGTATACTTTATAGAACTATCTCAAGATAGGGACAGGGTATAATGATATGGACTGTATAGAACTATCTCAAGATAGGGACAGGGTATAATGATATGGACTGTATAGAACTAGCACAAGATAGGGACAGGGTATAATGATATGGACTGTATAGAACTATCTCAAGATAGGGACAGGGTATAATGATATGGACTGTATAGAACTAGCACAAGATAGAGACAGGGTGTAATGATATGGACTCTATAGATCTATCTAAAGATAGAGACAGGGTGTAATTATATGGACTCTATAGAACTATCTCAAGATTGGGAGGTGACGTACATTTCTAAGTGCGTTAATGAACTTCCGAGCTGCTAGTCTCATGAAGTAAGTAGGTACATTTATGTCTTCGCCCAAGCAAGGGATATCATATTAATATATAATGTTGTCAAGCCATGACGTCTTCAGGGTTTATTTTATTGACAAATTTGTTTGGAAAAGTTTACCCAAAACATATTTACAAAACGCATGCTACGTTTATCTTTCAACTTCACAAGTTCTGTATTATGTCCTTCTATATCTAGGTCGAGTTATGACAATATAATCGATCCAAAACTTTGTTTACTTAACATTAAATTTGCAGTTAAACTTACCTCGGCCTTTCAGTAAGAAACACATTTTCTGTCACGTAGCCATAGTAAACATTGATTTGATCACGTACATTAAAAGGTTTTTTTTAAATGTTTCGTGCTTGAGATATTCCCATTTTACAAAGATTAATTCATCGATACAAGATAGATTAAGGGCATTTAAAGGGAACGTATATTATTCGTCTGGAAATTAGACGGTAAACAATATTCAAGTAATCTTGGCTGACAAAAAATAAATATAATTTAAAATGTTTACAGTCAATATTGGAAATTTCCACTATAATAATTACTCACTCCCCTGTCCAGCCGAAAAAATCTCGAAACCAAGAAGACCTAAGAAACTGAAATTTTGCAGTCAAGTAGCACCAAACCCAAAAGGGTTCAGGAATACATGGTGACCAAAAATTCTCCAGGGGCCTTCCAAACTTTCAAAGCTTTCAAAAAACCAAAGTCGAAATAAGCTCGCAAGGTATAAGCAATTGAAATTTTTCAGACAGGCCCAACCCAACCCAACCCAAAAGGCTGCAGGAATATTTGGTGAGAGAAAATTCCTAAGAGGCCCCTAAAAATGGGGGAGAGTTTCCAGAAAAACTAAGTCTAAATATCCTCGAATCCTATTAGACTTAGGAAGCTAACACTATTCAGCCCCTAACCCAAAATCATGCAGGAATACGTGATGGCAAAAAATTCTCATAGAGGCCCTAAAACTCTTTTTTAATAAGTCGAAAAAATCTCAAAGGCCTACAAAGGTGAAATTTTGCAAGAATATAGCATCTAATAAAAAATGCTGCAGGGATACTTGGTGACTGAGAATTTACATGCCCCTCCCCCCAACCCCAAAAATGAAAAGTATATACAAAAATGAGGGACAGTTTTACATTTTCATTGGAGTAAATATAGGATTTAATATATGTAGAGATTTTAGTTGAAATGCATCTCCCAGATTTTGAGGGTCATTAAAAATAATTCCCATTCGCAATCATTGCCCAACAAATGCCATTGGGACACATTACAAGACAAGAAATGAAGCCATTGATTTTTAAGTGGGTGTTATGCCAGTATTTATATAAATTTACGATATTAATAAGATTATTTATCCTCCTTCTCCCTGGTACTTTAAATTATAATAGGCTTATATAATGAAATAAAATATACATAGAAATAGACAAGGAATTTTAATTATTGATAAGTAGTCACTTTTATACAATCACTCTACGATTGACTACAAATTTCTCCAGTTAAGTAATATTTGGCTTCTATCAAAAACAATTTCAAGACGTTCTATATAGAAAAGAAAAATCAAGCAGATGAATTTAGGCTTTATCTAGCTCCCTTTTAAATAAAAAAAAATTAGATCAATACTTAATTCTTCAATTCATCCAATTCATCCAATTTAAATTAATTTAATTATTATTTAGTTCAGCCAATATTGTTGGATGTCTGCTAAAATATTTGTTTATTGTTGTTTAGTCAACTTTAAATTTTCAATAAAGTTTTACTACCAAATATTTCAAAAATGTAAGGAAATATAATATATTTAACAGTGATAATAGGCTGTCCCCAACAATGTTTTGACATAAAATAATTAGCTTTAGAGCTATATTGATTGAAAAAAAAAGATACACACTATCTTAAACGTGAAAAAATATCTTAAGTTTAAAATAGTAAACTAGTAAGATTAAAAAAAAAGTATGTTCATACCGTGGCTTATAAAAGCACTAATAGATAATTTAAAAAAGCTAAAAAAATAAAGATCTATGAAATAAGCTATAAAACCAGGCAACTAGTTTCGGGGAAGTGGAAATATACATTTGTAGTCAGGCCTGGCAACAGTAGAGAACTAAACAAAACAATTGAGCTAATAAAATAATCTTATTACGTAAAAAACAAACTATAACACTATTCAATTTAAAGTTTTATACCACCGAATGAAAAACAAAAGACGCGATAAAACAAGCGTCCCTTACCCGTTTTTCTTTTAGATGCCTGTCCAAGCTCCAGCCAATATCATTGCTGAAGGAACTGCAGGTCTTATGGAGAAAAGCTTTATCTTCTCTCTCTCTCTCGCTCTCAGTTAACTGTTGCCAAATCTCCTCGCTCTCAGTTATGTTTGAAGGTGGTGTTCTCGGGTAAGAAGGAGCTACTGGCAACCTCGACTATCCAGCGTTGCAAAACTTGTCTTATATATTTTGAGGGGAGATTGACCACACAAGCACAATTAAAATAATAAATCAAATTGTTCAGAGGAGTGTTCTCGTTTCACCGTAAATAATTTGAAACCAACTAGAGTCTTCCTGGGCGGAGTATTGATTGTGTCCTTACATTTTTAATGACCGAGTCCACCATTCGGAGGCAAGTCTCGGAATCTGATGACGTCACACTCGAGGAGCAAAAGTAAACGCAACTCAATCAATGGCTGAGCGTGCCGATGAATCATTGATGTGATCGTTTCACCCTTTCCAACCAAGACTACTCTAATAACGAACACGTGACTTATCATCTTCCATCAGTGGAAGACATCTACATATTTCAAACCCAATTTTATATTTCATTTATATTCTGAAACTCTTTCTTTCATTTTTTTCTTCAATATAAAATAATTGCTCTTTTGCATACACGTGCGCGCGCGCGCGTGTGTGTTCTTTTCTTCTTATTCTTCTTCTTTTACAGAGTTATGAAACGAACGCTGGAAACGAAGATGAAAGAAACATTTCTATGTCAAAAGTTTTAGGGAAAAAAAAAGATTTTTTTTTTTAACTTTGTCTCTTAAAGAATGAGAAAATTTCTTAGTCACGTTTGAAAACTGTAAGAAAAAAAACCTAAAAGATGTTTCCTGAGAGCTTGGCTAGATCGCAAATATAGTTCGATAGACATTGTAATAAACTATTCTGGCAGCTACAAAATCTAATATATCTGCTTTTATAATATATATTCATCACCAGGGGATCCTGGTGGGGTGTAGGGGGGGAGAATTCTTCAGCTTGGACTTCTGACATATTAAATCGATTTTGAAAATCGTATGATAGTTAATATAGTGGCCTTTTCCAAGCTATTCTGTGTATTTGTATTATAATATAAAAGGCATTATTTTCTGCCCCCCCATCCTTCTACCCAGCTCTTTTTTTTTATTTCAAATTGAAATATCTCCTTTAATTTTTCCTTGGGTTTGAAGTGGATATGTTCCCCTTGGTGACCAAGTTAGACAGAAGACAAGTTAATAGCACATTCAATAGTACATTATATTCATAGAGAATAGTCTGTGTTCACGTGCTTTAAGACGTCAGGATCTAAATATATATAGTGACCTGGTGGTCTTGTTGGGGGTCCGGGGTTCAATCCTCGGTCCCAGCGCAGATTTATCTGATTGCCCAAACCCTTCTTTCACCTCTGACAAGACGTGTATTAATCACAACTTGTGAATGTGTGGAGTGCCAGGCCTCCACCGTGGTTCGGATCTCACATTAAACTGTAGGTCCTACATTTCATCTCACAATCACCCTACCATTACACATTAGCGTAAGTGCGTATAACCCGAACGGGTAGTAAGACGCGGTGCTAATAATAATAATAATAAAAATAATAATAATAATAATAATAATAATAATAATAATAATAATAATAATAATAAATATATATGTCAATTTAAAAAAAAGCCCTAGATGCTCAATAGATTTCTTAGAATTTTAAATTCAAATTGCTTGAGATGAACATATAAAAAAAAATACTTTTGAGCTGCCACCATATTGAAACAAGTAAACAGATTAGAGAACTTTGAGCATACTTCGTTAGGCCTTGGTACAAATAATGCTCTTGCCAAATTTAGTAAAAATTGCTCCACACATTTTGGAAGTTATCGCGGAATAAACATCCAAGTAGACAGTGGATAGACAGACGAAATGCCAAATTATCAAGTTAAAACAGAATCTAGCTACGCTTAGTCAAAAAATTCACATCAAAATATTTACCTGTATTGGAGGTGGGGTGAACAAAAGTCATCCCCCTCAAACAAAGAACGCTATAAAGAGAATCGACATAAGAAATTGATGTTTGGTATATTCTAAAGAAAATTTAGTTTCTAAGTCTTTGTACTAATATAAGTTTGTTCAGAATGTGCAACTTATATACCCCTATTTTTGGGGTTTTAAACAGAAAAACGGCGTTTAATTTTATCGCACCAGTAATAAAATAGGTTTTGTGTTCCACATAAAAAGTTAATGCCCTAGATATTCATTTTTAATAAAAAGGAACGGTATTATTTTCATTTTCCTAGAATCCATTTTATAACACTTTGCAGGTTTTCATCGTGTCTTAAAATATATACTTTTTTTTGCTCCTTAGAGTTTCTTATTAGAGAAAGCGAGAATATTTCATAATCTAATTTTCTCCTACGTGGATAGAATAGGTTATACAGGAGGGAAATAAATTAGAAAGATAGCAAGCTAGTAGGATGATAACGTTAGAAAAGAAAAATACTGACTTGCACCCACCTCCCCCGCTACCCCCATAAAGACTATTATTAAAGCAATGAATTTCACGAAAAATATAACTGATTTAATTTAATCAAAAAAAGAGTGAGTGACGGTTAAGTTACTGCGATGTAAGTTCTTCTGGTTGGCATGGCGTCTAAACATCAAGCTCATTTAGTTTGTTTGGTGGGTGACAAGGAGATAAAGGTTCAAATCCCGGTCAAGTCACCGAGGGCTATTTCCCTAAATAGTTTTTCACCCTCCCTATACACAAACGCGGGCACATTTCCTCCAAAATTAGTTATTACTCCTCTATGCCTTGTTAGTGTAATTAATATACATCCTAATTTTGTTAGGAAGAAGAATATCTGCTAGTTACTAAAGTTACTAAAGGGGTGGATGTAGGGGAAGCGAGAAAATATGTCAGTGTTTTTAAAGTTCTTATACCAGAACTTGTTTTTTGTCAAAATAAATAAAATTTCGCTCCATTAGAAACCTAGAGTTGAATTTTCTACACAAGGTGATATCAACGTTTTAAAAACATATTTCAAGGGTGTCCTTGAATGTAATTACAACTTTTTTCTGCATTTAAAAAGTGTATTATCTTATGCTACTTTACTCGTGACGGATATTCAACAACTGTTGATATCACCATGTGAAGAAAATTAAACTCTATGTTTATACTGGAGCAATATTTTATTTAGCTTGGCAAAAAAAAATCTTGCTATAAAAACTGCAAAAAACACTGACCTCAACTCGCGTTTCTTACATATCCAAACCATTTTAATATATTCATACATCAAGCCATGTCATCTGCAGCTGTCATGTTTGATTAATACTATCAATACATATAGAATAAATGGTACGGCGCACCGCACAGACTTTCTCTCTCTTTCTATAAACTCGTAAGATTTCTGAACGGAATAGTGTACATTGTATCATCACCATTCCACATAAGAACACGCATAAAATAATATACAATGATATATAATCAATGAGAAAAGAGGCGCATCTTTGTCCACCTAAGAGCATTTCAAACAGTTTAATGTCTTCCACAAGGGTCAACACTTCGTATTAAAATTTCGATTTCTGGTTAAAGTTTTAACATTTTATAAGGTGTTGCAGATCTTCAAGTCATCGCATTGATATTTAATTATTCATTTATACATTTTGACCAATAAAAAATGTAAATATTGACTATTGAGTCCAAAATGGAGATAGTAGAAATGTTTGCATAGCAATGATCTATCTCCATTTTAGACTCAATAATCAATATTTACATTTTTTATTGGTCAAAATGTATGAATGAATAATTAAATATCAATGCGATGACTTGAAGATGTGCAACACCCTATAAAATGTTAAAATTTTAACCAGAAATCAAAATTTTAATACGAACTGTTGACCCTTGTGGAAGACATTAAACTGTTTGAAATGCTCTTAGGTGGACAAAGATGCGCCTCTTTTCTCATTGATTATATATCATTGTATATTATTTTATGCGTGTTCTTATGTGGAGTGGTGATGATACAATGTACATTATTCCGTTCAGAAATCTTACGAGTTTATAGAAAGAGAGAGAAAGTCTGTGCGGTGTTCCGTACCATTTATTTCTATTTTTGCCCTTCAGTAAACTACCCTTAATTTTAAGTTTTTATAAACACACAGAAAGACGGCATTGCAAAGACTATTTTTTAGGGTTGTGGGAGTCATGAGACGTCGACATCCATCAACATTTCAGGTTAGTTTTTTTTACGGTCGCAATACTTAAACTTTAATGTCCAAAAAGTTAAAAAAATTCATATAATTGCGTATAGATTGAATGTTATTGATTTTATAAAAATATGTTTCGAATAAAATATTTGTATTATAAATATATATACATATTTGTAATGCTAAGTAATTTCATATCTCAAATAGTTTCGGAGCTATTATAAAAAATGTTAATTAACGCGTCAGACCGGAGCCCTTAAAGCCATTTTGCCGAAATATTGAGGGTAGCCATTTTGTTTGGAATATTTATTAATGTTTATAAATGAAATTTAATCAAAATCGTTAAAGCCGATTTTGAGAAAATCGACTTTTTCTCTTTTTGCCCTTCAGTAAACTACCCTTGATTTTAAGTTTTAATAGATACACAGACAGAGGGCATTGCAAAGATTATTTTTTAGGGTTCGGGGGGTCATGAGACGTCGACATCCATCAACATTTCAGGTTAGTTTTTTTTACGGTCGCAATACTTAAGCTTTAATGTCCAAAAAGTTAAAAATATATATATATAATTGCGTATAGATTGAAAATTATTGATTTTATAAAAATATGTTTCGAATAAAATATTTGTATTATAAATATATATACATATTTGTAATGCTAAGTAATTTCATATCTCAAATAGTTTCGGAGCTATTATAAAAAATGTTAATTTACGCATCAGACCGGAACCCTTAAAGCCATTTTTCCGAAATATTGAGAGTAGCCATTTTGTTTGGAATATTTATTAATGTTCATAAATGAAATTTAATCAAAATTTTTAGAGCCGATTTTGAGAAAATCGACTTTTTCTTATTTTTCCCTTCAGTAAACTACCCTTAATTTTAGGGGTAGATATCCAATTCCAAAAACCCCTCGGGGCAGCCCTATTAAAACCCTAGATATCAAGTTTTAGCTCAATCGGTAAAATAGTTTAGGCTGTAGTTGGAGGTACAGACAGACAGACAGACAGACAGACGGAAATTCAAAAACCACTTTTTCGGATTTAGGAAGTCATGAACCGTCAAGATTCATCAAAATCTCGAGTTCGATTTTTTTGACGATCACCATACTTTCTCTACCTGTAAGATAGAGAGAAAGTAATAATACAAATAATATACTAAAATATTATCAATGTTGAACGCAAAGAAATATGTTTGAATTTTCTTAACTGTTCTTTAAACAAAAATCAGAGTAAATATGCGAAAAACATGAACGTGGTAAAATAATAAAAAATAAAACTTCTTCAATTTTAACAATTTGAATCATACAGACATTTACAAACCTAAATAAATACGGACATAAGTTTTAAAGCCAAGCTAAATTTAATTTTCGATGTATGGTAAAGGATACATTTATTATTAGTATTAAAGTTTGATACTATTATTATTTGGTGCATCTCTACACACATCAGTGAACACGCGGTCCAAGACATTAGGATCATATTATATTTGATCACTGTTGATAGAGATATCAGAGTTTGAATCCGAGCGGCTGCATTGAAGGTGATTTTCAAGTCATCTCTCTACGCTGATTCGGGTATTTTTTTAAATACAAATTACCCTCTTCGTCCCTAAGATTCATTTATGATACATCATCAACTGCCCTTTTGTTGAACCTACTAATTTTAAACGACAATGAAAATAAATTACTAAAACTGGAATCAAAATAAATTGTTAAAAAATAAATTCAAAATAATTTTTTTAATCTCACTCTGATAGACCTATGAACCATAACTAATTAAGATAAATTAAATTGTTTGTAATTATGGGTAGAAGCAGACAAATTTCATTCTATTCTAAAATGTTTACCAGCCCTTTTTTTTCTGCCCTGCCCTTGAAAGTGTCACAAACACAACCCACTCGTTCAGTACAGAGTCAAGTATTAAATATACAGGGTGTACCTTAACATGTAGGACCCACTTCAGCTGTGGACAGAAGACACAAAACCAATTAAATAAATGGTACGGCACACCGCACAGACTTTCTCTCTCTTTCTATAAACTCGTAAGATTTCTGAACGGAATAATGTACATTGTATCATCACCACTCCACATAAGAACACGCATAAAATAATATACAATGATATAAAATCAATGAGAAAAGAGGCGTATCTTTGTCCACCTAAGATCATTTCAAACAGTTTAATGTCTTCCACAAGGGTCAACACTTCGTATTAAAATTTCGATTTCTGGTTAAAATTTTAACATTTTAAAAGGTGTTGCAGATCTTCAAGTCATCGCATTGATATTTAATTATTCATTTATACATTTTGACCAATAAAAAATGTAAATATTGACTATTGAGTCTAAAATGGAGATAGATCATTGCTATGCAAACATTTCTCCTAAGAGATTTAAGGAAAAATAACATACTTTTTTTAGATACTTAGGGGAGACCGGGGCTGGTTGTAACAGGGGCAGGTTGTAACAGTAAAGATAGTTCCGCCAATGTTCGCTTGAGTGACTTGTCAGTTTGGTCACAATAGAACTGGTGAAAGCTTTAAGTTTGAGTTGTGACTTTATGAAAATCGGACGTCTGTACGAGCCGCAAGAGAAAAACAATCATTTTTCTATAAGGTAAGAAAATATTTTTCAATAGACTTTTACCTCTAATCTCAGTAATTTACATTGTTTTGTAAAACTTTTTTCAGCACAGACTATTCTTTGTAGTTTTGGCTTTCAGAATATGCCCTTAGCCTTTCTGTTGAAATATGATTAACCCACATAAATTAATAATTCATTTAATGGCGGCATGTGGGGTAGGTTGTAACACCAAGTTTTGTCTGTTATAACCAACCCTGTTGCTTGTTACAACCTGCCGCGCTGGTTTTGTTTCGAAATTTCGTATGCTATTAGTGTCCTATGAAGTTTTTTAGTACCATTTATATAATCACATTTAATACTAGGCTTACTTCCAAGTATAAAAAAATACTGGTGATTTTTTCACTGTATTTCCGTTTAGCTACTAAAGAGCTAAGAATAAAATAATAAAATATAGAATGTAATTTCAGATGCGGAACTATAAGAGGAAGTCTGATCGAGGTAACACTGATGTTGATGTGTTGGAGAGAGCAGCTCAGCTTGTGAGAGAGGGAACATCCATTATACAATCTGCAAAAAGTTATGGCATCTGCCATGTGACCCTTACAAGATACATCGCAAGGAAAAATAAACGTAAGCTGTGAAACTACAATATAATTATATAATATTTATAAATCAACTATATTCGACTAAATCCCTCATTCTAATTTTTTTTGACTGGTAGAAATTTGAATTCTGAATAAAAGGAAAAATCTAAGTCAAGCTTATAAATAATGTAAGTGAAAATGATTAACCATAGGCCTAATTAATTTGTTAATTCTATTTTTTATATAATATTTAGAAAATATTAATTTCCCGAAATGTAATTTGCAGTTTTCTTCTAATTAGCAAACCGAACGTGTACTGACTTAGTTTGTGTCTTGTTTCAGGAGAAAATGAACCTAATCCTGATCCTCAAGTGGACTGGAAGCCTCTGGCTGGATATATGGAAATAGGGAATAGGCAGGTTTTCACTCCAACGCAGGAGACTGTTCTTGTTACTTACATCAAAAATTGCTCGGATTTTTATTTTGGACTCACGCCACGCGATTTGCGATGTATTGCCTACCTGTGTGGGAAGCACTACAATGTTACGATGCCAAAAAC
Organism: Timema podura; assembly: GCA_033556935.1. Taxonomy (NCBI): domain Eukaryota; kingdom Metazoa; phylum Arthropoda; class Insecta; order Phasmatodea; family Timematidae; genus Timema; species Timema podura. Next base: position 22,185,993 of record JAVRXN010000013.1, on the reverse strand, counting down.
CTGGAGTGACAATGAAACAGCTTGTGCAGACTGGCTCTCATCATTTTTAAAGCGTCATCCATCATTATCTATTTGAACTCCGGAGGCTACTAGTATAGGCCGAGCATCCAGCTTAAACCATGCCAACGTTTCAAAGTTTTTTGATAAACTTTCTGAAGTTTACGATAGGTATTCATTAACTGCAGATGATGTTTGGAACATGGACGAGACCGGAGTCACCACTGTTCAAAATCCCTAAAAAAATTATTGCAAGAAAAGGTATAAAACAAATAGGAGCTATGACTTCAGCTGAAAGAGGACAACTTGTTACGTTAACCGTTGCTGTTAATGCTGCTGGAAATGCTATTCCTCCAATGTTCATCTTTCCCAGGGTAATATTTTATGACCACTTCATCAGAGATGGTCCAACAGGTTGCATAGGTACTGGAAATAAATCTGGATGGACAACAGACACAGAATCTCTGATTTTTCTGAACCATTTTGTTGATTGTGTTCGTCCTTCTCAAGAGAGGCCTGTCCTTCTTCTCCTAGACAACCATCAGTCGCATTTAGCGCCAAAATGTCTTGACTTTGCTAAAACTAATGGGGTTGTAATGCTTTCCTTTCCCCCTCATTGCACTCATCGCCTCCAGCCCCTAGATCGAAGTGTTTTCGGACCACTTAAAAGACAAATAAACATAGCAATGGATGCTTGGATTAGAAATAATAAGACCCCGGATGGTACCGTTAGGCCTATGACAATATTCCATATCCCATCCGTTTTAAAAGTAGCATTTCCGATTTCCACAACACCAACAAATACTCAACATGAATTCTAAAAATGTGGAATATTTCCTTTTAATAGGGAAATATTTCAGGATGCAGACTTTTCTCCCTCATTGGTGACGGACAGGTCAAATCCCGAGTCAGCACCAGATCTACGCAATGAGGCATATCCTGGAAGATCATTAGTTCTGGATAGACCCATCACACCAATTTCTGGTTCAACTAGAACCAATACGATTTCTATTAATCCGGTAGGAGTTGCTGGTCCATCCAGGGCCAATAATATCTCCCAAAATATGGCCAAGTTTTCCCCGGAGCTAGTTCAGCCACTTCCAAAATCAGCTCCAAGAAAAACAAAGGGTGGGAGGAAAACCAGGAAAAGTGCCATTTTGACAGATACTCCAGAGAAGAATGCACTTGAGGAAGAATATGAAAAACGACAAAAAAAGGGAGCGGTTAAGAGGGAGATAAAACTGATTATTCCAAAGCAAGCTAGGGCCAAAACGTCTGCAAGGAATAAATTAGATCAAGGAAGCTCATCAAAAGAAGAGAGTGAATGTTTCTGCTTAGTGTGCTTGGAACCATTCTCTTCCAGTAAACCAGGTGAGGAGTGGGTTCGCTGTTTGGACTGTCAGCTGTAGTCACATTTTTCTTGTGAAAGAAATAAAAAATGTACATCTGTCACAATTGCCAGTCAGATGGACTCTCGGAGTAGGCTTTGATTCTGTGTTTTATTTTGAAGCTATACTCATTATAGCCTAAACAATGTTAGATTAGGATGTTTGTAATTTTTATATTTTTATAACAAAATACACCTTAAATATTAATTAACTAAAACCATTTCTAATGAAAAAGTGATTTTCGGATAATACAAATTTCCTGTAACAACCAACCCCAAAGTCTGTTACAACCTACCCCGAGCCGGGGCTGGTTGTAACACATTACATCAAAGAGGTTTTTAATTTATAGTGCAATATTAGCTTTATTAATAATGTTTAAAAAATGTATTATGAAAGAACAGAGTTTACTTTATTCGTGTGCATTGCCAAATCTTTTCTCATACATTGTAGGGGATGCAAAAAAAATAGTAAGTAAAAATTGTTACAACCAGCCCCGGTCTCCCCTACTTATATTTAATTACTCTATGGCATTGGAGTATTATTGCGTTAAGACTTAAGTAGTATATGTTTACAACTAAAGCTCACAAAATTGTATTAATATATTTGCAAATATCTCAGAAACTGCTGTTTTTATAAAAATATATGTCAAATAAAAGTTTTTTATTTCTAATAGTCCTACAATTTTGCAATGATAAGTTGTTAAGTTTCTCCAATAGTTGTGGAGATACGGAAATTAACGCTTCTGTAATGTACCCTAAAAATCATTTTCATAGGAAAATGAAAATAGCCAGTTTATTTATAATCTTAATCAACGCCTAGATACGAATTTTAATCAAAATCGGTTAAGCAGATTTTGAGAAAACCAAATTTTTCTCTTTTCGTCCTTCAGTAAACTACCCTTAATTTTAAGTTTTTATAGACACACAGAGAGACGGCATTGCAAAGACTATTTTTTAGGATTCGGGGGGTCATGAGACGTCGACATCCATCAACATTTCAGGTTAGTTTTTTTTTTACGGTCGCAATACTTAAACTTTAATGTCCAAAAAGTTAAAAAAATTCATATAATTGCGTATATATTGAAAGTTATTGATTTTATAAAAATAAGTTTCGTATAAAATATCTGTATTATAAATATATATACATATTTGTAATGCTAAGTAATTTCATATCTCAAATAGTTTCGGAGCTATTTAAAAAAATGTTAATTTACGCATCAGACCGGAGCCCTTAAAGCCATTTTGCCGAAATATTGAGGGCAGCCATTTTGTTTGGAATATTTATTAATGTTTATAAATGAAATTTAATCAAAATCGTTGGAGCCGATTTTGAGAAAATCGACTTTTTCTCTTTTTGCCATTCAGTAAACTACCCTTAATTTTAAGTTTTAATAGACACACAGACAGACGGCATTGCAAAGACTATTTTTAAGGGTTCGGGGGGTCATGAGACGTCGACATCCATCAACATTTCAGGTTAGTTTTTCTTACGGTCGCAATACTTAAGCTTTAATGCCCAAAAAGTTAAAAATATATATATAATTGCGTATATATTGAAAGTTATTGATTTTATAAAAATATGTTTCGAATAAAATATTTGTATTATAAATATATATACATATTTGTAATGCTAAGTAATTTCATATCTCAAATAGTTTCGGAGCTATTATAAAAAATGTTAATTTACGCATCAGACCGGAGCCCTTAAAACGATTTTGCCGAAATATTGAGAGTAGCCATTTTGTTTGGAATATTTATATATGTTCATAAATGAAATTTAATCAAAATCGTTAGAGCCGATTTTGAGAAAATCGACTTTTTCTCTTTTTGCCCTTCAGTAAACTACCCTTAATTTTAAGTTTTAATAGACACACAGACAGACGGCATTGCAAAGACTATTTTTAAGGGTTCGGGGGGTCATGAGACGTCGACATCCATCAACATTTCAGGTTAGTTTTTCTTACGGTCGCAATACTTAAGCCTTAATTCCCAAAAAGTTAAAAATATATATATATAATTGCGTATATATTGAAAGTTATTGATTTTATAAAAATATGTTTCGAATAAAATATTTGTATTATAAATATATATACATATTTGTAATGCTAAGTAATTTCATATCTCAAATAGTTTCGGAGCTATTATAAAAAATGTTAATTTACGCATCAGACCGGAGCCCTTAAAACGATTTTGCCGAAATATTGAGAGTAGCCATTTTGTTTGGAATATTTATTTATGTTCATAAATGAAATTTAATCAAAATCGTTAGAGCCGATTTTGAGAAAATCGACTTTTTCTCTTTTTTCCCTTCAGTAAACTACCCTTAATTTTAGGGGTAGATGTCCAATTCCAAAAACCCCTCGGGGCAACCCTATGAAAACCTAGATATCAAGTTTCAGCTCAATCGGTAAAATAGTTTAGGCTCTAGTTGGAGGTACAGACAGACAGACAGACAGACAGACGGAAATTCAAAAACCACTTTTTCGGATTCAGGAAGTCAGGAAACGTCAAAATTCATCAAAATCTCGAGTTCGATTTTTTTGACGATCACAATACTTTTTCTACCTGTAAGATAGAGAGAAAGTAAAAAGTTAGTTAAAAAATGTGTCCCATTTAACCTTGTTTTATGGTTACAGCCAAGGCCTTCCTCTAAACTGTTTACCAAAACGTAAAATTTTAGTCGAGTAGCGAGAAATTTCTTGAATGAACTATTTCCTAACAAATGGATAGGTCGTTCAGAACCTACTGACTGGCCTTCGCGTATCCCAGATTAGATCCTTATTCGTGGAGTAAACTTAAAACAATTGTTTATTCATCACCCATTGCCATAATTGAAATATTACGTCAACATATACAAGAAGATTTATATTATTATTATTATTATTATTATTGTTATTATTTTTCACAGCGTCTTACTACCCGTTCGGGTTATACGCACTTACGCTAATGTGTAATGGTAGGGTGATTGTGAGATGAAATGGAGGACCTACAGTTTAACGTGGAATCCGAACCACGGTGGAGGCCTGTCATTCCTCACATTCACGAGTTGTGATTAATACACGTCTTGTCAGAGGTGAAGGAAGGGTTTGGCAATCAGATAAATCTGTGCCGGGACCGAGGATTGAACCCCGGACCCTCAGCATGGAAGTCTGACACCTTACCCCTAGACCACCAGGTCAACCGAAGAAGATTTATAATATAAGGAACGTACTTTGGTAGAACAGCAATTAAATTAATTGGTACACTTATTTAGTCAATTAAACAATATCATTATGGATATAACAAGGAATTAATTTATTCAAAGAGAAATTGTTAAATCAAGAAACTAGATTAATTAAAACAGATATAATAACATTCCTAAGAAATCACCTCAGAGATTGTTAAAAAACAAAAATTATTGATTCCCATAAATAGGTAAAACTGTAGATATGTGTGGGATACTGCTAAGCAGTAGTAGAATATTGTAAAAAATTAAATGATAAGCTATAAAAAGTGTAACTTGTCAAATGACTAGCCTGGAGCCATTAATACTATCAACTAAAGATTCAACGACAGTCCATCACTTGAATGATCAATTATACCAGTAACAGCCCAAAAAATGTTGACAAGGCTGTTAATGATCACTCACATGTATCTGGCGATTTCCACACATCCATCCCAGACTCCGCCTTAAAATTTGAGTAAAGAATTATCCTGAATACGAGACGAACCTTGGAGAGCTCGGTCATTAAAGCATTGGCGTACTATACCAAAGGTCCAGGGTTCGATTCCTGTGTCCAGACGTCGTTTTTCAATTTATTCGAACTTTCAATATTGCTAAGAACCACCTCGGTGGCGTAGTTGGCTAACGCGCCAGTCGTGTTGAGCTAGAACGCCGAGGACGGGGAGATCGAGGTTCTAATCTCGGTCGGGTGAACTGGGGGTGGTTTTTCCTGAATGGTTTTCCACTCTCCCTCCACGCAAATGCGGGTTCACTTCCTCTAAATTCAACCTTCCCAATTCCTAATCCATTAGTGTAATTAGTACTTAGGCGTATAACCCGAACGGGTAGTAAGACCCGTGCTAAAAAAAAAATTAAAAATATTGCTAAGCAGCCCCACATTACTAAAGTAAAAACACGAGTATAGCTCAGAGACAAGGTCAAACGCGAGACATGTTTATATTCAATTTTTCTCACTGTTTTTGTGTCTCCTCTTCACCGTTGAGGTGATTCCCCCAAAATTAGGGTACACACTGTATAAACGTATCGGAAAGGTCCACAGTCCGTGAGAAGAGATGAAATCTATAGTAACAGATTATTCTGTCAACAGATTCTCGATCCATAAGTCCGTAGTCCACGGAACTCCGTTGAAGCTGGTTCAGCCTCAACTTTCTTTAAGATTATTTTTTTTCCTCTGACGAATACGAAAAATAACAGCTAGATAAATAAATGAACATCGAAATGAAATGAAAGCATCAAAGATAGTGAAAGAAACGGCAGCCGTTTTCTAAATGTATGGTAGTATCACTTATTTACCTTTAATAATTATTCATAGAAAACCCCAATATATTAACGCTATCGTTAGTTTAACTTTAAACACTAAACATTATATAAAAGTCGCTTTGCTCGTTGGAGGCTCCACCCCTCATACCCCCCGGTGAGTTTTCTTTGCGAGTGGATGTAAACCAATGTAATTCCAGCGTTGTTTTGAAATTTTAAAATGTGTGGAAAATGTGCAAAATTTACCAAAAATAAAAAAAACTCTAACTCAATCTAAGATATAGCCGATGAAGATACGACAAAAAGTAATAGGACCAAACCTGTGGATCTCCCCAAATCCGTAAATGCTGATGCAATCCGTTTTTTATATGTCTTACCGTTTAGCCACAAGAGACCTCCAAAGAAAGGTCCGCACCGACTTTAAAGTTGCTCCGCCGTTTTGAATTTTTTTCGGGGGTTAAAATTTTGTTTTTAACCTTTTGGAATTTTTTCGTCGGTTACAGGCTAGAAGCTATAAGTTTGCCAAATTTAAAGTTTCTAACTAATCTGGAAGTGGGTAAACATTAATGTCAGTGAGTGAGTGAGTCAGCCATGTAGCTTTATAGTAGTATAATTTGGAAAATGCAGATTGTTTTTGTCTAGAACCGCGTCCTACTAACCATCAGGCTTAAACGCTATGTTCTAATTACGCTGCTGGGCTAAGGAAGACTAGGGTTGAATATTAGAGGAAGTGTGCAAGCATTTACGTTGAGGAAAGAGAATTTTTTTTAACTACCCTCAGTACATCCGACCGAGATTTGAACCCCGATCTTCCCATCATCACCAGTCTAGTCTATCGCGAGAGTGATGACCTAGAGAAGGACTCTTAAACCCGCAGCCCGTGGGCCACTTACGGCCCATGGTGACATTTTTTTGGGCCCCTCTGGCTCATGAAAAATATAAAATTGTTTAAAGAGAAAAAATTACAAATACAGATAGATTTTTACATGTACTAATAAAATAAATACGTATTTTACGTTATTTTATAACCAATTTTTTGCTTTTTGCATGAAGAAGTGTATTGCGTTTCATACAAAATGTACTTTCAACCGGTAAATTACAACTCTAGTAGACAAGACAAATTGTGTTATCTCCTGCTATGAAAATTCTAAGATAGGGGGGGGTAGGGGGGAAGGGGAAATACAGAGAACATTTTTTCACGATAAATTATAATTCCTAGTATGAGTTTAAGTGTATAAGAATGATCTAATAGGAGTATTTTAATATGTATTCAATCCTAATATTGTTGGTACAATATTGCGGCCCGCGAGCAAAAAAAAAAAAAAAACAACAGAAACTTTGGTCTTTGAACATAAAAAGGTTGGAGACCCCTGCCCTAGAGTCTTAGATCATGCATCACCGAACCGGATTTGTGTTTATTGAATCTGATGAAATTGTTTTGTTTCAATCAGTTTAGTTGGGAAAAAGTATATAGTTTCCCATTAAGGTGGGAATGTTGGAACGGTAGAAAAGATAAGGTTTGATTACAGTTTTTATATCAAAACCTTTTTTTTTGTGCAAAATAAATCAAATATTTATCCAGTAGAAACATAGAGTTTAATTTTATTCACACGGTGACTTTAACAGTTATTAAATATTTGTCAATGATATCCTAAAATTTAATGACATCTTCTTCTCTGAATTTAAAAAATTTCTCATCTAATGCCGCTATGTTCATGACAGATATTCAACAACTGTTGATACTACCATGTGAAAAAAATTAAACTCTTTGTGTTTCTACTGTAGCAATGTTTTATTTATTTTGGTCAAAACAAAGTTTTGATATAAAAACTGCAAAAGACTTGCCTTTCATAGCATTCTCTACATCCCCACCTTAAAATGAAAATTCGGGCTTTACCTTGGTGTTTAGGTCAAGGTCAGTTTACAACCACTTGAACTCTAACCTTTTGGAAATAAACCCCAATCTCTAGAGATCACCATTAAACTCTCATCCCCGTACCAATTTCACAGTCTTTATTGAACGGTCCGGGTGGGGTTAAATGGGTCTGAAAACACATAAATCAAAGGAGGTTTAGTGGCGAACATTTGATTGGTTGGTTGAATTGGTTGTGATTAAAAGTTTCTTAGTTAAAACAATATTGCGAGTCTAGGCTACAACATTTCGTAACCCATTAGTGAAAGATTAGCGTACTAATATACGTTACTCATGGGGACGCCCGAATGTACTAATCGTACATCCTTTCCGTGGAGCTTTTTCCAGCTGTCACCTTTGATCAGATGATATCATTATTAAAGCTTACAAATTTAAAAAAAAAGTTCTTCTCGATTTTGGTTGCTTCACATTAATTTTTATACGATATAAAAGGCTATTCTATTGGGAAAAAATATTTAGACTCACATTCTACCCATCTTGTTGCCTCTGACAAGGAGGTCAGGGTTTTGATTCCCAGTCAGGAACACTGGGGGTATTGACCCCACATGTGATTATCATGTGTGTTTTTTTACATACTTTCTCCACGTTAACTGTGGTACATTATTTAAAGATACCCTTCTATTTTTTTTCCATTAGACTATGCTTGACAAACACACAACTAAATAAATGGTACGACACAGACACATATTTTCATATTATTTTTGATAAGTTCTCAAAAATCAGTTATCAGTAAACTATACTTTAAATAAGTTTTCCTCAAATAAACAATCAATATTTTGAAATAATTTGAAACACTCCTCTGATATAAATTTTGAACAAAATTGATATCAGTATTATTTATAAAATTATAAATTGTTCAATTTTCATCACAGTAAACTTTCCTAATTCTTTTTTATTTTTAGTAAAAACTAACATAATTACTATTTTTGTGTAAAACATTCCTAGATACCTATTTTGAACAAAAATAATTGAGAGATTTTCAAAATCTTAGTAGATTACCACTATCCTAAACAAATCTCACCACTAAATAAAAAGTATACAGTGTTTTTTCACGTGAACAATCCCCAGATATCCTTTTATTTGATTTTTTTTTTGTCAAAACCATATTTTTAAAAAATTCGATTTCACTTTGTTTCGGCTCAAACTCCAGCAGCACAGACAGAATAGGGACAAACAGAATTGTAAGCCTCCTCCCCCTTTTTGGGTTCGGGGGCACATAAAATATCCGTCATAATCTCATGGTTGAAAATGTTCGCGTTTTACTTACTTTCTTTTATAATGACGAAGAAAAAATAATTTAATGCTCAAAATAATTCAAAGCTGCTTGAACCTGCATCAATGTAGACTCTTTGCATTCCCGTCGATCGATACGGTATTGGGTGACCTGGTGGTCTAGGGGTAAGGGTCAGATTTGTGCGGGGGTCCGGGGTTCAATCCTCGGTCCCGGCACAAATTTATCTGATTGCCAAACCCTTCCTTCACCTCTGATCAAGACGTGTATTAATCACAACTTGTGAATGTGTGGTAATGCCAGGCCTCCACTGTGGTTCGGATTCCACGTTAAACTGTAGGTCCTCCATTTCATCTCACAGTCACCCTACCATTACACATTAGCGTAAGTGCGTAAACCCGAACGGGTAAGACGCGGTGCTATAATAATGATAGGTGTTGTTTGGTATTGCAACACTGAGTGACTTATCTTTGATTCATGAGCTAATAAAGGTAATAGTGTGCCCACTGTAGTATTCCCGGAGACCTTGGGACCATCCTACAATGATAGATACCGCCATTGAGCAAAACATACGTCGCAAGACTTCCTATAAGCTCCCACGTCACGCGGAGACTTATAAAGATATTGTATAGTCTAATTTTCATAGAGGAGCCTTTTATAAAAGTACAAATACTGTATTTTTACTGGCCAATATTGATAACAATTTTACTGTTATATTAATGTTACTTTATAGGTATTGGTAATAGCTAAAGTCGACCTTGATTTTATTGGGGTAAAGTGCTCGCCTCAGGACCCGAAGATCGTGGGTTAAAACCCAGCCGAGGTCTTCGGATTTTTCTGGAGCATAAAAATTCGTAGTGCAACTTCCTTTGGAGGGACAGTAAAGCCCCTTGTCGACTGTGGATGTAACAGAACTCTGGAAGGTGTATGAGAATATCTTTACTGGCAAAATCTGTAGTCCCTTTAGCGCTCGCTCATAGAAATCTCTTGTGCTGATAAAATCAGTCATTCAGAAAGTACACGTTAAATACCTCAAATAAATAAATAAAAAATAATATCCCTTTAAAAACAAACAGCTGCATATCACATATTTGACATGTGAAAGTAGTTGACTTCAATGTCCTATGAAACGTGAACTAAGTCCCTTTATATAAAACAAAGAGAAACAATAATTTGAATATATTTTTTTTATGCTTAATACAAGAGGTCAGAATGAAAAGGTTAGCCTAAAGGAATGCGCATGCATTAGCGGGAAGAGAGGGTAAGAAAAACCACAGTTGAAAATCGCAAGATAAAAATCACCAAGTTCAACCAGTGTTTGTTTTAACCTTTTAAACTTTATATTTACTTCATTCATAAACCCTTATTTCAATACCCCAAGAGTTAATTTTTTTAATAAATTAAAACGTAGTTAATTTATATGATACAAACTCATTTATCTTATTTTTTAACACCACGTTCAGATTTGTAATATTTTGATAATTACTTTAATGGGAATGGGAATGAGGAATGAAGTGTTTTAGAGGTAATCTACATACATTTGCGTGGAAAGGAGAATGATAAACCATTTAGGAAAAACAACCCTAATAGATCCGAACGGGTTCAAAACCCCGATCTCCCCATCATCATCAAGTCAGCCCAAAACGAGAGTAGCGCCTTACACCATAGGCCAAAAAAGTGGGTTTGAAAAACTTCCATATTATATTTGTAAACGTGCTAGGCTAATAAAAAAACATATATTTATCCGCGTAAAAACTTTGACAAACTCAAGACATAAATAATTATGTAAAATTTATTTCAAGGTTTTTTTTAATTTTAAAATAATAAACAAAAATACAGCTTCAGTAGTTAAGTTTAGTTTAATTTATGGCACATAGTAATCTCAATAATTCTTGAATATTAGTCATAAACACCTGGATTTTACAGGCAACTTTTTTCTCTCCATTAAAAAAGTTTCTTATCAAATGCTGCTATGCTCATTACAGATAATCAACAACTGTTGATATCACCATGTGAAGAACATTAAACTCTCTGTTTCTACTGGAGAAGTGTTTAATTTATTTTAGCCATAAAAGTTTTGCTATAAACATTGTAAAAAAACACTGGCCTTTTCTCACGTTCCATTCCATCCAACCTTAAAAATATTATATAATTAACCAGCTCAATCATATTCAGGTTAAGGCGGTTTTATACCTTAAAATAGTGACATTTCGAACTAATTCTCCCTTACCTATACACAATATTAGTAGAACCCAAACCTAAACAGCTTTATAATAATTTTTTCTCCAATGTGTTTTATCCAGAGTGTACTACTAATTTCTGGGTGCACCGTCACTAACATGTTAGTGCTATGGTAACCACGCGAAGTGGTATTCAAGGGCGAAGCACATTAGCAACCAGCGGCCCTGAATTTAGGAGCAGCAGAAACAAGAGAGCTTATTGGAGATTAACGTCAGTAGCAATTAAAAATCAAATGTATCACGTGTTTATATAAACATTATTAAATTAACCTGAACCGATAGTAAGCTAAAAGAAATATTAAGGAGATTTTCAAAACAACTAATATGCCCATACACTCATGGTGATTCGCATAGTTTTAACGCACCACTCTTGTTGGGTAGTATTGGTGATGACTGGGAGATCAAGGTTCGAATCCCGGACAGGTGTATTAAGAGGTGTTTTATTAATTGTTTTTCACTCTCCCTCCATGTAAACGTGGGTATGTTTACTAAACTATTATGACTTCTTCATCCCTTCTCCAACAGAGTAATTAATATATATGCGCACCCACTTTAGTGGCCGAATGGTTTAAGGCGTCACTATCGTATTATACTGGCCTGCTGATGAAGGGGTGATCTGGGTTGAAATCCAGGCTGGGTCTACTGAGGGTGGTTTTTTCATAAATGGTTTCTCACTCTCCTTCCATTCAAATACGAGTAGATTACCTCTAAATTATTCCCTCTTCAACCCTACGCCACTATCGTAAAGAGCATGTATGCGTATAAACTGAACCGCTAGTAAGACACTGTGGAAAAAAAAGTATTGGGTTGCATTGTGTAATACTCTTATTAATTTTAATCGTTATAAGAAATAAATTTCACCAACTTAGTCACTTCGTAATAAAGCCAGATAATATTTTGAAGAAATAAACCTACACTATTTGTTTCACACCGGTCTGAACTTGTATCATGGAAGAATTTAAAGATCAAACCTACTTAAATTTTAAGCTTCTACGATGCGATAGTGATGCGTTAGACCATTCAACTACTGACAATTAAAACCCAGAATCACCGGTGCCTGTGTTTTTTTCCTTCTGATAGTTCTAAATAATCGATAACATATAATATGGTGCATATGTTCTACGTCATTCTTAACCCAGTTTGTTGAAAGATGAACCAGTACTAATGTACCAATGCCCAAGGAACACCCGACTGTACTAATCGTACATCCTTTCCGTGGAGGCTCTTCCCATGTCCCGATGAGATGAGGTGATGGTGATAGTGAGCATGAGGGCGTGGAACCAGTGGAAACAATTAAACCTAGTTAACCGAACCGTGGTGACTATTGGGGTAATTCCCCTTTCTGGAAAAATAACCAAAGTACCAGATGGGACTCGAACCCAGGACCCCTAGACTTGTAGCCAGGTACACTGACCACTACACCAAGGGACAGGTTTAAATAGCTGATGATCTCCTACATTCGTCATGGATTTTGACTAAATATAATAAATGGTACGAGTATATGACATTGGGCAAGGGACGAACACGCGTGACACAGCAGTGGATGATTATTATTATCAGCACTGTGTCTTACTACCCGTTCGGGTTATACGCACTTACGCTAATGTGTAATGGTAGAGTGATTGTGAGATGAAATGGAGGACCTACAGTTTAACGTGGGATCCGAACCACGGTGGAGGCCTGGCATTCCACACATTCACAAGTTGTGATTAATACACGTCTTGTCAGAGGTGAAGGAAGGGTTTGGCAATCAGATAAATCTGTGCCGGGACCGAGGATTGAACCTCGGACCCTCAGCAGGGAAGTCTGACATCTTACCCCTAGACCGCCAGGTCACCTACCATAGCGGTGGAGCACTGATGCCCTAGTACAAAGGTTTTGGTTTCGATTCCTTTGTACAAATGTAATTTATTTTAAAAACATTTATCTGGATATTATCTAGATATTAAAATTGCTCTCTTATTTCTTTGAAATGAATAATAATACAATAATTTTTCTTCTTTTCAGCACCACGTCTTAACTACCTGCCCAGGCTAGGGATGTGTAAGTTTGAATTTAGAGGAAGTGTACTCATATTTGTGTGAAGGGCGAGGGAAAACCCGATTAGAGAAAACCACCCTCAGTACATCTAACCGGGATTCGAACCACATTCTCATTGTCACCGACAGCCTAATCTCTTGCGAAATTGAGGGCTTAGAACACTCAACAACTGAAGCAGTTATTAATACAATGTAATGTTATTAAATATAAATTTCTACTAGGTTTACCTCTTTGTGGTGTTGTCATTTATTCTGTAAATGTTGTGTTACAATATAATATACAATCGATGCTCAGCAAACTTTAAAATAATATTGATGTACAAGTTACTAAGGAAACGCGACAGCATATTTTCTATGGGCGCAACTATACTATTATAAAGCCACAGGGCTGAATCACTCACTCACTCACTGACATTAATGTTTACCCACTTCCAGTTGAGCAAGAAACTTGAAATTTGGCATACTTATAGCTTCCAGCCTGTAACCGACGAAAAAGTTCCAAAAAGTTAAAAATTCTAATTTTTAGCCTCCGAAAAAAATTCAAAATAGCAGAGAAACTTTAAAGTCGGTGTGGACCTTTCTTTGGAGGACTCTTGTGGCTAAACTGTAAGACCTATCAAAAAATGGATTGTACCAGTGCAACGGATTTGGAGAGATCCACAAGTTTGGTTCTATTACTTTTTGTCGCACTTCCATCGGTTATACCTTAGATAGAGCTAGATTTTTTGATTTTAGGTAAATTTTGCACATTTTCCCCAAATTTTTAAATTTTATGACACACTTATGCGACAGCTAGAATCATAAAATTTGGCAGGCATATTGGTACATCAAATTTCCATAAGATTGCTAAATTTGATGATTCTAGCTGCCCTATAAGTATGGAGAAACTAAAATAATGTGTGAAAAATACAATACCGGTAACTTTTAAGTTGTTACGTTCAAAACAACGCTGGAATTACATTAGTTTACATCCACCCGCAAAGAAAACTCGCTTGGGGTTTGGGGGCGGAGCCTCCAACGAGCAAAGCGAGTTTAGATATAAAATCTCTAAATAGCATATCGATTAATTAGCAATGTGATCAAATAATGTACATTTAAATTAATCCCCTCGTTAATCGAAATAGTGATTGGAAAATTAATTGCATTGTGTTTGCTCTTCATAATAGACCAACAGGGAATATCACAAAATGTTTCATATTGTCAGATATAAATTAACGTTAAATATATAATTTTTTTCTCTTTTTTATAAGCTTATGGGCTTTTATGGTTTAAGGCGTCACTCTCGAATAAAATGGGACTGCCACTGGCAAGGAATTGGGGTTCAAATCCTAGTTGGGTGTATTGAGATTGTTTTTTCCGAAATTGTTTTCTACTCTTCTTCCACGCTAATGCGGATACACTTGTTCTAAATTATTAAACCTTCCTTATCTCTAACTAATTAGTGTAAATAGCTTGACTAGTACATATGTGTCCATCCCAAACGAAAAGTAAGTTACGGTGTTAAAACAAACGCATCAAGAGTTAATATAAATTGTACGAGTGTAAAAACTTAAAATTTTTTTTACTTGTAGTGTGTGTAAATAAATGAAAACTACACGCGCTTTGGGATTTAAGAGTCGGTTGTGAGACTTTTGAGCTCTGACTGAGCTAACCTCTTTATTGGTGTGTTGTTCAAATATTTAAACACCCGTTTCGATGGGTGCACGGTCTAACGCGCTACTCTCGTAGTAGACTAGAGTACCGATGATGGAGAGATCGAGGTTTGAATCTCAGTCGGGTGTACTGGGAATTTTTACAAAACGGTTTTCCACTCTCCCTACACGCGAATTCGGGTACACATTCTCTAAATATAACCTTCCTAATCCTTAAAACCATTTGCGTAATTAGTGCATATGCTTATAGCCCGAGCGGGTAGTAAGATGTGGTGCTAAAAAAATATTGGACCATCAAATAATATTGTTCCTATTGTGATCCACATATAAATAAAGACACGGTGATAAAGGAAGATAGATAAAGAGAGAGAACTAGTTGGAAGAGTCGCACAAGAGAAGATGCCGGAAAGAAATTGACACACAGCCAGAATGAGAGGAAGAACAAAGAAGGAAGGATTTAAAGGAGGATAGTGACGTGGAGGAGGTTATTACACCCCAAGGAGGATCTCTCTCTCTACATCCTCTACACCCCCTCACCCCTTCAATCCTTGAACCAACCCCTTTCCCTGGGGTTGGGCGCACATCAAACAAGAGACGGAGGAAGGACAAACTTAATGAGAGCTTTTCAAACCACGCAAGTGAGACGCGACAATCAACGGCCGCCAAAGCCAGTCATCCATCCGTCCTCAATTCTTTCGACGAGAAGAGCAGTAATTTTACGCGTTCTTTGTACCTACGTAAAGACTTTAGGAACATGAATCTGATGAGGGGAAAAAATGCCAAAAAAAAGGCAGTGTGCTCTCAGAAAATCTTGTGTATTTTTTTTTAAGTATCAGATTCCACAAATTTAGAAGAAAAAAAATTATATAATAATTTTCGTATTTTCCCCCACCCGTGCTATTTATACCAATGAAGAAGTTAGAGCTTCAGAATAAATGTACCCGAATTTGCATCGAGCATGGAGGTAGGGTGGGGAATCATTATGGAAAAATAATTGGGTGTGGGTGACTGTGTTTGTGAATGGCTGAAGAGGTGATACGTGAACACGCTGTGCAGCTCGTAATTTATTTCGATCTTGATACTTCCTTATTCGTTTCAACCCAGACATGGAGTTATTATTGGGTAGCTGACGGGCGACCTTCTCTTTCCCATCGTATACGTTAGGTATATTCCAGGCTGGGTTACCGGTGAGTCTAGGCGGAAATAGTGAAATTCCTGGAATATTTCAACTTCAATTAATATTTTCTTCAACAACATTGTAATGAAATTTAAGTATGATTAGTTAAATCAATAGATCTTGACTAAATGATTTGGCTACCTTTATTACTTCATAGATAATTAAGCCAAAAGCTTTATCGAACGATTTCGTTACACTCAACTTTTCATCCTGTAATCCCTAGAACTGTTCTGAATTTAAAGACGTAATTACGTCAAAAACACCCCTCAGTACACCTGTGTGAGATTCGAAAACTGGTCTCCCAGTCATTGCCGATTCAGTTTACTGCAAGAGTGACGCCTTAGACCAGTGTGGTCCAACTTGTGATCCACGGGACCAATGGGCCCGCGCTCACTGGAAATTTGGCCCTCACAGTACCCTCGAGGAAAATTTAAAGGAAGCCATTTCTGGAAAATGTGAAATGGTTTGAATGTAAATGTTTATTTTAAAAGATCATGATGGCATTTTACTACGCATTTATTTGATTAAGAATGATATATATATTTAATTCTAAGTTGGTTTTTTAAAGAGTGTATGCGTACATATTTCAGCATTTCTGAGAAGGTAATAAACTTTTTCTGGCAATAATTTTAATGATTCTACCAACCAAAACTATTTTTATATATATATATATATCTATATCAATCAAGTAATCAACAATTACTTTCAACACTATACAACACACATATATTACATAATATACATATATATACATATATATATATGTGTGTGTGTGTTGTGTGTGTGTGTGTGTGTGTGTGTGTGTGTGTGTGTGTGTGTGTGTGTGTGTGTGTGTGTGTGTAGTGTTGAAAGTAATTGTTGATTAATGTTGTTTGTAGGTCTATATTAAGTTGATGGGATTACTAAATATATCTTCGGCCCACGGTGTAAATTGATAATCAGATTTGGCCCTTGGGATGAAAAATGTTGGACAGTCCTGCCTTAGACCACGAAGCCACCGAAGTGGGTTCCTCGATATCTGACGTGATTGGGACGACTAGCGAGATCTTATTATGATTGTAATTTGCTTTACCTTATTTATACTTGTATTTGATCCCCGCCTGTGTAAATCTACATCTTGATTTAACCGAAAAAAATTAGCCTTTGTAAATTTTTTAAAAATAACACGGGATTCATCCCGGGAGCGTTGGCATACCACGCCACTGAGCTTAGCTAACTACCCAGGAATCATACAAAGCTCAGGGGTCATTCTTCACCCATAGTTAAGGCACCTTTTCAAACGGCGCAGGTTAAAACCACCACTAGTGCTCTGTTCTCTCCATTTTGGATTGTGCAATTGGACAGTATTGACCATGATCGACTTCTTATCCTCTATCTATCTCTTGTACTTGCGGGGTGTGGGGGAAGGAAAGAAGGGGGGAAAGGAGATACAGACGTACACTATGGGGGAGGGATTTATAGTCTTACCGAGACTTGTCCCACCGAATTGATCTCTCTTGGATTAATGATACCAAAAGTTTGAGGTCAATATCTGCATTCATGTTGAAAAACAAAACTTTGAGAAAAAATGTATTAGCACCACGTATTACTACCCGTTGGGGTTATACGAACTTACGCTAATGTGTAATGGTAGGGTGATTGTGAGATGAAATGGAGGACCTACAGTTTAACGTGGGATCCGAACCACGGTGGAGGCCTGGCATTCCCACATTTCACAAGTTGTGATTAATACACGTCTTGTCAGAGGTGAAAGAAGGGTTTGGCAATCAGATAAGTCTGTGCTGGTACCAAGGATTGAGCCCGGACCCAGAACCGAAGTCCGACACCTTACCCCTAGACCACAGGACACTTTTGAGAAAACAAAAGAAACAAAGAGATACATAGGCCTACTATAAAATTTAACTGGCAAATGGAGGATTTAACCAAAGAGTTATGATTAGGTGGAGCGCTATCGTTTGCCGCTGCGTGTGAAGAGACGTATTACAAGACATGTGTTATAACAAGGGTTTCCAACTAGCGGTCCGCAGCACACATGTGGCCCATTAAAATTTATGTTTTAAACTGAGAGACGGAAAGTGTTGATTTATGAGGGAAGAACCCATAAAAGCTACAAATTATGTCCAGTCAGTGGTCTATTTTTAATAATAACTTGTGTATCCGCATGAGTCTATTTCCTTCCACTCCTTAGCTGATTATGATACGGCCCTGCAATAGACTCGTGGAATCAATTGTGGACCTAAGGAACGCTATAAGTTTATAAGTGCGATAATTAATAGTGATAAAAGAATGTACTGATTATTTGAGTGTCCTGTATTTCCTAGTAGAATTACTAAAATATTATCCGCAACTATATTTGCAACTAGACGGAGAGCTAATGTCCCAGGAAGGCTAATATTTATAATAATTTGTGATGTGTATGGTTAATTAATCCATAGATTAAAAATCTTATTCATAAAGGTAAAACTAAAGTAAAACTTATAACTAGATGACTAGAGTGAAAATATTTAGAAATATACCTAAAAAAATTATCAAAAAGAATTAGCGATAAAATAGAATATATAAAAACAAGATTTATAGTACAGTTTTAATTATATTCTTTTTAAACACTACGTAACGTAAATTATCATTTATTATAAAAATACTACTAACAACAGGAGTCAGGTTTGAGTTTATAAATGAATTTTATGAATACATAAAAGAAAAAAGAATTAATTAACTTTAAATTTAATTGTCTTTTTTTCTAGATATTAAAGGCAGACCAGAAGTGTTTCTTAAAAAATTATTATCATTATTTTTTCTTATCTTGTTAAGGAAATGGCGGGTGCTATTATTTAAGATGCACCCCAAAACCATTAATAGCTTCCAATATTTTTTTTTAATTTTAATGAACGTAGTAAAATAAGACGTGAAAATAAAGAAACGTAAAAGTAAAAAAAAAAAATAATAATAAAAAAGTGAAGAGGAAAATAAATGAAAGTAAACATCTGGAAAGTGAAGAGGAAATCTCTCTGAAAACCTATTAACTAAATGATGCAAAATACATCACTTAGATTTTCTCCAATTTATATTTTCAAATGTGTCGATTTATTCAAGGGCATGTATTACAATATTAATAATAATAATAATTATTAACAATAATATAACAAAAGGACAGGGAATAATCTAAATATAAAAACCTTATCCCTGTAGATAGTGAGTCTTGCTATAGAGCTAAGGATCCCGGAATCGATTACTGGCACGGTCGAAAAATGTATCCTTAATTAAATTGAGGTTACCCCTTTCATATTGAGGGATTAACGGCCGGGGGGCTGGGTGTTGTGTTTGTTCTAAATTTAAGTCAGTTTATAAGCCGTGCTCTGATAAAATAAGTTGAACATAAAGTGCACGTTAAATACCTCAAATATTTTTTTTAAATAAATTATCTAAAGGTACATTTGTGAAAGTTATTATTGATGATTTAATAAATGTATTTTAAAATATTTGTTTCAATTTAGGTTTGAACCTAGTCTTTCAGAGACGGTCGGTCATCACCCAAAGTACGACGCTTCAACAATGGGCGCAAACACGGGCTGAGTTAGTATTTTCTAATTTAATAAATTAAGAAGGGATCAAAGGTAACTTAAGTTGAGGCCTGTATTTTATCAGTTTTTATAGTAAAACAATATTTGTACCCTCAATTTAATAATATTTCAGATGATTTATTGTAAACTCTGGTCGGTAGTAAATATTTATATCTTCTGAGAATATTCTTCGACGAATCAAGTCAAATCCATCTTTTATATGTATGATTTTGGAACGAACCTCTTCGTGGAAACAGTTGCCGTTAGGTAAATCGCCGAGAACGGTTCTACGAAGCTGATTTGAATCTAATTTCATTGGAACAGTAGACCAATGGATTACCCTGATGGAGTTTTATCAGTGGTCTAAATAATCCTTACCTATTTTTTCCTGTTATCACGGTCAAATGTAATCAAGTACTGATACATCCCTTTAGGGCATCTCTGGTTAGAGCTCCGCCTGAGGTAGACGTCAAGTAAAGTTAGGGAGGCTATAGATAGGGGTTTCCAATTCGCGGCCCACGATGCCTTTTTATGTGGAATAGCTAAGTTTTTTGGGAAAGTAATCTACTGCAGTAGAATTGATATTTTTAGCCGAGAAACGTTAATTTTTGATTTGCGTGAAAAAAAAAATACCATGAAATTTCCGATTGATGTTCATTCAGTAATAAACTTAACTACGCTCTATTTTGAATAATAATTAGTGGTCGACCTCAGTGGTCTTGGGTACGATGCTCTCCTCAAGACTCGATGTTCGTGGGTTTAAACCCAGCCGGGATCAACGGATTTTTCTTGAGCGATAATAATCCGTAGCACAACTTCCTTCGGAGGGGAAGTGAAGCCGTTGGTCCCATGACGATTGTGGTATGTAAAATAACCCTAGAAGGCATGTGAAAATAACCTTCCCCGGCAAAATTGATAGGCACTTTCGCTCTTGCTCATAGAACTTATTTTGTGCTGATATAACCCAGTTTGGTTCCAGAAAGTTCCCGTTTAATACCTCAAATAAATATATAATAAAATAAATAATGTGTGTATCCGTGCGAGTCATATTTCCTTCAACCCCTTAGTTGATTATGATGCAGCCCGCCAGTAGTCTCGTGGATCAATTTATGGCCCTCGGGCAGTTCAAGTTGGAAACCCCTGGTTTAGATGGTCAAGATTCCACTAATACCGAGAAACATAGTATGGAATGAAAGGGGAATGAGATCTAAGGCTGTACTGAGTCACACCAGGGCATCTTTTTATACAGACGGGGAAGAGATAAGAGACGTAAAATTTAGAATAAATATACACTCATTAGCTTAGAGCATCTGTGAGAAAACTACGGCTCGCGACGTTATTTTGTGCAGCCCACACATACATTTACATCTTTTGTGATTTTATTTTAAGGAATGACAAATTAAATAAATAATCAGTGCATGTTTTTTTTAAACATGTGAACAAATGAAGCAAGCTCGTTTATAATGTTACATGTGTACTAGCATAAGTTTGTATGTACAATAATTACGGTAGTTATCTGACTAATGAAAATATAAATTTTTTGTGCGAAAATAAAATTCCTTATTTAGTAAATTAATATTTTTGTTACATGCGGCCCACTAGAGAGCTTACAGGTGCCCATGTGGCCCTCGGAGAGAAAAGTTTTTAGAAAGCGACCGGGCAACTATTCAGGAAAAAACACATATGTGTACTTGGTAATGCTTTTAAATAAACAACTCTACAGTCTCAATGAATTAATATTTTCACTTGATATTATCAAAATTTGTATTATACCTACAATATAATTTAAATAATTTCATTTTTGTGGGTTATCCATTTTACAACACAACAGTTGTATAGTTCTTCATATTTTAAATATAATTTTATTTAATATATTACATTGTATACTCTAATTACATTTTTTATATATTATCTTTATTATTATTCTTTTCAGTTAACATAAAAATTACCATTAATTTGAACTGTACTATTTAACGTTAGAGCAATATAATATTATAAAAGTGCAACTGGTTGAGACTAATTAAAACATATTCATTATTACTATTAATTAACTATCATGTACTTTATTTTCAATTGTAATAGTAAATATTTTAATGGGTGTATACATATTATCGTTTTGGAAACCAATTAATAGACCTTGGAATGAATTTAGCCTATGTATTCAAACATCTTCGGCTCTAGTAAGTTGAAATTCATGCTTTTTTTAATTTTATTAAAATTCGATCAATTAAGGGGTGTAATATCGATTGCCCCTTTAGGTAGCACTGTTATATATAGTATAATTCGGTAGAAGACTGTTTAGAAGTAAAACATAGCTTTTGGCTCAACATATAGATTTTACTTAATTTTTATGTTCATTATAGATTGAATATTTGCTAAGGACATATATCACATTGCTTGATAAATGAAAAGTGAAATAGTTATAATAAGTTTGTGATGTCAAATACTGTCTTCTACCAGAAACTATAAGTGATAGCGTGGTCCTCTATTAGGTGTGGCTACCAAACCTACTGATCGACATATACCATGTAACGATCCCGTCCACTTTGAAAGGTTACCTAATTAATTACGAAATCAATCTTTCAAATATAACATTAGTAGAACATAATTAAATTTGCCATACCTTTTCTTTACTCTTCAAAGATTAGTTTTAATCAGTTTAGTGAATAAAGAGTCTAGAGATTCAATCATTTCGGTTGGTTGACCGAGCTCTACGTCGGAGGGATTGTGGTTCGATCCCAACAATGTGTACAGATATATTAAGTTAAAAGTTTTATTTTTTCATTATTTACGAATTAATTAAAATAGTGGTTTCCTCTCTTTCCGCTTGGAGCAGTAAAATTACTCTCTCTACAGTTCTACCAAAATACTAAAGTACTACATTTTAACAAAGTTACATTTAAATACTTAAGAATAAATAAAATTCTTACAGTGCGAAATGGTGAACCAACATCTTTGGCTTCCGTAAGATTATAAATAAATTACAGCTTAGTTTATTTTTTATTAAATAAAGCTAGTGAATTTAAATGATCATAAATAAAAGATTTATGTCAATATTTGATTCATACTATGTGTCACTAACAAATATAATTAAAATATTTGTTTCTAATATAAGTGGTTTTTTACTTAATAACCATCATATTCAAACTTTTACACTACACTACGATTTTGGTTAAGAGAACATTTTTGAAAATGCAAACGTATTTATTTGCGATCAACATTTTGCATTATTTCCGTTATTAATATTATCTGTACAGAGTGGCAAGTGAAGATAAAATTAATTGATATATAAATATGTTAAAATTGTTTTAGTAGCTTTCGAGACTATATATATACTCATCCCTTTCCTATCTAAATATAACTGTAAACATTACAATACGCTCGAAATCCAAATTAAAGAGGACTTAGGTGGCTCTTGGCCTTCAAAAACACATTTAAATTCAAATTAAGTTCATTAAAAAATAATCACGTGAAGAGTGGATGGATTCAGAAGATAAAACAATTAAAATGTAGACGTGAATTTCTACAAATACTGTTAATATGAAATTTATAAAAAAAGTTATCGTTTTCCTATGTTTTTTAATTGTCAAAGAAATAAAAGAACTGATTTTTTTTTCCGTGTTTTCAATCTAGTTAGTTTTGTCAAAGTAAATCACGTCATTGATTTTGAAAAATGACGACATTTTAGATAGATGATACTTTTATAAACGAGGTACAGTTCTGTAAACAATGGGGGAACCCCCAGCATATATGTAATTTCCAAATTTAAAGTATTTATGACTACGTTTTACCCATAACCGACCATTCATGTCATCTACGGCAACTAATACCTCTATCCTGAATCATTACTTCTAACTTTAAAATAAATTTGTCTTAATTTATTATAGTATACTATTCAACTTGGGGTACGCGAAACTATCTAAAGGTGTATGTAAAATTTAAATATGTTTTTTATTTAATGATAAACACTGAAAAATCAGGGATGGATTTAAGGTTAGCCATAATAGACCTGGATGTAAGGACATGCAATCTGGGAGCACCATTTTTTTCTCTTTCATCTCTCTCTCTCTTAGATGTAGATTATAGAATATGTATAACGTGCATTATGCACCAACAACCTTTGGGGGTACAAAGTGGAAGAAAAATTATATATGTGGGTAGGAAACAAAATAGGTTGAGGGGCACTGATCTATTGTTCTATTTATTTCTCAGCACTGGACCTCCCTACCCGATCGAGCTATGCGTATATGTCCTAGTTATGCAGGTGGGCTATGGATCAATAAGGTTGAATTTAGATTAAGTGTACCCTCATCTGCGTGGAAGGAAAGTGGAAAATCATTTAGGAAAAAAATATCAGTACACCCGATCGGGATTCGAATGACGGTATTCTCGTCTTTGGCAATCCAGTCTATTGCGAGAGTGTCACCTACTGACGTCTGTTCAGAAAAAAAAATTCAAACGAACGAACCACAAACACTTTAGTTCCTGTTCAACATACAAGATTAAATTACATTTGTGGACCGTTCCCCGATTTGAAATTAACCCGTGCGCCGTGAGATAATTCTAACGCAACCTATACAAGACTTACGTTAGAAGGGTTGCAGATCTACAAGGGGCCACTTACATATTTATTCAATTCAAAATATCAATAAAAATGTATATTTTCCACGCGTGATGAATAAAGACATAAATATATAGGGGTCTTAAAGATGAGAATGGCCTTCAAAGCGTTGGAGCTTAGAATTATTTCCGGCCATACAAAAGAGGTTGGGTTCAAATCCAAGTGGGATCGGACTTTTTATTTTTAGTATTGGTCGCAGATAAACACCAGACCCCAGCTTCTAGGTTAAAATGGCTGCGCTCATTCTCATTGGGAGGGTTTGAGTCCTTCAACACGAAGATTGCTACGTGCAGTCCCAAATGACAACATCGCTATCAAATAGGTATTTTTAAAAACAGTTCACTTTAAAAATTGTTTTACTAGAGAACGACAAGAATTGCCTTCTAGCATCAATAGACCGGCTTTCACGAAGCCAGGTTCAGGTAATGGCCCCACACCCTTCCCATAAACTTACCCCTTAAACTAGCTTACATGAACTGCAAATTACAAAGAAAACATAGGATACAATGATCCTTGCTTTGTTCAAGCGAATGCACCAAACAAACTTTCTTTCTTTTTTATCTTAAAATAGAGACGTTTACTAAAAATTGTAAGTTTAGTGAAATTAAATAGTATACAGTGTTGCAGAAATCCTTATACAAAGATCATAGATGAAAACAATTTACACTGTGACAGAAACATTAAAAAAAGGAATAAAAACAGCGATTTCTTTTCTCCTTTTAACCGCCTCGGTGGCGTAGTTGGCTAACGCGCTAGTCGTGTTGAGCTCGACCGCTGAGGACGGGAGATCGAGGTTCGATCTCGGTCGGTGAACTGGGGGTGGTTTTTCTAAATGGTTTTCCACTCTCCTCACGCAAATGCAGGTTAACTTCCTCTAAATTCAACCCTCCCAATTCCTAATCCATTAGCGTAATTAGTACATAAGCGTATAACCGAACGGGTAGTAAGACGCGGTGCTAAATATTAATATAATTAATTATTAATTTTTCTCCTTTTCCTTCAGTAAACTACCCTTAATTGCCTAGTTATCAACAATCTTCAAATCCCTTCGACTAGTTACCTTTCTGAAGGGTGTGTTCATTGAAAAGGGGTAAGAGGGTGAGTTGGGGGAGGGGGATTGCTGGTGTCTGAACTATTATTTTTGAATCATGACCGTTGCTCTCCACCCTTTACAACGAACAATTTGGAAGTGAGTTGTTCCACTTGGAAGTGCGTTTTTATCACTGAAAATTGCAACTAGCACTCCCAAGTGGCCAAGGACTTAACCTGGCTAAAGGAGCACAGAAAAACTACCGTAAGGCTGAGTCTCTGGTATAATACCTTGTCTGTGGTCTTGGTTGCAAAAGTAAACGTGGTAAGAATGGCTTGCAATAAACTGTTGGTGCTTTTATCACAAACAACTGAGGTGTTGCGAGCACAAGTGGTGTTAATCAAGCGTTTCCATTACCTTTCTAATTCCGGTGCTTTTCCTCTAATAATCCTTCTCATCTCCACCCCTTGCGGCTACCAGCACTAGTAGAAACTTGGTATAAATATCAACCACATTTTATCATGTTTTTCTTTGACAAGGAGGTCGGTGTCCTAATCCCGGAAGACTGTTTTATCCTAAATTATTTCCCACTTCCACGCAAATTTGGGTACAACTCCTCTAAATTCTGCTTTCTTGTTCTCACTCAATAAATATAAATAAGCGCTTATAGCTCGGACAAGTAGTGAACTGTGAAAAAAAAATCTTGATTTAAGGCGTAAAAAAAAGTACGCTCCTTCTAAAATCCGTCTGATTATATCTTGACCAGCCTCAACTTTGAGTAAATAAACTTTTTAAAGTCGCAAGTAATACTCCACAGTCATTTTAATGTTTTAATGAATGAATGAGGTTATATAGCGTGTTTGGTCTCGAAGGTCATGCGTTGAGACCCCGTGGGAGGGTCATGTTGTCATGCAGCTGTCCTGACTAACGCGGCGCTGTGACACTCCCTACTAACTTCGTGTGTGAAGACTTACTTAACCTCACGTGCACATGACGCACATATAACGTTCATGTTGGGAAACTGCGCTTGCTAGAATGATTGTGGTGGAGTAGAAGGGAGCACGAGTTAAATTCGAGGTTTTTTTCTACTATTTATGTAACAAAATAAATGGTGCGATGCACCGCACTGACATTATCTATCTTTTATCTTAACCTCCTCCATTCTTCATTAGCTTAACCTCCTCTACTCTCTATTATCTTAACCTCCTCCACTCTCCATTATCTTAACCTCCTCCACTCTCCAGTATCTTAACTTCCTCCACTCTCTATTATCTGAACCTCCTCCAATCTCCATTACTTAATCTCCTCCATTCTTCAATATCTTAACCTCCTCCACTCTCCAATATCTTGACCTCCACTCTCCATTATCTTAACCTCCTCCACTCTCTATTATCTGAACCTCCTCCACTCTCCATTAACTTAATCTCCTCCATTCTTCAATATCTTAGCCTCCTCCAATCTCCAATATCTTGACCTCCTCCATTCTCCATTATCTTAACCTCCTCCACTCTCCAATATCTTGACCTCCACTCTCCAATATCTTAACTTCCTCCACTCTCTATTATCTGAACCTCCTCCAATCTCCATTACTTAATCTCCTCCATTCTTCAATATCTTAACCTCCTCCACTCTCCAATATCTTGACCTCCACTCTCCATTATCTTAACCTCCTCCACTCTCTATTATCTTAACCTCCTCCCCTCTCCATCAATCTCTTTTTGGACCAAATATCTTGCTAATCGCCTTGTTTTCGAACACTCTAAATTTGTTTTCGTCTTGTAAGGTAAAAGACCATGTTTCACACCCATAGAGAACAACCGGTACAACTACTGTTTGTATATTCTGAGTTTTACATTTCTTGACAGCAGGCGAGATGTCAACAACTTACTGGCCGAGTAATAACAAGTATTTCCCGACTATTATTTTCCTAATTTCCAATCTAATATTGTTATCGCTAGTTTAAATTTTTCCTAAATATTTGAATTCATTGACCCTGTTAAATGATATGTTGTTCATAGTAATCTATAAATTATCGTCCTCTTTCTGTGTTATCTACTATATTATTAGTTTATTACTGTACTCTTATGTCAAATTACACCATTTTAAGGTTACCCTTTTCGACATATAATATCAATGCCAATAAAATAATGATAATATAATTATATTCTTTCGATGTTGACTGCAAAATAAAACAGGCTTTTATTCCAACCTCAACTTCATACAATTATTATGGTACTGATAATTTTGGGTCCAGTTTAATTGAGATTTCCCATATAGATATACATTTTTAT
Organism: Timema podura; assembly: GCA_033556935.1. Taxonomy (NCBI): domain Eukaryota; kingdom Metazoa; phylum Arthropoda; class Insecta; order Phasmatodea; family Timematidae; genus Timema; species Timema podura. The sequence goes on along the minus strand of JAVRXN010000013.1, from coordinate 22,158,355 downwards.
ATTTATTTCCCTTCTGGCTAATGAATAATTTCTAATTGAGATAAGCGTTTTTTTACTTGGGAATTGTTCGCATCGCTTTAATTAACTGGTTTCCTCCAGAATGTAAAAACTCCAGCAGAATATTAGTTTGCTATATAGCCCTCTCTTTATATATCTGTTTATACATGCCGACCTTTGCTAGAAGAAGCTTTGATGATGGGAGTGAGTTTTTTCCAGGAGGAGATTAATATCATATTCCATTCCGCATAACTGAGTTAACCTAAATGGAATTTAAAATATAATAGTCAAATGTATGACCATGTTTTAGTCAAATACATTAATCAAAATTGATAGTATCCATTCGCATATAAAATAAAAAAAAGTACCTCAGCATTTGTGCATTTATGAAAAAATTAAATTATACTTTGTGTGCTAGCTGTGTGTACCGAATGTGGTAATGGAGGAAAAAATTACTGTTGCAAAGCACATTGAGCGTTAGGAACGCAATTGTGAAATTATGCAACAAAAAACATAATCATTGTCTCAATTATTATTGCTGGGATGAAATGCTTTTTAAGTTATATTAAATTTATTAAGATGTATGCTAAGATGTAATAAATAAATGGTAGGATAAAATCACACAAAATTTATCGTAGTCTATTGTAATTAGGAACTACAAATTTTAAAATCATACCTCAGTAAACTACACATAAATACATTTTCCTCTGATTTTTTTTCCAAATAAATTATTCAAAACACTTTTCAGAAATAAATTTTAAACCAAAATATTGTAACCATTTAAAAGAAAATTAAAATTTTGAAAAATCTATTATTAGTAAACTAAGCTCAATTTTTTTTTTTTTTTTTTTTTAGGAACACGAAACTGCATTCATACTCATCGTATAAAACACTCCTCAAATACCAATTTTGAACAAAATCGTTAAATCCATTTTAGAAATAGTTTAAATTTAGTAAACTACCTTTAAATTTATTTATTTTTCGAAAAACTAGTATAGCATTTATTTCAAGTTTTTATGTAATTATTTTTTATATCTTTTAAAGTCACATGACAATTTAAGTGTATTATCTAAAGATCCTTTAGGTCATCAACAAGTGAGCCAAAATATTGAGGAAGTTATTTTCCTATACATGAACCCTGTCCTAATACCCGTACAAGCTTTCCGCACATTTTCACTAAAAGAATAGGAATGAAAGTTGAATTTATAGGAAATGTACTCGCATTCGCCTGTATGGAGAATAGTAGACCAATAAAGGGAACAATATATCATTGCACACGACCATGATTCAAACCATCCCTGGCAAAACCAGACAAGACGAGACTAACGCCTCACTCAGTGTTTCCTCTGGTGTAAGTGACCAAGAAATTATGAGCGAGATAAATAGTAAGGGCATGGCCATATTTGCGGCCTCGTCGCCACGACAAAAAATACTCCATGACCAGGACACCAGAAAGTCAATCCGTGGTATTGATAGGGGAGATACAGTCACTCAAGTTTGGGACCAAGTCGTTGTCGTCAGGGGGTTATCTAATAAAACACGCTTCTTACCTTTTTTTATTCTCTCCCACACCCCATTCCCTATTGTAGCAACAAGTAGACATATATGCTGACCACTCCACCATCTAACCTGTGCTAGGTAACTCATTGGGATGGAGACGGGGATCTAGTAACACTACAATAAGGACGATGATTTAATAAACCTCTAAATACATATTAAATACTGACATAAAAAATATTTCAAAGAATATTATTATTATAATTTATTAGTATTTGAAAAAAATAATAGTCTTTATAAGATCTGTATTACGTAACACTGTGATGTACCTCACACGTCCTCTATGTAACACCATGTAGACATTATAGCTACCCTTCGCCCCCTCTGTAACACTATGTAGACATTAGAACTTCCCCTTCCCACTCTGTAACACCATGTAGACATTATAGCTACCCTTCCCCCTCTGTAACACTATGTAGACATTAGAGCTTCCCTTCCCACTCTGTAACACCATGTAGACATTATAGCTACACTTCTCCCCCTCTGTAACACTATGTAGACATTAGAGCTTCCCCTTCCCACTCTGTAACACCATGTAGACATTATAGCTACCCTTCCCCCTCTGTAACACTATGTAGACATTAGAGCTTCCCCTTCCCCCTCTGTAACACCATGTAGACATTATAGCTACCCTTCCCCCTCTGTAACACTATGTAGACATTAGAGCTTCCCCTTCCCCCTCTGTAACACCATGTAGACATTATAGCTACCCTCCCCCCTCTGTAACACCATGTAGACATTAGAGATACCCCTGCCCCCTCTATAACACCATGTATACACTAGAGATCACCTCTCCCTCTATATAACACCATATGGACATTAGAGATCACTTCTCCCTCTATGTAGCACCATGTAAAGCAGATCTCCCCCTCTCAAAGGCGTTACATGGTTTATGGAAGAACCCCATGCTGTATAGCGTAATATGGACAACCTATTATTATAAAATAAGGCATTTCAATCTTGTGCTCTTATTTCAAGATGGCTCTAGAATAAGAAAGGCAGGAAGAGGAACTTGAGTAAGAATCGTGCCACCAAACCTGACAGTCCCCTATTGGTCGTAAAAACCCATGATTGGAGGAAGGTGAGGGATGGGGGGTTTGTTCAAGCACCCTAAGCATCACTCACGTGTCGTGTGTTGCCACAAACAACAGATTAACTCTGCCTGATCCATCTAGATCTACATAAGCCCGAGCGCAGAGCGGAACGTGGGGGATGAAATAACACCATTGACGGGATTTGCATGCTCTCCAACTAGCGAACTTTTAGTTGTGTCCATTGGAATCCACGCACTAGAGTGAATCTTTTACTTTTTTTTGTTGTTTTTGCAACATTGTGGGACCTTTGAATTACTGATTACAAAAGTGTTATGTGTAGCCACTTATCATTGCAACAACTACTAAAATTACAATAAAGTAGTGTATATTAACTTTTATCCAATACTATGAATATTAATTAAATCATAACTTTGCCAATACAGTTTTGTAGTTCTGTGAACAGTAGACTTCCATCCATGTTATTATCTTTACTACAGTCTAACTAGTAGTTCTGTGAACAGTAGACTTCCCTCCATGTTATTATCGTTACTACAGTCTAACTAGTAGTTCTGTGAACAGTAGACCTCCCTCCATGTTATTATAGTTACTACAGTCTTACTAGTAGTTCTGTGAACAGTAGACCTCCCTCCATGTTATTATCGTTACTACAGTCTAACTAGTAGTTCTGTGAACAGTAGACCTCACTTCCTAAGTTTCGCAATATATATATATATATATAATTAAAACTAGTATGTGCTAGGTAATCCATAGTTTGCTTAGAATTATAAATACTAATAAATTTGTATTAGCTATCAAACGAGAAACTTTTGATCAACCGCCATATATAAATGATAGCGAGGTTGAAAAACTATCTAGACATAACATTTGGTTCTAGGTTCTAAAAAATATCCTTGCCAAATTTCGTTCAACTTGGTCCACGCATTTGGTAGTTATCACGTAGCAAAGATCCGGACAAGCAGACGAAATGCCAAATGCTCAAGTTAAAACAGTTTGCTGGTCAATGCAATTCATATTAATTTCTGAACACCAAATATGTTTTCCCACTCATACCAAATGTAAGAGTATAAAATTATTATTATTATTATTATTATTATTATTATTATTATTATTAGCGCCGCGTCTTACTACCCTTTCGTGTTATACGCACTTACGCTAATGTGCAATGGTAGGGTGATTGTGAGATGAAATGGAGGACCTACAGTTTAACGTGGGATCCGAACCATGGTGGAGGCCTGGCATTCCTCACATTCAAAAGTTGTGATTAATACACGTCTTGTCAGAGGTAAAGGAAGGGTTTGGGCAGTCAGATAAATCTGTACCGGGACCGAGGATTGAACCCCTGACCCTCAGCACATAAGTCTGACACCTTACCCCTAGACCACCAGGTCACCAATAATATAAAAAGGATTTGAACTAAACTGTAAGGTGTGTAATGAAAGTTTTAAAATAACTTAAAGTATTAAGATTTTGTTTTGTCATGCAAGCAAAGAGTTTAAGAAAGCTCACACCAAGTAAGGCGATTGAAGTGTGCGAAGCGTGAAGTGTAAAAATAAAAGAGAACTTAAAAAGAAAAAAAAGTGCTTCAAGTTTCTCCTTGTAAAGAAAGAATATGCATCATTAATTCTAAAAATAGAATTTCATTTTCTAGCTCTTTTATATTTTCACATAAATGTTTCAATAAAATTTAAAGAAATATTTAAATTGAGGTAAAAATGAGAAAGTAATAAAGACCAAAAGCAGCAGAAAGCATAAAATATAGAAAGAGTTTTGACTCTTTATATATTAAGTAAAGGAGAGGTAAAACGACCATCAATATTAAATGCTATCAAATTTGTTAAAAATTAAAATAACACACTCTTTACAGAGTAAGGGTCATATCAGTTACCCTATCTTGAGCTAGTTCTATCCAGTCCACTTCATTATATCATATTTCTCTCTTGATCTAGTTCCATCCAGTCTATCTCATTACACCCTATACCTATCTTGAGCTAGTTCTATCCAGTCTATCTCATTATAACCTATACCTATCTTGAGCTAGTTTTATCCAGTCTATCTCATTATACCCTATGCCTATTTTGAGCTAGTTCTATCTAGTCTATCTCATTACACCCTATCTCTATCTTGAGCTAGTTCTATCCAGTTCACCTTATTACACCCTATCCCTATCTTGAGCTAGTTATATCCAGTCTATCTCATTACATCCTATACCTATCTTGTGCTAGTTCTATCCAGTTCACCTTATTACACCCCATCCCTATCTTGAGCTAGTTATATCCAGTTCACCTTATTACACCCTATCCCTATCTTGAGCTAGTAATATCCAGGCTATCTCGTTACACTCTATCTCATTCAGGTCCATTCTAATGTTATCCTTCTATGTCTCATCGAGGTCTTCCCAATGGTCTCTTCCCATTAGGTTTGCCTGTCAATGCTCTGAACGTGGTTCTAGATTCTTCCATTAGTGCTGCATGTCCTTCCCACTGTAACCTGCAAGATTTGATTACCCAATGTCTGGGAATGATAAGCACAGTACGTAGCTTATCACTATGTAACCTCCACAACTTTCCATTATATTCATTTTGTATGTGTAAACTACTTTCCTGAGATTACAGAAGTATAAATTCATTAAATTTACATAATTATATGCGCTACCCTTTTATTCTGTGCTTTACATTTTAGGACCCACCCGAGAAAGCCTCATATTTACACTAGGAATGAGGAAGTTAGAACTTTGGAGTAAATATACCTGCATTCGCGTGGAAAGAGGGAGAGAGAGCGAATGGTAAACCATTCAGGGAAATGTATCAGTATGCCCTGTAGGGATATGAACACCAAGCTCCCGATAACTTGGCAAAGAGACGAGACTGTCAACTCCTGTCGACATATCCACCTGTACGAATATTATAATCTTAAGTTGGGGTTGAAGGTAAGGCGATTTAAGAGAAGTGTTTTTACAGTTAATTTTTTTTGAAAAGAAAATTAGTAAAATATTATTATATTATTATTACCAACCCGCCTCGGTGCATAGTTGGCAAACGCGCTAGTCGTGTTGAGCCCCACTGCCGAGGACGGGAGATCAAGTTTCGAATCTTGGTCGGGATGAACTGGGAGTGGTTTTTCCTAAATGGTTTTCACTCTCCCTCCACGCAAATGCGGTTCACTTCCATTATATTCAACCTTCCCAATTCCTAACACATTAGCGTAAATAGTACTTAAGCGTATAACCCGAACGGGTAGTAGGACGCGGTGCTAAATAAAAAAATTATTATTACTACTATTAGTATTACTATTATTATTATTATTATTATTATTATTAGCACCGCGTCTTACTACCTGTTTCGGGTTATACGCACTTACGCTAATGTGTAATGGTAGGGTGACTGTGAGATGAAATGGAGGACCTACAGTTTAACGTGGCATCCGAACCACGGTGGAGGGCTGGCATTCCACACATTCACAAGTTGTGATTAATACACGTCTTGTCAGAGGTGTCCTCCAGTATAAATATAGTTTAATTTTCTTCACATGGTGATATCAACACTTGTTGAATATTTCCATGGTCATAGCGGAATTAAATGACAAACTTTTTAAATGAAGATAAAAAGTTGTCATTAATTTCCAGGATATCCTTAACAGATATCTAACAACTGTTGATTTCACTAGGTGAAGATAATTAAACTCTGTGTTTATACTGGAGATTTATTTATTTTGTTTTGGCAAAAAAAAAAAAGTTTTTTTATAAAAAATCTCCAAAAACGCTGCCTTTATCTGGCCTTCTTTTCCACTACTTCTTAGAACTAACATATTTTAAATCTATGTTTTATATCAACCCAAAGCTATTAGCGACGTGATTTAAATAAAAGGGATTGATATTTATTTTAAGAAGTAATGTGCAGGCATTCACTAAATAATATTGATTTTTTAAAACATTGTTTATTACCGCCTTTGCACCCAACTGAGTTTGAATTTCGGCCTCTCAGGTAAGAGTAAGTAATTATTGGTATTTTTATATTTGAGGTATTCAACGTGAACTTTATGAAATATTTATTATAGTACACGACTTATAAACTAACTAAAATCTAGAAAAGACATAAAACCAGTCCGTAACCGTTAATTCATCACCGTGAAAGGGAAATACCACATTTCATCAATGATACATTTTAATTCGAAGCCTGGAATCGAAGTCGGTAACTCAGTAGGCACATAAATACAGACTGAGCTAAGGTGTTGGACTAATACCGTGATGTGACCTGATAACTTCGATCTATATCAGACTAATGTCTTCAGCTAAAGTCAAATTAATAACCTTCTGCCCGCGATACTTCAATAAATCACGTTTAAAGCACAAACTGTGTATGAGAAGGATAGTGGTAGACTTCAAGTGTGATTTGTATCGCTATCGTATCAAGATTAACGATTGGGATTGTCCTAGGAAACGTAATAAATTACGAAAACACAAGACTCTTGACAAATGGCCCTCGACATCGATAGCCCAAGTCGTCGCCTACATGATCTGCGTTAACTATAGCACAGCTATACCTGGATTTTCGTACGAATGGAGATATGGAGCACCACTTTGAAAGTATAAACATATTTTTTGTGGTCAACAGTAACATTAATTAGCTATTATATTAGTATTATGTTTAATATTTACATATGTAGCAAAATATTAACATAGAATATAAGAGAGACCAGCAAAATGTAGGTCATGGGAATTAAGTTTTTGAAGAGCATGTCATGAGGAGAAACAAGATTAGGCATAAATTATTATTATTATTATTATTATTATTATTATTATTAGCACCGCGTCTTACTACCCATTCGGGTTGTACGCACTTACGCTCATGTGTAGTGGTAGGGTGATTATGCGATGAAATGGAGGACCTACAGTTTAACGCGGGATCCGAACCACAGTGGGGAGGCCTGGTATTCCACACATTCACAAGATGTGATTGATACACATCTTGAAGGAAGGGTTTGGCAATAAGATAAATCTGTGCTGGGACCAAGGATTGAATCCCGGACCCACAACACAGAAGTCCGACACCTTAGGGTTCGGCCAGACTGACAAGCGCGCAATCGATTGGGTGGCCAGACTGGCGAGCGCGTAATTAGCAGATAGCTCTCGATAGTTGTTGACGAGGAGGCTCTGAATCTTGGTTCAGTGAACTGAGGCTGGTTTTTGGCAAGTGATTTATTTTTGTGGACCAGATTGTACCGGGTCGAGCGCGCGCACTTGGAAAATATAACCAGTTCTATCTTTCAAGCGCGCGCTCTCAGTCGCTCGCTCCAGTCTGGCCACCTCTCATTACAACCAATGTGTTCTATTTTATATTTTAGTCGCTCGCTCCAGTCTGGCCACCTCTCATTACAACCAATGTGTTCTATTTATATTTTAGTCGCTCGCTCCAGTCTGGCCACCTCTCATTACAACCAATGTGTTCTATTTTATATTTTAGTCGCTCGCTCCAGTCTGGCCACCTCTCATTACAACCAATGTGTTCTATTTTATATTTTAGTCGCTCGCTCCAGTCTGGCCACCTCTCATTACAACCAATGTGTTCTATTTTATATTTTAGTCGCTCGCTCGCTCGCCCAGTCTGGCCGTCCGCGTCCCCTAGATAGGAGGAGCAGATAACAGGAAGTTTAAAAGTGAGAGGAGAATAATAGAAGCGATTAAAGGAAAAAAGAATGGTGGAAGGATAGAGGAAGATGGAGGCATTTTATTAAACTGACCCGGCCACATGCTGGATATAGTTAATGATGATGATTATTATTATTTAAAGGGTGTACGAAGGACACTTTTTAAACGTGAATCAAAGAAGAAACAAAGCTTGAAACTTGCAAAAAATGTTTGAAGATAATTTTTTTTGTTATTTTCTCATAACACTACTCTTAGTTTTAAAATAATCCATTGTGCATCTAGGTAAAGAAATAGGCTTAGAAGAAAAAGAAATAAAAAAGCACTAAGCACACTATATTATTTTTTGCTGACATCATAATTTAACTATTCTTATGTTATGAATGTCATTTAATCCCTAGTCGGTGTTAAAATAGTGTTTATTAGCTGTTATAAAAAAGTTTGTTCGTCATATTTAGTGAGATATTTCAAATATATTCATAATGTATTCAAGTTTTCTTCTTCCTTGGAAATGTTTCCAAGATTTGGATCTTGTAAGTCAAAGAAAAGGAGTTTTGACCTTCGACTTCTACCATTCAAATCCTATTGTATTGTAGTACTTATATAAAATAAACGGATTTCTAGAAGGATAATAGAAATTTACTTTTGGAAGGTATTTTATCCTACCAGAATACAACCATACGGTAGGATTTTGGTACGATATAAGGCCTTTAAAATGAGCTTCTTTTAAAAATCATAGTAAATACTAGCCTACATCAACTTATTTAAAGAATGAAGTCACGAGTTTCGAACTTAGCTATGCAGTTCATACCTTTTATTAACTTATTTATTTCATTTAACTACATCACTATACAATGATGTATATCATATATTCATACAAATTAGCAAACGATGTCAAAATCTTCCATTGCTAGGAATGTGCTTAAAGGAGAAAGAGATGCCCAAAAGTTTCTCTCTCTCTTACACAATTATGTGCAGACGACAGCTCGAAGAAAAAAAAATCAGCCTCAATTGTTCATCCAGTTGTACTATAGAGATCAATGGCTGTGGCTAGAGTATTAATCTCTGATTTAAAATTATTATTATTATTATTATTATTATTATTATTAGCACCGCGTCTTACTACCCGTTCGGTTATACGCACTTACGCTAATGTGCAATGTAGGGTGATTGTGAGATGAAATGGAGGACCTACAGTTTAACGTGGAATCCGAACCACGGTGGAGGCTGGCATTCCTCACATTCTGATTTAAAAAAAAAAGTTTATGGAATCGGGGGGGGGGGGGCACTTTGTTAGGGCGTGGGAATAAACCAACCCTCCCCCTCCTCCTCTTTCCTTCTTTAAGGCAGTCACAGGTTTTAGGCCGAAGACCTTAGAAGGTGGGACGAGCTTCATGTTTCTTTGAGCTATATAACTGCTATCATGATTTACTGATGTTACACAATAGGTTTAATGGGTGTTGTATATTTCTTTGCATGACTAAATGACTCAATCAATGAACAACCCTCCCCCCTCTCCTCCTCTCACTCGTAAAGAACGGTACCCAGTGTTTTAACCAACTCTAGAGAGTGATAGTTGCTAGATCCTCCAGCTTGTTTCAAAGATACCCCCCCACACGGTAAAGAGTAGCGCTGGAGTAAGAGCATTGTTTCAAGACGCCTGGGCGGCCAGAAGGTCGTAAATAACTGCTCAACCAACTCTATGACAGGAGTGCCCTAGTTCCCTTGAGTGGACTCCACCCTGCACTGTTCGGTGATATACTGTATAGTAGAAACAATATAGCTAAGCTCATATGACGTCATTCTCGTCAAATATTGCCCCAGTTTCTTTGGGTAGACCCTATTTTATACTGTTCGATGATACACTGTATAGTAGAAACAATATAGCTAAGATCATATGACGTCATTCTCGTCAAATATTGCCCCAGTTTCTTTGGGTAGACCCTATTTTATACTGTTCGATGATACACTGTATAGTAGAAACAATATAGCTAAGATCATATGACGTCATTCTCGTCAAATATTGCCCCAGTTCATTTGGGTAGACCTATTTTATACTATTCGATGTTACAGTGTATAGTAGAAACAATATAGCTAAGCTCATATGACGTCATTCTCGTCAAAAATGGCCTTAGTTCCTGTGAGTGAGTAGACTTCACTTTGTAATGTTCGATGACACAGTGTAGTGTTGACACAATGTAGCTTGGCTCCTATGACGTAATTATCGACTTGGCCATAGTTTATTTTAGTGAGGTTTATTTTGTATTGTTCGATGATACAGTGTATAGTAGAAACAATGTAGCTAAATCCTATGACGTCATTCTCATCATAAATGGCCCTGGTTACTTTGAATAGACTCCGCTTTGTACTGTTCGAAGATACAGTGTATGGTAGACACAATGTAGCTAAGCTCCTATGACGTAAATACCTTATTTCCCCTGAGTGGTTGGAAAATGTTATGGTAAAATAAAGGTGAATGTTCTGAAAAATATTTCATCTCCCATTTCTAGTTTGTAGTTTGTAGTTTGTAGATATTGTATTAGATTTAAGGTAGGGGTACAGGGAACGCGAATAAAGGTCAGTGGATTCGCACATTTTGTGTAAAAACATCTCATTTTGTTAAAATTAATAAATTTGTCTTCTAAACAATCATAGAGTTTAATTTTCTTCCCACGCTGATATCAACAGTTGTTGAATATCTATCATGAGCATAGTGAGATTATCTAACAATCTTTTTAAATGAAAAAAAATCCCGTAAAATTTCAGGACAACCTTGTGAGATATTAAAAAATGTTGAGGTCACCATGTGAAGAAAATTAAACTCTTATGTTTGTATGAAAGCAATATTTAATTTATTTTGAAAAAAAAAAATGGGGTGTGGCTGTGTCATGGATAAGGCCGTGTGTTGTACGTGAATACGTTTATGTAACGGGCTATATTTTTTAAATAAAATATTTTTATTCACTGTCACTACTTTAAACTAATGTTTTATATACAATCGATAGATTTTGATGACAGCTGACGATTAAAACTTAAACGAACATCGTATCTTCTCCGAGTTAAAAGTTATACTAATTGCAAATCTCGATACTCAGCAAAATAACCTCAACCTCAAAATGGTGGCGCTTCCCCCTCCACCACGTGCGATGCGTCACTGTTCTCGCTTATCGTAATGGATTCTTTGATCCTTTAGCTATCCAGTGGTATAATTTAATTTTGGATGTAGAGGAAAGATTCGAAACTACAACACCAAACTTTATCCCCGATTTTGTTATCATTAGGTTTTTTGGATTGCCCCCGTATGGTAGCAAATTTAAAGACGTATTCACGTCAAAAAAAAAATTGCTATAAAAACTGCAAAAACCCTTACCTTCTCTCACGTTCCCTACATTTCCCATCTTAAGGGGACCACCTAGTTGAGCGAAATATTGCCAAATAGGCTTAAGCTCTAACGCAATATTTACTTCTACGATACATTATTTCAAAATATGGTTCACGCCAAAATAAAGTCGAAAGATTCCAACAGGGCTCTTTAGTCTTTATCCTTGACAAACATATACCTTGATGATTATTATTAATAGAAACAATGTGTGAAAATGTTATATTAGCTGGTTTTCAACGACATTTTAATTAAATTTGTGTGTGCGGTGACCTGGTGGTCTAGTGGTAAGGTGTCAGACTTCTGTGCTAAGGGTCCGGGGTTCAATCCTCGGTCCCGGCACAGATTTATCTGATTGCCAAACCCTTCCTTCACCTCTGACAAGACGTGTATTAATCACAACTTGTGAATGTGTGGAATGGCAGGCCTCCACCGTGGTTCGGATCCCACGTTAAACTGTAGGTCCTCCATTTCATCTCACAATCACCCTACCATTGCACATTAGCGTAAGTAAGTATAACCCGAACGGGTAGTAAGACGCGGTGCTAATAATAATAATAATAATAATAATAATAATTAAATTTGTGGAGATATGAGATTAGGTTTGATGAAAAAGAGCTTTGTATTTAGCCTTCCTCTAAAACCTACAGTAATTTTTTGATAGGCTCACAACAGAAAATTTTAGTATATTTGAGAACTAGCAGCGAGCTTTCCTCTTTACCTTGAGATAAGAAGTTTCGTAGTTTTCTTTCCCCTCTTTCTTATTGACAGGACAAAGGGTGGTTGTAGGCGAAGGGTGGTTGTAGGCGAAGGGTGAAAGGGAGTATAGGCTTAGACAAAATAAAGAAGTAGTTCCAGAAAATGACACAGACCATTGTATTTTAAGCCGTGTGGACCGACAGCGATTGATGCTTTCTCGATGAATGAGGCGGCCGCCTTAAGTCATTTGCAAGTCGTTTGATATAAGCCTATATATATAGAAAGCCCACATTAAAACATAAAGCATTTTGTAAGTAAAACAACAAACTTGTTGAAAAAATACAACACTAATTAACTTTATAGACTTTTCAAAGTATTTGTGTTCAAGATGATTAAGGCAAGAATCATTTCGTTGAGTGAAGGCCGGAGGGGAATTCTTTCATAATAGACCATAAAAGGCCTTATGTACATTTTATAACATAAAATGAAGGTATTTGTTGGGTTTTTTAAAATTGTATGTGTCTTGTTGCCCTTCCTGGCTGTTAAAACTTACTAACCTCATCGATGGTCACACTTTATAAAGTGTCAGACTCTCCCCAGTCAACTGGATCGCTGATCAAGATAAGGTTGAGGTTTGAATCTCGACTGGTGTGCTCAGCTCTGATCCGGGAGACCCCCCCTCCCCCCACCATATCCTGAAGTGGGCCCCCAGGTCAAGATCTGTGGCGCCACCCCCTCCCGCCCATACCTACCTTAGGACATCCCGTAAGTTATGGAGTTAATCATCAGTCTATATTTATTGGAGTAAACAACATTAAAATATTTGATTTAGTTTTATTAGGATAATTAGGATTTCGAAAGGTTTACAGAGAATTAGTGGTGTTATCAAAGTTTAATCAAACATATTAGGATAATGGTTTTAAGATTTGACTGCTTGGTTTTGTTGTATGATTAATTATTTTAGTTCTATTAACATTATTACTAGTAGTTTGTGAACAGTAGACTTCGCCCACTCCATTAAAAAAAAAGTTAAGTAGGGTACATCATGCTAATAATTATGTCGTGGTGCTAGCGTTCCTACAGTATTAAGATATTTATTTGTAGAAATTTATGTTTGGATTTCAATTTGAAATAACTCCTTTAATTTTTCCTTACGTTTGAAGGTGATATCTTTTCTTGGTGCTCAAGTAACACAGAAACAAATTAATACCACACTAGACACACGTACAGATATGAAACCCGACTCCCTTTTGCGCCTTGATTTTTACCTTTTTTAATTCATCACTTTTACACTTTTTCATCATTTTTTATTTTCAAATAATTTCAGAATTTTCACATTTCAAAAAGGTTTGGGAACCACTGTTCTAGAATAAATTATAAATAAATGTAGAGCAGCCAACATTAAGAAAGGGTAAATAGACATAATCTTACATCTGTCAAAATTCACACCAACTTTCAGAATTGACAGTTGCAGAAAATATTGTCTTGCGAATATATTAAATTTAGGTTTTGTAACTTTTGAGCTGTCAGATATATTTCTTCCTATGGTGATACAGCTATAATTATATATATATATATATATATATATATATATACCCTATTTATGACTTGTATAAAGTATGTGACATGTAGACTTGTAGCTATAATATACAAGTATATTATACAAATTTACATATTTATTACACGTGGAATATATACAGCCTATAAAAGAAACAGTAAACATTCCATATAAAACACACGCTCAGTTTAATTAGATTCCACAGGACCTTTTTTTTTTCTAAATTATGTTTTACAACTTCTTATCAGACAATTAATATCGACTTGTGTTGTACCTGTAGTGAACTCCGAAACACCCATTGCACCGTCTCCATTCTTATAGCGTCCTCCGTCTCTCTCTTTTTTTATTTTCTCATTTAAAGATAGTATTGTAATCGTAAAAAGCTACTGCCTCAAGATTATTATGGATCTCAACGTTTCAGGTGCCCTCGAAGCCAAAAAAGCGGATCTTACAATTCTGTCTGTCTCCATGTCTGTCTGTACCTGAAGCAGAGCAGAAATGGCTTAATGGATTCCGTTCGAGCTTACTATTTAGATATATTATGTTCATACCTAGGGGAGTTTGTTATTTTGTTTCTAGCCCTAATATTAAGGGTAGTCAACCAATGTCTGATGTTCTGATATTTAAAACTTTTCGAAAATGGCTTTTACAAAAAATTGTTTTAAAAAATGGGTATCTTAATAGTATTTCATATGATTATAAAAATCATATTTGTTTTATAAGAAAAATTATAAAAATTAAAATTAAATAAATATATATTACTGATAACTAATTTTGGAAAAGAAAAATCACAAACTATAATAGATTAGGAGTGAGCTGGCGGTCTAGGGGTAAGGTGTAGGACTACCGTTTTGGGGGTTCAGGGTTCAATCCTCGGTCCTGCCACAGATTTATCTGATTGCCAAACACTTCTTTCACCTCTGGCAAGACGTGTATTAATCACAACTTGTGAATGTGTGTGAATGCCAAGCCTCCACCGTGGTTCGGATCCCACGTTAAACTGTAGGTCCTCCATTTCATCTCACAATCACCCTACCATTACACATTAGCGTAAGAGCGTATAGCCCGAACGGGTAGTAAGGCGCGGTGCTAATAATAATATAATAATAATAATAATAATAATAATAATATAGATTATATGAAAAAGTATGTTCGATTGTACCGTACATTTATTTGCGTACATTTATTGTATTAAATGAAAGATACATTATCTACCCTAAAAGAGGTTCGAACCAAACTACTGTATCTCTTATATAGGTTGGTCAGCTTGGACAACGTGTCTATGATTTCGTACAGAGTTGAGGCCAGATAGACTAGTAAATACTGGTTTATTTTTATTAGAACTTTAGCAGAGGACATTTAATTTTATTTATTTCTCGTTTTAAAATGCGTACTCTTATTTTTTGAAGGTTTAGACGAAAGATTAGAACATTTAAACCCGAGCTGGGTGACCCCAGGCTATATCCATATCAAGTGTGTTTAGTATGTTTCTTATTTTACGAACGTGGTATATATTATTATTATTATTATTATTATTATTATTATTATTATTATTATTATTATTAGCACCGCGTCTTACTACCCGTTCGGGTTATACGCACTTACGCTAATGTGCAATGGTAGGGTGATTGTGAGATGAAATGGAGGACCTACAGTTTAACGTGGAATCCGAACCACGGTGGAGGCCTGGCATTCCTCACATTCACAAGTTGTGATTAATACACATCTTGTCAGAGGTGAAGGAAGGGTTTGGTAATCAGATAAATCTGTGCCGGGACCGAGGATTGAACCCCGGTCGCCAGCTCAGAAGTCCGACATCTTACCCCTAGACCACCAGGTCACCCAACGTGGTATATAATTTTTTTTTTTCGCAGGGTGAATGCTAACGCAGATTGTTTAAAATAATCCTTCTTATTCTATTAGATTAGATTTGACACGTTGTAAATGATTAATTGACTGACTGATACAGGAGAGTACGATAAAAAATAAATGGTACAACCAAACAGTACATACTGTCTTTGTATGTATATACATATATATAAATATATTTAAATGGAGTAATTTGTAAACTGCCCCTATTTGAGTGTTTAAGTTGAAAAACAAGTGTAGCATTATCATTTCGAGGTTGAAAATGTTCATGACTTCAAAGCTTTCTCTATAATGGAAAGTTAATATAACAAAAGGCCTTCTTACTTGTCCATTTAGCTCTACCAAAGGAAGTATAGAATCCCTCTCTTTAGAACAGAGCTAATTTCACGGACTATTTAATTTTAATCTACAACATAATATATATCCTTCTATTTTCATCTATTATCTTGTCTTTGAACGTAAGGAATATACGAACAAGAAAAAGGACTATTAGTAGGACTTGTTGGAAATAGCATACAGAAAATGAATGTGCACTGTAAGTTAACACAGAAAGACACAATTTTTTACACAACGTCTTACTACCCATCCGATTTTCCACATGATACACTGGTGAGGTAGGGATAAGGAAGGTTAAAATCAAAAGAAATGTACCCATTTTTGTACGGGGAGAGTGAAGAAAACATATTAAAAAAATTGCCCTCAGTACACCCGATCGAGATTCGAATCCCAACTTCCCCGTCATCAGAGATCCAATCCATCGGGAGAGGGATGTCTTTGACCAGTGTTTCCTGAACTGTGATACGTGTACCCTCAAGGGTACGCAAAGTATGTTGGTGAGTACTTGTAATATAGGTCTATATTGTTTTATAATACTAAACCTGATAAACAAATAAACTAAAATTTTTTTTTACTTTATGTCAAGGACTTTAATAGGTATTCTTTACCCCTTATCACGGCTATGTTTTACTCTACATTGAATGTTTATTTAAATTTGTAACGACCGTTTATACTTCATAAGTTAGCAAATATTTGTTTTATTTGTTTATTTTATGAATATATGGAAGAGGTACGTCATCTAGGGCCTAGGCCGTAACCCCAAAAGGAGTGCGTGACTGGAAAATGTTAAGGAAACACTGTATTAAACTATACAACCCCTGATGATAGCGTTTTCATTTTTTTTATCACCTAATCTTACTAACCGTTCAGGTTATACGAATTTATAACTATTATAATTGGGTAGGGATGAGGAAGGAACCATTTTAGAAGTAATTCCCTCGCATTTGCGTGGGGGTGGAGTGGAAATCCATTTAGGGGGAAAAACTCAATACATCCAAAAAGGATCAAGCCCCAATCTCCCCATCTTCGGCAGTCTAGTCTAACACGAGAGTAGCGCGTTAGACCACGCGGCCACTGAAGCAGGTTTGATTTTATTCAGCAGTTGTCAGTTGGGTCTTGTGAATGAATTCTCGCAGGTATTAAAATCTATAATTTTGATATTGATCCAATTTACTTTCACTAAACTGTGATTTCAGGGACAAGATATACTCAAACTGGTTGCTACACTTTCTAAAGCGTCAGGTTTGCAATAAACCAGATTGTCTGTCACGGTTAGATTGCGGTTCGAATCTACGGTTGGGTGCGCTAGGAGTGGTGGTCTAAGCATGTGTTTTCCCAACAGTGGCGGTAAACCCCCCTACCTCTCTAGCGGGTGGTTTTTTTAGGGAGGCGATAAATCGTAAGGGGGGAGGGGGCATTTAGGTTCTTATGGAAATCACAGAAATCATTTTATGTATGTAATAACAGGCAACAAAAATTTAACAAAATAGTCTTAAATATATTTTTAATTTATGTTCTATAATTTCGACATTACGTTTAATTACTTGTTATTTTGGCTCAAATATTTATGAACTTAAGGATCGTGAAATATGTATGCAAATACGCCCTTAAAAAACCAATATATGCCCTAAAAATGTATGTTAATGATAATGAATATTATTTAAAAATATGGCTCAAATCAAGGAAGTAACTTGCAGTAAAAGAAATTAGCCGACAAATATTTAATTACTGATCTAACAAGCCCACAAATAATTCACAGAAACATTCTAAATATATCTAGCATAGCATTTGCAATATAAAATAAATACGAGGCAGGAGATAAATTAGAAATATCAGTTATTTAAGTAATTTTAATCAAAATATGACTTTATGCTACCCAAATTGTGGAAATATGACTTAAAATTGAAAACTGCTCAAAATATACACTTTAATACAAAATAAAATGTGTATATTTGTAGTCAAGGTAGCATAAAAAGTGTATAGTTCACTACGCACTAAACTCGAAGTGAAACTAAAAATATGATATGTCATAAACATCCGAGCTCTACTTATGATTAACCCGCCTCGGTGGCGTAGTTGGCTAACGCGCCAGTCGTGTTGAGCCAGACCACCGAGGACGGGGAGATCGAGGTTCGTATCTCGGTCGGGTGAACTGGGGGTGGTTTTCCCTAAATGGGTTTCCACTCTCCCTCCACGCAAATGCGGGTACACTTCCTCTAGATTAAACCTTCCCAATTCCTAATCCATTAGTGTAATTAGTACTTAAGCGTATAACCCGAACGGTTAGTAAGACGTGGTGCTAAAATTATTATTAATTACTTATAATTATAAACATTTAACATAAACTATGTTTTAACTTGTGTTTTATTCATATGGATTAAAAGTAATTACCTGCTTCAGTGGCCACATGATCTAAGGCGTAACTCTCGTGTTGGACTAGACTGACCATTACATAGATATCGGGGCTCAAATTCCAGTTTGAAGTACTGAGGGTGATTTTCAAAATAGTTTTCCACTCTCCCACTGTGAAATAGCGGCTACAATTCATATAAATTTAAGCTTCCTCCTCTGTAACTCCTAAGCGTAATAATTAGTACATATGCGTATAATATATAAAGATAACGAGACATGGTGCTAAAAAAAAAGAATAAATTAATGCCTCAAAAAAGTAAAGTTATTTGGTGATAATTAATTTTTTTCAAACGAGGTTGTTTTGTACATCTTGATCAGAAATGTGGGCAGATATAAGACTTTAGACAGGTGATAAACATTTTATTTGTTCTTGTACTTTTTTTTAAATAAAATTGTGTGACTTGATTTTTAATTTCTATTTTCCTTTTCTTTGGCTACTTATACTTTCCCTAGAAGGTCTTGAAGGAAACTAATAACAATTTATAAGATTTATTTATTCATATTCATAGTAATTATTTAGTTTGAAATAATTAAATATAAGTTTACAATGTAACATTAATTTAAAGGTTATTATCGCTGATTTCCGCATGCTTATTACATTTATCTTTGCGGGGAGGATGTATAAGGGGGGAGGGAACAGATAGTCTGTACACAACTCTCAGAAGCAGAGCACTAGGTTAAAATAAAAGCTTGGCAACCACTGGTCTAAAGTCTAACACATGTGATGTATCACTGTTGTTCTCCCATCTTCTATCCACGCTAAAAATAGGTGCATTTTCTCTAGCTATCCCCTTCATCCTTATCCCACAGAACTAGCCGTCGAATAGTTATTTTTATGAAATAATATTAACTTATGTTTTTTATTATTATTTTATATCCTTAATGTACACTTTTTAAACAGACTGATTATATCTGCACATTTCTTGTAAAATATCTTATATCAGAAATAGACACAACAACCAGCCTCCAGCCGTTAATTTACCAGTGTGAAAATGGGAACTCCAATTTAACCAATAATACATTTTTCATGAATGCCGGGAATCAAGCTCAGGAGCATTAGCTCAGTGAGCAGACACACTACCGATTGAGTTAAGGTGTCGATTACTTACTTACTTTATGTCACTAGGGGCTTTAAAGCTCATTGCTGCACTTATAAAAGTGCACCACCTATTACTATCCTGAGATAGTTCTATCCAGTCCATCTCATGACACCCTATCCTTATCTTGAACTAGTTCTATCCAATTCACCTCACTACTCCCTGTACCTATCTAGATCTAGTTCTATCTAGTCCACCTCATCACAACCTATCCCTATCCTGAGCTAGTCCTATCCAGTCATTCTAATCAAACCCTATCCCTATCTTGGGCTAGTTCTATACAGTCCAACTCATTACACCTTATTCCTATCTTGAGCTAGTTGTATCCATTACACCTCATTACACCCTATCCTTATCTTAAGCTAGCACTACCCAGTCCACCTTATTACATCTTATCCTTTTATTGAGCTAGCTCTAACTAGTCCACCTCATTACACCATATCCCTGTTGTGAACTAATTCTATCCAGTCCACCTCATTACACCCTATCCCTGTTGTGAGCTAGTTCTATCCAGTCCACCTCATTACACCCTATCCCTGTTGTGAGCTAGTTCTATCCAGTCCACCTCATTACACCCTATCCCTGTTGTGAGCTAGTTCTATCCAGTCCACCTCATTACACCCTATCCCTGTTGTGAGCTAGTTCTATCCAGTCCACCTCATTATACCCTATCCCTGTTGTGAGCTAGTTCTATCCAGTCCACCTCATTACACCATATACCTATCTTGATTGTTGAGCTAGTTCTATCCAGTCCACCTCATTACACCCTATCCCTGTTGTGAGCTAGTTCTATCCAGTCCACCTCATTACACCCTATCCCTGTTGTGAGCTAGTTCTATCCAGTCCACCTCATTACACCCTATTCCTGTTGTGAGCTAGTTCTATCCAGTCCACCTCATTACACCCTATCCCTGTTGTGAGCTAGTTCTATCCAGTCCACCTCATTATACCCTATCCCTGTTGTGAGCTAGTTCTATCCAGTCCACCTCATTACACCATATACCTATCTTGATTGTTGAGCTAGTTCTATCCAGTCCACCTCATTACACCCTATCCCTGTTGGGAGCTAGTTCTATCCATCCACACTCATTACACCCTATCCCTGTTGTGAGCTAGTTCTATCCAGTCCACCTCATTACACCATATACCTATCTTGATTGTTGAGTTAGTTCTATCCAGTCCACCTCATTACACCATCTCTTTCAGGTCCACATGACCATAGTGGCTGACACCTGTACAATGGTCAGAGCTATCCCAACAAAGCCTCTCTGGCAACCTGCCACACATGTGCTCGCACAAGCTACGCGTCGTTATAATCAACAGCTTGTTCAACATAACGACGTGGCTAAGACTACTGACCACCCACCTCAAATATGAACCCAAAAACAAGCAGCTGTAATGTAGCTTGGACAAGCAGAGATTGGACACAGGATAGTGTGGTGAATCCTGAACAAGGTGAGAGTGAGCACAAGGTATAGTGTATCATAGACAAGCTGAGATAGGACAGAAGGTATGATTGTTATCATAGACAAGCTAAGTTTGGATAGAAGGTATGATTGTCTATCATAGACAAGCTAAGTTTGGATAGAAGGTATGATTGTGCATCACAGACAAGCTAAGTTTGGATAGAAGGTATGATTGTGTCTCATAGACAAGCTAAGTTCGGACAAAAGGTATGATTGTGTATCATAGACAAGCTAAGTTTGGATATAAGGTATGATTGTGTATCATAGACAAGCTAAGTTTGGATATAAGGTATGATTGTGTATCATAGACAAGCTATGTTTGGATATAAGGTATGATTGTGCATCACAGACAAGCTAAGTTTGGACAGAAGGGATGATTGTGTAGCATAGACAAGCTAAGTTTGGATAGAAGGTATGATTGTGTATCGTAGACAAGCTAAGTTTGGATAGAAGGTATGATTGTGTATCATAGACGAGCTAAGTTTGGAAAGAAGGTATGATTGTGTATCATAGACAAGCTAAGTTCGGACAGAAGTATGATTGTGTATCATAGACAAGCTAATTTCGGATAGAATATATGATTGTGTATCATAGACAAGCTAAGTTTGGATAGAAGGTATGATTGTGATCATAGACAAGCTAAGTTTGGACAGAAGGTATAATTGTGTATCATTAGACAAGATAAGTTTGGATAGAAGGTATGATTGTGTCTCATAGACAAGCTAAGTTTGGATAGAAGGTATGATGTGTCTCATAGACAAGCTAAGTTTGGATAGAAGGTATGAATTGTGTCTCATAGACAAGCTAAGTTTGGATAGAAGGTATGATTGTGCATCACATACAAGCTGAGGTTAGGAACAAATTAACATCGTGAATCATAGACAATCTGAGATAAGATAAAAGGTATCATAGTTCATCATAGACAAGTTGAGATTGGGCACAAGGTATCATAATGTATCATTGATTGGACATAAGGTATAAATCATACTGTATCATGAACAAGTTGAGAAAGTGCACAAGGTATCATAGTGTAGTCAAAATATAGACAAAAATAGCTTTATATCAACTCTCAAATTCATTGACACATATATAGAGGAATAATAATAATAATAATAATATAAAATAATAATAATAATAAAATAAATGTCAACTTCTATGCTAATTTTGTTTTAATTAACACTTAACACAGAGTTTGAAAAAATGATCACAAAAACCAAAGTACAACACGGTTTTACTGTATTGGAAATATGCAAACTTTGAAAATGACAACGTTCATTAACTAGATATAGCTACCTGAACCCGTTTGTTTTATGGATACAACTACACCATTAAATGAATTGATTGTATTAGTGTAGAACGTTTATTTTAATATTTTAAGATTACCTAAAAAAGACATCCACTCATATTTTGTATTATTACTTTTCAATGTTTATCATCTGCTTGTTTAAAGAGCCTGATCATGAAATATGTCCCTTGGAGTTGATTAATCACTCTCGCGCACTTGAAGGGGCGCTAGCGGCGTGCGAATAGCTGGCATGTCCGAGCATGCTCTGGCACTCAGGGAGTGGTGGGGGGCGCTAGCGGCGTGCGAGTGGCTGGCATGTCCGAGCATGCTCTGGCACTCAGGGAGTGGTGGGGGGCGCTAGCGGCGTGCGAGTGGCTGGCATGTCCGAGCATGCTCTGGCACTCAGGGAGTGGTGGGGGGCGCTAGCGGCGTGCGAGTGGCTGGCATGTCCGAGCATGCTCTGGCACTCAGGGAGTGGTGGGGGCGCTAGTGGTGTGTGAGTGGCTGGCATGTCCGAGCATGCTCGGCACTCAGGGAGTGGTGGGGGGCCTAGTGGTGTGGAGTGGCTGGCATGTCCGAGCATGCTTTGGCACGCAGGAGGCAAACTCATTCAAGGGTAAACTTAATGAAGAATGATTTTTGGAAAATTTGAAATTCGAAAATGGATTCTACATTTTTGTTTAAAATGGGGTCTAGGGAGGATTTTGCACTATAAATAATAAAGTTTTTTTTCCCCCAAAAAAATTTTTAAGGAATATTTCCGATGGGTTATTTAAAAAAAAATTAACAAACTATAATAGATATGATATAAGAAAGAATAGATGATTGTGTCACCCCTTTTATTTACTTAGCAATAGAAATATTAAATGTCCTCGAACGATATTTTTTTGCAAAACAAAATTGCTAACCTAAAGAACATAAATGGTTTGCTAAAATAAAAATAAAGCGCTAAGAAAATATTATTTAAACGTGATCGAGCATCATTAAACAACCAAGCTGGAAGAGAAATGACTCATCCTCTCAAGTTGAAAAATTGCTGTTATTTTCTGCTGACTCACTGTTTCTCTTGTAGTCAGTAGTGGAAGATATGAAGGAATCCGAGTATATGGCTAAATTGGACTTGATGATTGGATCGTCACAATTAATTACGAAAAAGTGACGTCAAAAAATCATAAATATGGTCAGATTCTGGTAGTAGAAACACTAAATAAGTCGACCTTTGTGGTCTAGGGGTAAAAGTGCTCTCCTCAGGACCTAATGTTCGTGGGTTCAAAACCAGCTGGATGGATGGATTTCTCTTGAGCGATAAAAATCCGTCACACAACTTCCTTTAGAAGGGAAGTAAAGCCATCAGTCACATGTCCATTGTGGCATGTAAAAGAACCCTGGAAGGTATGTGAAAATACCTTACCAGAAAAATGGGTAGGTCCTTCTTTCACTCTCGCTCATAGAAATTCTCATGTGCTCATATAATAAGTCGGTTCAGAAATTGCATGTTAAATATCTCAAATAGATAAATAACATTAAATGACAGCCCCAACAATTAATAAAACTATTTTCATATAATCATACCTCAAGTAATGTGATTTACATATTTATCTTTATATAGATATTATTAATACCTACAAAATATTAATAATGACATATTAAAATGTTACAGATGGTTACCCCCTCCCCCAAAATATGTTTTACATAAAAGGCTCATATTAAATTTCAACTCAACATGCTAATCCATCTCTTTAATACGGAAGTGTATATTCTTGTCAGATCCTTATTGACCTGTTTTATAGGTCTAAATTGACAAATTAGTACTTAAATGAAAATGCGTTGACCTGAAGATCTGCAACCGCTATTAAAATGACAACAATTTTTTACCGGAAATCAAAAATGTCACTCTCTACAGCTCCCAAACCTCCAGAAGCATCTCCAGAACCACTGAGGCTATGGGGCCAATCTTCGGGTGGGGACTACCCCTTGTGACCCTATACAAATATTCTTACCCAACCCCTTTCCCCCCTCCCCCATACCCCACCAGACGCATCAATGAATTTGCCTACAGTTAGTATCACGCAATCTTCTCACGGGTTTGGATGATAGTCTGTTTTGTTACGAGAGCACCATTTATCTCCAGCCTTACTCATGATTTACCACTTGAAAAATTGACAGGATCAAAATGGTCGCGCAGTCCAAGGCGTAAGTTCCTTAATAGACTGGATTTCCTGTGAATAGAAGGTCTAGGTTCTAATCTAATTTTTCCAAATGTGATTTATTACTGTGGTGTGTTAGTACTTTCTACAAACTAATGCGGGTACATTACTTAACCTAACTCTCTTTTATCTTAGATAAAATAGATAACTTTACTAAAAAAAAACTCTTAAGACTTGTAAAACGAAATAATATACATTGTTGCAGGGACACTCCACCAATGAGCACAAAATAAATAATCGACCCTGTTACAGAAACATTGAGAAAAGAGGAATATCTGTGTCCACTAAATAATATAACAATCAAACTCACATTTCAAGAAGTGTTTGCTTAAAGCTCAGAAACTGTTGGTTTTATAAAAAATTATATTTCAAATTTAAGATTGATATTTTTAAAAAGTATCTTAACTTTACCATGTTAAGTTATTTCATATCTCAAATAGTTGAGGAGATATCAAAATTGGAAAAAAAAAATACGCTTCTCTAAAGTACACTTCAATTCATGTTCGTGACAAAACTGGAATTGCCATTTTGTTTGCATTGTTAAAACAGTGCCTTGATACAAAGTTAAAATCAAAATCAATAAAGCGTATTTTTAGGAAATAGATTTCTTCTCTTTTTGCGCTTCAGTAATAAACCCTTTATTTTAGGTCTAGGTATCTAATTCTAAAAAAAATGTCCTTGGGGAAGCCTCATGAAAACTTTAGATACAAAGTTTTAGCACAATCGGCAAAATATTTTGGTTCTAGGCTGAGCTACAGAGAGAGAGAGAGAGAGAGAGAGAGAGAAACGTTGTGAGGTATGACGCCTGTGCTTAGTCGGTATCGTGTGTATGTCTACTGAACTAAGAGATTCGGGTTCGATTCCTGGCATGGTCAAAATTTTTATCAAAATTAAAATGTGGTTTTACCATTTTACAGTGATGAACTAACGGCGGCGGGTTTTGGATGTTGTGTCTATTCTAGATTCAATTAAGTTTAAAAGTCGTGTGCTGACATAATCAGTCGGTTCAGAAAATGAAACGTAAACTTTCTTTTTATCGAACTCTCGAATTTAGTTGTTTTTATACGATCACTATATTTCTCTCTCCAAGGGGGTCGATGGAAAGTAAAATTCGAATCTAAAATTTAATAATATAAACCAAGAATATGAATCTAAAGAAACATCAGGAATCGTGACCTTTTTTTTATAAAATAAAAAAATAATAAAAATATTATAGTTCGTTTTTGAAAGTTTGTACAGATACAAAAACAACGGTCTCCAACCATGGTCAAAATCGTTCATGCATCGTGCTCCATACCACTTAGAGATTTTGGTTCGAGACTGGATGGGGACAAAATGTAATAAATTTTGTGCTTAGGAATACTATCCGTATCATATGCTAAATAATATGATGGTAGAGATTTGAGGAAATGTACCAACATTTGCCTGGGGATTGGCTGAAAAATAACCTCAGCCTGTGAGTCATGTCCCACTAGACCAGAGGTCGGTGTCCCTAACCATTCTTACACGCTGAGCACGTGACAGCTTCGTCAAGTCGTCATGGGACCTTCTTGACCTTGGAGCACACCCTAGAGTTGTAAGCGAGACTATGACAACAGAGATGTGAGTGGGTAGGGATACCAACTACAGTACAATCTCACGATGAAAGTCCTTACCTAGCATGTAGAATAGTTACCAGATCTACTTTCACGTATTCATACATAAAGTCATGTGATCTTCAAATGTCACTTTGGAAAGATAGTACCAAATATTTAAAAAAAAAATAGCATTAACCATATAATTAAATATTATCAATTTTGATCTTAAAATATATATGGTATTTTCTGATAGGCCCTTCCTATGAAAATTGGACTGTTCAAGACTTGGTGGTTAAGACACAGTTCATGGACACTAGGTTAGTTCGATATGATGGAACTTTTTGGAAGCACTGATTTGAAATAGTATAGGGGTGATATGCCCTTATATCAGTTAATGGCTTTAAATTTACTTGTATCTACCCTGTAAATAAGCTTATTATGATTCCATTACTTCTTAACTGACTACCACAAATATTAGTGGAGAGAAATACATCTCAGTTGAAAAAAATACGGTCGCAAACCAGGAAAATGCAGCTGAGAATGAACCTGGATCTAATAAACACCCAAAATTTGATAACTAAATCCAGTGCCCTGATGATAATATTTTGCTTCAAGTGTTTGATTTAAAATAATAAAGCCAAGAACAATATGACTGAGGCTGCAACTATATCTACTAGCCCCCCTTCCCCCCAAAAAACTAGTTTCCAAAAATTAGCATTTGAACCAGTGACTTCGTTCTTCAAAAACTCCTGATTTTGTCCTACCGCGTCGTATATAAAAACTCCACCACCTAAAAAGAAAATCTCGAATAAAGAACGAAAATGAGTAATTGCTTTAGTCCTAAATTAATCTCCGAACAAAACACGGCTGGAGATGGAAATTTATGCGAAACAACTTAAAAGAAGAACAACAAAAAGCGAGAAAGATTCTAGACGTGTAAACAGGAAGATTTTTAAACAGAGTATTCCTGTGCCAAGAAAGAAAATTAAACTGGTAATTAATGATACCAAACATTTTTAAAAAATCCAAGGAGAGTCAAGCAGGGAAAATGAGTATTTTCATTCAGACCAATCTTCAGAACTTGCCTTTATACCTGACACAGACCCAAATGACAATGAAGCCGAGTGCATTCTTTTTTGCAACATCAAATTTTCCTGAAGATCAAAGAGGAGAAATTTGCGTGCAGTGTTGACAATTTTTGATGTGGTCTCACAATGATTGCGCCGGTGCCGAAAAAATCAATTACACTTGAGACTTTTGAAAGTAATGACGTGGCATACTTCGATGGCATTTCCAATTTCGATGGTTTTTTTAACATTTTAAATCAATAAATTTGGCTAATTTCCTTGTATTTTTATTGTGAATCATTTGGTGTTTTTTTTTCAAATTACCTTTGTATTTCATATTACCCACCGAAGTGATTTTTTCAATATATCGTTACATTCATACCTAATCACACCGTTCCTTTACGGGATAGGTAAGAAACTGTGCATATAGCTAAAAAAACAACTCCGCACTTAATCCATCCTCACTAACTTTCTCCACACTTCCCTATTCTTGCATACTCCCTTCACTTCAACAACATCCATACACCGAGTCATACATGCTCTCTTATACTTAAAAATATTAATGTTTCTATTTATCAAACCTTCGTTTACCACATTTAGCCATATCTTAAATGGCCTACCACCTCCTTTTGATTCACACACTCTACCTTCATATATTTGCTTCGTAACTCGATTCAAACTCATCCTCTCAACATGTTTTAAAAACCAACGTGAGGCACTTCTTTCACATTGATCTAATTACCTCATTCCAACCTCATTCACTTTGCTCTTGTGTTTCTCCTGACAAACCCACGTTTCACGTCCATAAAACAATGTCGGCGTCAACACATGTTATATACTGCCATCTCTAAACACATATCAACCTCATCACGCTGGGGCTGTTTCTCCGTAACTAAAGGATCTATTTTGTGTGAGCATAATATACAGTGCAGCAACAATACTAGACACTTCTGCCATCTATGAACAAATGTGAAAAATATTTGGTTATTTATTTGATCAATGTCATGTTTTATTACAAGTTACTTACTAAGTTTGCATGCAACAACAATACTGAAGGTTATATGGCATCATAACTATATTCCATTCCCCCAAATCGTAGTAAGATATTAACTTACACGTAAACACAAAAAAACCTATACGTATATACAAAAATTGTGACGTGATATGACATTTTTATTGTCATTTCTAAGAAATGCCCACAAAAATTAATTTAAAACAGCCAAAATACTTCTGGAGGTAAATGTTGACTAGTTCTATCATAAAGAGTGAATCAATATTTTATTATTATTATTATTATTACTACTTCAGTATATAAAGTAATGCAATCATGTAATTATTTTAATTTTTAAATAATAATAATTAGGAGAGTACCCAGGATATAAACCCCGATCTCCTCGTCACCAGTGAACCCGGACTAGAGGAGCTCATAAATGCAGGAGTTTGTTTGTAGGATAGTACCCCCTCCCCAAAATATGTTTTACATAAAAGGCTCATATTACATTTCTACTCAACATGCCTAATCCATCTCTTTAATACGGAAGTGTATATTCTTGTCAGACCCTGTATTGACCTGTTTTATAGGTCTAAATTGACAAATTAGTACTTAAATGAAAATGCGTTGACCTGAAGATCTGCAACCGCTATTAAAATGACAACAATTTTTTTACCGGAAGTCGAAAATGTCCCTCCCTACAGCTCCCAAACCTCCAGAAGCATCTCCAGAACCACTGAGGCTATGGCGCCAATCTTCGGGTGGGTACTACCCCTTGTGACCCTATACAAATATTCTTACCCAACCCCTTTCCCCCCTCCCCCATACCCCACCAGACGCATCAATGAATTTGCCTACAGTAAGTATCACGCAATCTGCTCACGGGTTTGGATGATAGTCTCTTTTGTTACGGGAGCTCCATTTATCTCCAGCCTTACTCATGATTTACCACTTGAAAAATTAACAAGAATAAAATGGTCGCGCAGTCCAAGGCGTAAGTTCCTTAATAGACTGGATTTCTTGTGAATAGAAGGTCTAGGTTCTAATCTAATTTTTCCAAATGTGATTTATTACTGTGGTGTGTTAGTACTTTCTACAAACTAATGCGGGTACATTACTTAACCTACCTCTCTTTTATCTTAGATAAAATAGATAACTTTACTAAAAAAAAACTCTTAAGATTTGTAAAATGAAATAATATACATTGTTGCAGGGACACTCCACCAATGAGCACAAAATAAATAATCGACCCTGTTACAGAAACATTGAGAAAAGAAGAATATCTGTGTCCACTAAATAATATAACAATCACACTCACATTTCAAGAAGTTTCACAAATGTTTGTTTATAGCTCAGAAACTGTTGGTTTTATAAAAATTATATTTCAAATTTAAGATTGATATTTTTAAAAGTACCTTAACTTTACCATGTTATTTCATATCTCAAATAGTTACGGAGATATCAAAATTGGAAAAAAAATTACGCTTCTCTAAAGTACACTTCAATTCATGTTCGTGACAAAACTGGAATTGCCATTTTGTTTGCATTGTTAAAACTGTGCCTTGATACAAAGTTAAATCAAAATCAATAGAGCGTATTTTTAGGAAATCGATTTCTTCTCTTTTTGCCCTTCAGTAATAAACCCTTTATTTTAGGTCTAGGTATCTAATTCTAAAAAAAGTACTTGGGGGAAACCTTATAAAAACTTTAGATACAAAGTTTTAGCACAATCGGCAAAATAGTTTGGAGTTTTTTTTTTATCATGCATTAACTCTTTATGTCCACACTCACTAGGAATAAAATCCCTCAAACCTTACAAAACAAAACGCCAGCGTACTTGACTGGCGCGGAACATGGGGAATACTCGAGACCTAGCCGCCTGCACTGGGATTAAGGGAAGGGTTGATGGGGGGGGAGATCTATTTCCGTGAAAAGTGGGTATAAATCCCCCTCTTATGACGAACACTCCTGTTATTCCTTCGAATTACCCCTCCCATCCCCACTCTTTTTAGATTTAAGTCCCTCGCGTTAAAACGTATCCACGAATAGAAACCAAAATTGGGATATCTGATTTTTAGTCCATATTTTTTTTCACATGAGAGGTTTTTATTTTATCACCGCACCTTACTACCCGTTTGGGTTATACGCTTATTACGTTAGTGGTTTTAGGGATTAGAAAGACTATATTGAGAGGAAGTGTACCCACATTTACGAGGAAGGTAGAGTGGAAAACCATTTGGGAAAAACCACCCTCAGTACACCCAACCGAGATTCGAGCCTCTATCTCCTGGTCATTGGCAGTCTAGTCTACTGCGAGAGAAGCGCCTTAGACCACGCGACCACCGAAACGGATACGAGAGTTGTTAATCAGTCGAACCACATGAGGTAAGAATGAGCCGCACCGGTGAGCACGCGGGATAAATGTCAAACTCATCTTGTTCAGCGCACCGGGGTTCGAATCTCTACCGAATGTATTGAGTGTGTTATTTCTTCAACTATTTCCCACTAAGTCATACCTTCCTAATCTCTAATCAGTTAGTGTAATTAAATAAGTACGACGTTAACAGGCACAGGGGTAATGCAACGGAGTATAAAGGGTTCGATCCCACCAGAGCTGCAAAGAGGTTATTTTTTGTCACATTTTGGTTTCCATAACTTTTTACTAGAGATGGGACGCTCGAATCCTATGGTATTCGAGAAATTTGATATTTGAAAATCTCGCAAAAAAAAAAAAATCCTGAATCTAAATATAAAGAAGTTAGATGGAACTCAGATGCAATTTTTTAGGAATTATATAGATGCGTGTAGTTAGAAAAAAAATGACAATTTAGCTTCATTTATGTAAAAAATCAAAGAACAAAATCACCAATTTTTATTTTATAAATGTTTTATTATTTTATTTATGTCAATTTGTTTGCTTTTTTAAAAATATACTTCTCAATTATTTGACAAACTAAAAATGTACTTTTGAAGATTCGAGAATTCGAATTTGGATTGGAGATTCGAAAGAAAATTCTGGATTCAGATTCGAGAAATATAGAATTCGGCCCCTACAGTTTTTACAAACGAGAATCATTGAGGAATCGTTAAAGAAAGATCACAAGCGAAAATATTTGTATATATATTACAATTCCAGTCTGGTTACAAAATAAAAATATTTGACTTTGCGTTCGGCATCAATTTTTTATGGCTCCTCTCCTACATAGATTTTCACATCAAGCTCGCTAATATGGGCTGTCAGCAAGGGCTTTCATGAAAAAGGACCACATACACATACATTTTTCAAAATCACACTAAAAAAAAGGGAAGTGGGGGGAGGGTATAACGTAGAGAGAATGATGTCACTTTTAAGTATAATTTATTTGCAGGTGCACATAAAAAAGATGTAAAATGAGCCTGGGATGAAGGTGAAATAATAAATGGGCCAACATCGCACAAATGCAACTGTCTTGTCTATTGTCAGTTAGCTGTAACTTGGATATTTTAGGACATCTAAAAAGTTACTGTATACTATTTTTACTTTTCTCTTATCAAGAGAAAGTATTATAATCGTGAACATTTTATGCCTTAAGATTATGATGAATCATTGCGTTTTATCTGTGTCCGAACAAAGAAAAGTGGATTTTACTTATTTTTATGTCTTCATGTCTGTCTGTCTGTCCCTGACCACAGATATTAAATGGTTTTATGAAAGTTGTCCAAAGTTAATATTTAGCTGTTAGAGGGCAATACTTCAGAAGAAGATTTTTTACTCTAGCGCTCAAGTTAAGGATAGTTTACCAATGAGTGTTTTTTTTTAAATTCCAATTTTTTAAAAATAGTTCTAAAGATTTTGATTAAAATAGATGTATACGGAGTGTTCGACCTCCCGAATAACACTATATTCTTAATTTTTTGTTAAAGATTCGTCAAAGTGTAATTTACTGATTAGTTTAAAATGTATATCTTGAGAATGTTCGACATGAAAAATAAAACTGTATACTTGTTTTTTAAGGGAAATTTTGTTTAAGGGTAGTTTACAACTGGTTTATTAAAAATTAGAATATTTCACAACGTCTTTATCGATTTGGCTCAAAATGGGTATTTGGTAAGTTTTTTACATTATAAATAATTTTATATTTGTTTTTCTAAGAAAAACATTTTATAGTAGTTAAATGCTGACTGATTTTCTTGTAAATATTTGAATATTTTTGAAACTAGCTCTAAAGGTTTTGTTAAAAAGTGATATATAGGGCCTATTTTACGTGATAAATAATAATGTATGCTTGTTTTCTAAAATAAGTATAAGTAGGTGTGCATATCTATTAACAACTTCTGTTAAACTTACTCTTTATTACTCAATGGGATTTTGTTCCAGCCTGTTGGGCTTAACACAACTGATAGAATGTATTAGCTCTCTCCAGTGTTGTGTGTGTGCGTGTGTCTATGTGTATGTATATTTAGACATAGATCCAGCCGGTTATGTTTTAGGGTTTACAGTGTCTTACTTTCCTTTTCACTATAATTTCGCAAAACAGTATTCTTTTATTAATTTAGAATTAATTTATAAGGAAATTTATGTTTTAATTAGTACATTGTTTCACTCTTATTTTACAACTAATCAACTCATCTATTTTTTAAGCACTCTTCATAATTTCTGATTTTTCACTTAATAATATAAAAAATATACATAATTCATAATATAGAATAATTATAAAGTAATAAAAATAAAACTGTATAAAAAAATTTGATGTTAAGATCATAGTCCCCGAGTGAACAAATGCTCTTCGGATTATGTGTGTAAAAATTTTAAATTAAAAAAAGTTAATTTAAGGGAAGTTTACTTATAATAAATTATGTAAAATTAGATATTTTTTGAAATTGGCCTTAAAGATTGAGTTCAAAATAGGTATCTGGGAATTGTTTCTCATATTAAATTAGAATACAATTTTGATTTTTACAATTAATATAATTTTATGGTAGTTTAAAAATAACATATTTTTGAAAATTTGAAATTTGTTAAAACTATTTGAACAATTTAGATTAAAATGTGTATACAAATAGTGATTAAAGTGATTAACAAGGTGATGTGGGGTTTTTTATAAGGAAATCTCAATTAAAGGTATGTGCTAGGGGTCCGGGGTTCAATCCTCGGTCCCGGCACAGATTTATCTGATTGCCAAACCCTTCCTTCACCTCTGACAAGACGTGTATTAATCACAACTTGTGAATGTGAGGAATGCCAGGCCTCCACCGTGGTTCGGATTCCACGTTAAACTGTAGGTCCTCCCTTTCATCTCACAATCACCCTACCATTACACATTAGCGTAAGTGCGTATAACCCGGACGGGTAGTAAGACGCGGTGCTAATAATAATAATAATTAAAGGTAGTTTAATGAGAACCTACTTTTGAAAATTTTACTTCAAGATATTAGAAAATGTGTGCGATTATTACATACCAATTATTTTTGAAGTGTTACCAAGTCTTATATCTTATAAAATGAACGAATATAGCCACGTTTTTTAAATGTCGGCTGCTCTTTACTTACTAAATTAGAGCTAATTTCCAAAAACTTAGAACTTAATAATTTTATGGAACTATAAGTAGAAGATTTAACAATATCTTAAGGAGTTTTACCGAATCGGCCAGCGGAGTGATATTGGTAAGCCTGCAGCCGTCTCGCTTCTTATATAATGTAGGTAATAATTACATAGCTACCCACTTCGGTGGCTGCATGATCTAAGGCGTCACTTTGGCAATAGACTAAACTGCCGATGACGGGGAAATCGGCGTTCGAGTCACGGATGGGAGTACTAAGGTTTTTTTTAAATATTGTTTTCTACTCTCCCTTCGTGAAAATTCAGGTACACCTCCTCTAAAATTCCACCTTCCTCTTCTCTAACATATTAGCTTAAAAGTATGCGTTTAGCTTGAAAGGATAGTAAAAGGTGGTGTAAAAAAAATTGTTGCGGTTTTTGTCCCGGCGTCTTACTACCCGTTCGGGTTACAAACATATGAACTAATTATATTAAGGTGCTATGAATGAGAAAGGTGGAACTTAGAGGAAGTGAACCCAAATCGTCTTGGAGGGAGAGTGGAAAACAATTTAGGAAAAATTACCTTCTTATCAATAAACTCATTCAGGATTTTAAAACCGATCTTCCCGTCACTGACCGTCTAGTAAATTGCGAGAACTATGCCTTGGACCATTTGAACTATATTTGGGCATTAGGTCCTATAAATTTCAGGTATGGGTGGCCCACCGGCAAACTCACCAAGACCTTACGCGGCCCTCGGTCAGTAGAATATCGGGCATGACTTTATTTTATTTTTATTTTGTTTAGCACCGCGTCTTACTACCCGTTCGGGTTATACGATAGTGGCTGTTTATAAAAGTTTCTCCCTTTTGGCGACCGACGTAATGGCTGAGTCTGTAGAGTCTTGTGAAAAATGTGTCTTGCGTTTTAATGAGAAACTAAAAAACGCAGTTGGTAGAGCTACTGTGTCTGGAGTGGAGTTTTCCTCAACTGTAAATATTTTGAAGATTAAATACCTTTAAAAGATATTTTAAGTGATCTTCCCCAAACACCTCCTGCGCGGAAAGTTTTTGAAAGTTAGATGCCTCTATAAAATAAATTTTGAAGTTGGTTTTTAAGTGTATCATATTCGAGAATATTAGGGGGTAGTGAAATAAATCTAGAGGTAGCTAATTTTTTCTGGAGGGTTGAGTGGGGGGATAATTACCCCTCCACCCGCTCCTCTCCCTCCCCCCCCCCCCGGCTCCACCACCACTGATTCTAATCCGTGGTCTGGCAATGAAACTATCTTGGCTTAGAGGCCGCAACGATCGAGACTGTAAAAGGGATTATGTCTTACCTTTGGATGTCTCTGGATCGAGGCCCGTTTGGAGACGTTGGATGATTGGCGGTTGTATACGAAAGATTTGGAGTCCTGTAAAAAAAAAATCTCTCATCAAATTGGATGATTTTTTTTTTCAGTAGTGCTTCTTAATAAAACGCTTTAAGTAGGTTGGTTTGAGGAAAAATAGACGAAGAGTATAACTGATAGAATTTTACCAGCATTGATTTATTAATAGGATTAATATAATATTGCGCGTCTGGGCTACATCAATCGTAGCCCAGTAGTGGAGAGGTTAGCCAATACTAATGTACCGTTGCCCAGGGGACGCCCGAATGTACTTATCGTACATCCTTTCCGTGGAGGCTCTTCCATGTCCCGGTGAGATGAGATGATGGTTATAGTGAGTATGAGAGTGTGGAACAAGTAGAAACACTTAAATCTAATTTAAGCCTAACTAACCAATCCTTGGTGACCGTTGGGATTATTCCCCAAGGTGCCAGGCGTCGAACCCGTGTCCCCTAGGCTCGTAGCTAGGTGCACTGACAACCACATCACCGGGCCGGCTATCAATAGGATGGAAAACTGGTCTAATGATATGGAAACCATGACTAAATGTTGAACATATTTTGTTATTATGTCAACCCATATTAATTTAAGAAGGAGATTAAGGTGCGGCAAAAAAGGAGCGCGAGTAATTTGATAGTTTTTATAGCTTTAAATTTTATTTGGCCAAAATAAATAAATATTTCTCCAGTAACAACATAGAGTTTAGTTTTATACACATGCTAGTATCAACAGATCTTGAATATCTGTCAAAGGTGTCCTGGAATTTTGTCAAAACTTTTTAAATGAAGAGGAAAAGCTTTGACAAAATTTCAGGACACCCTTGACAGATATTCAAAATATGTTGATACTAGCATGTGCAGAAAACTAAACTCTATGTTGCTAATGGAGAGATTTTTGATTTATTTTAGCAAAAAATGTCAATTTTATAAAAACTTAAAAAATACTTCCGCCCCCTTCGGCCGCACCTTAACGATCTAGTGGTTTCTTTACACCGCATCTTAGTACACATTGGGGTTATACGCATATAGTCATCACGCTATTAAGATATGTATATAGAGTAGATGTACCCACATTTGCGTGGAGGAAGAGTGGAAAGCCATTTATGTAGAGTCCCGCTCAGCCCACCCAACCGTGATTCAAACCCAGGAAATCTAGTCCGACACGAAAAGGACACACGCTAGGCCATTCAACCACCGATACGGGTGACTGGTTTTTGGGTTGTTTGGTTTGTCTTGTAATAATGTCGAGATATACCAGGGGTTCTTAGCCTGGGGCACACGAACTTAAAAGGGTCCGTAGATGGATTTCAAAGGGTGCGTTAACTTGCGGGAACAACAGCATTCACACTGATATGTCTTTAAAAAAATTAAATTTATTTTTAACCTTCCTATATTGTTATTTAAATGTTTTAGTAGAGAAGAACATAATTATATTACTATATGACAAAATTGGATTTTTAAAATATATTTTTGTAATTATGTTACCAGCTTAAGTAGCTGAATGGTCTAGAGTCTAGACTCTCTAGAGTGTCACTTTCATGTTAGACTGGCTGCTGATGACGGGAAGATCGGGGTTAGAATCCCTGTCGGGTCTACTGAGGGTGGTTTTACATAAATGGTTTCCCAATCTGTTTCCACCCAAATGAGGTTAGATTAAATAGATGGCTATAGGAATATTATGAAGAAATTTCTAATAGTTTAGTTGGTACTTTTTATTTCAGACAATTTAAAAAGGGGGGGGGGC
This sequence comes from Timema podura, assembly GCA_033556935.1. Classification (NCBI taxonomy): domain Eukaryota; kingdom Metazoa; phylum Arthropoda; class Insecta; order Phasmatodea; family Timematidae; genus Timema; species Timema podura. The sequence continues at coordinate 22,121,511 of JAVRXN010000013.1, read as the reverse complement.
AAAGAATAATTACAAGTGTACTGAGGACAGGGAGATCGGGGTTTGAATCCCGGTCGGTTCTACTGAGGGTGGTTTTCCCTAAATGGTTTACCACTCTACTTCAACGCAAATGCTGATAGATTACCTTTAAATTGCTTCCTTCTCATCAATATCCCATTAGAGTAATTATCATATTATATGCTTGTAACCTGAACAGGTAGTAAGACGCGATGATAAAAAATTGGTTTATCTTGTTACCCTAATTAATATATTTTATTAATTTAAAAATACTCTCCCTCTCTTTCCCACCTTCCCCTTGTTAGTAAAATCTAGGACAAAATACAACATCGGTTCGCTTAAGGGTTAAAACCAACATGTCGAGATTTGAATGTAGCAAACTTTGTCGATTCGTCTTTCCTTTGACACACACACAAAAAAGGGGGGGAGAGGGAACCACCAAAAATTACGCCCTCACCCCCTTTTTTTCCTTTGAATAACACGCTAGACGGATCATCCAATTACGTGAGTAATGTTATTGTTCAAAGGTGCCTCGTCATTAAGTGACTATTAGCGCCTTTGTCAATACGTACGACCGCGGCTGCTAATTAATCATTAGCAGCGACTGAAAAACAACATCGAATCAACAAAATCACAGTCAAGGTAAACTAAAACATTAACTTCAAAGGAAGAGAGCAAAACACAAGCCTTTGTTCATTTGTTTTGAGATATCCAAATTTAATTCTTACATGAAAAAGTAAGTTTGTAAAAACAATATATAACGCCATTGTTTAAGGAAAGTAAAATAATGATTAAATAAATAGAACGACACAACTGTCGAAAACTTTCTCATATAGTGTATCTGTTGGACGCAAAGCCCGAAAACGGCCAATGGACGGATTTTTTGCTCAATCATTGGTTTGGATGTTTTAAAATGACCAAAGCCTGAAGTCCTATTCAATTTCAGGCTTTGGCCGTCTCAAAACAACCAAACCTAAGATAGTGCAGTTATTAAACGACCAAAGTTGAAAATAAAGTCGTTAGCTTAGGTTAGTCTATGTTAGGTTAGGTTAGGTTAGGTTATGTTAGGCTTCAAAAAAACCAATTTTGTCAGGTGGTCTTGATAATTTAAAATACATCTGTCCAGTTCTGTTTGCATATCAATGAGATCTACTTGCCTTCTTGGATTCATGTGGTTGCTAAAAATTGGGCGCTCGCCACCCGTACAGTCTGATCGAGAAACAAACTAAAATGTTATTCAAAAATGTTATTTCAAGCTTTGGTCACTTAGTAATTCCACACTCCTAAGTTTGGCTGTTTGGAGACGGCCAAAGCCCGAAATTGAATAGAATCCTAGGATTGAGCAAATAATCCGTCCATTGGCCATTATCGGGCTTTGCGCCCAACATATCCATCAGTCTACTGTTCCAATGAAATTATATTCAAATCAGCTTCGTAGAACTGTTCTACGCGAATTATTGAACGGCAAATATTTCCACGAAGAGGTCGTTCCCAAAATCATACATAATGGGTTTGACTTGATTCGTCGAAGAATATTCTCAGAAGATATAGTCTACACATTTAGTGCCAAATATTTTTTATTATTATTTGAATTGTTTGAAGCGCACTCACTGAATCGACTGATTATATCAGCACACGACCTATAAGCTAACTCAAATCTAGAACAGACACAACACTCAGTCCCCAGACCATTAATCCATCACTGTGTGAAAGGAAACCAACATTACCCCAATGATATATTTTTTTCAGCCATGCCGTGAATTGAACCTTTGTGGTCGTACACGCTCCCGAATGAGCCAAGGTGTCAGTCTAAGCACAGAATAAGGTTTTTAAAAAAATCAAAGTAAATTTAGAGAAAAAGGGCAACTTGAACCAAATATCAACAAAGACATGCATCGCTCGGTTCACGGAGTAAACGTCAAGCTCATATATTCTGTTTTCCTAGTGATGGGGTTGTGGGGGCTCGAATCCCAACAGGGTGGGCTGTGGATGTTCTTCCTAACCGTTTGTCAGTCTGCCTCCACGCAAATGTGGATGCAGTTAATCAAAATTCTACATAGCTTCATGTCATTAGTGTATTTAAATGCGGAGGCCGGGACGTTGAGCAAAAAAATAATAATATCTTTAAAAATAAGTTGTTAAGGTGGGATGGAAGGAGATGCAAGGAAGACCAGTGTTTTTTTCAGTTTTTATGGCAAAACATTTGTTTGTCCAAAATTAAATAGAAAATTTCTCTAGTACAAAATTAGAGTTTAATTTTCTTCACCTGCTGATATCAACTGTCCCTGAGTATCTGTCATGAGCATGGTGGCATTATCTAATACAGCGTTTCCCAAAAGGTGTTCCACGGAACCCTGGGGTTCCGTGGAAGGGTCAAAGGGGTTCCGAGTTCAGATCTTCGCGTTCAATTGTCAGACATTAAGCCTAATTTTAGTGCTATTATAAGTAAATATGTGAAAAAATTTCATTCTTCACATTAAATAGTTACTTTTTTTTGTACGATAAATGTTTTATAATACTTATAATAATAATTTTTTATTTATAATTATTCTTTCTTTTCATGTCAAACATGAAAATATTCAAACTACACTACAAGGTACAATCACTTTTGTTATTATCAAAATGGGGTTCCGCCAAAAAAAGTATGATCAATTAGGGTTCCGTGGCCAAAAAAAATTGGGAACCTCTGATCTAATAAACATTTTAAAGTGAACGAAAACATTGTCATTAAATTCCAGAACACCCTTGACAGATATTCAAAAAAATTTTAGGTCGCCATGTGAAGAAAATTAAATTTTACCTTTGTACTGGAGCAATATTTTATTTATTTTTGCCATAAAAAACTGCAAAAACACTGGCCTTTTTTCCGCGTCCCATTCCATCCCAACTTACTCTCTTTTTTTGGTTATTGTCATTCTAGGTTCAGTTAGTGTGAATGTCATGTATTGATGTAATAATTTATTCTAAAATTAATCCGTTTAAAAAAAAATAGAGAAAAAAAAATATTTGTATTAACTAAAATATATGTAATTTTTATTGGAACCATTTGTACACGTCGTTCACTGAAAACCACAGCGATGATAAAGCAGAGCTGTAATTCCTAGTTACAGCGTCGTGTTCTTTCGAGTTTTACCCCATTGGACAGTTTTCCCTCGCAAATAAAGAGAGAGAGAGATTAGAGCACTAAAGAAGAGCATCATGAATATTTCAGCAAAGGCTACCGTGGGGTGGGGAGGGGGGGGAGGCGAAGGAAGGTCAAAGTGACCCTAGGTGGGCTACAGCCAGTATTTGCATGAATATTGTCTGACAGTACTCCCCCGGGCGATGGAAGGACGCGATGGTGTCTAAAAGAGGGGGAGGAGGGGTAAGGGTGGTGGCAGGGCAATTAACTAATTACTCTGTACCCTGAATAAATTTTTTTTTTAAAAACATCGAGGGGGAAGGCGAAACTTTAGCACTTTCACCGAGAGCGTCATAACGTTTCATCAACAACATTGGTTGAAGCTTGATTCACACGTCTGCTAAGAGTGCTGTAGCAATTCATACGCCAGAAGATGAATAGAGGCATCGAAATATCGCGAACTTTTTTTTGTTGTGAAATTTAACTTGGCACAGCACATAAAAATTAATATCAAAACTATTTGAATTTGATTGTAGTAATTGGGTTTGTTATTCTACATACGTGAACTAACAGGGAATTAAATGTTTTCGCGAAATTTACTACTTGGTATTTTTTTTAAATTAGTGAATTTTGTCGATTTTAATGAGAACTTAACATTATTAAAACCATACACACATTACTCAATAGCATGCTTTTTTATTTTATCACTGCGTCTTAAAACCTGTTCAGGTTATACGCAGATATAATTACTCTAATGAGTTAGGGATGAGTAAGGATGGATTTAGAGGAAGTGTACCCACATTTGCGTGGAAGGAGAGTGGAATACAATTTCGGAAAAACCCACCCTAGGTACACCCGACCGGGATCTGAACTTAGATTTCCTAGTCTAGTCTTAACACGAGTGTGACTCATTAGACTATGTGCCCCTGACGCCGGGGAAATTGTTTTATTTAGTACCAATCAGAGTCTCTTGAATTGCAACCTGAAATAGAACAGCTTATTAGCAACATAATTTTCTTAACGCCTCATTTGGCAGCGTAGTCTGTCTACTAAACTAAGGGTTCCATGTTCAACTTCCGGCGTAGCCAAAATATTTATTGTTGGTAAAATGTGGGTTCTCCATTTTTTCACATTGATTACCCACACACACACACACTAAATCCAACCGGGATAAGGCGTAAAGCTCATCTGATCTAAGTTTTGTTGCTGACGTTGAGGTCCGGGTTAGAATCCCGGCTAAGTGCTTTTGATTAAAATGTATCTCTCAACGCTAATGAGGGATACATTATCTCAAAACTATACCTTTCTCGTCCTATACCCGATAAGTGCAAATATTCGAATAGTCCGGATGGGTTGTAAGAGGCAGTGGACAATTTAAATTTAATAATGCACCAATTTAACTCAATTGTATCCAGTTATCTTATCTGAAATTTATCTCATGGTCCGTAGTTAAAAGCTATTCATAAAACATTCTTTTTTAATTAATATGCTATTTCAGCTAATCGAGAGATCGTGTATAAACTGCAGTATAAATTGATTACTACGATACTTTTTCTGACTTTGTCTTATGAGATATATTTATATTTTCTACCGTTGCAAATGTCCGACACTAATCTAATTAAATGTATTTAAAGGGCGTCAACGAGCTTCATTTCTAAAATAATCTGATTAGCAATTAATTTGAAACGAAACTTAAAGGTTTAGCTACACTGCAAGGATGTATAATATAGCATTTTTTGATGAATGATGTTGAAAAATATAGCTCACGTTTTGAAGATAATGCGATTAAAATAGATAAAATATTTTGTTTGGAAACAAACTAGAATCGCATATTTTCTTTCAATTAAATCATTGCGCTTGCTTTTGGAGGTCTTGATAATACAGGAAACACAATGTATACCCTAATTTTCTTAAGGATGGACATATTGACAGCTAGAAAAAGTTATTGTATCTACTTTTTTTTTTAGCACCGCGTCTTACTACCGGTTCGAGTGATACGCTTATGTACTAATCACGCTAGTAGTTTTAAGGATTTGGGAGGCTATATAAAGATAGTGTACCCGCATTTTCGTGGAAGGAGAAATGAAAAACCACCATCAGTACACCCGATTGAGATTCGAACCTCGAGCTCCCCGTCATCGGCAGTCTAGTCTACTAAGAGAGTTAGAAAATACGGCCACCGAGGCTGGTACCAATGAATATTAACTGCGCCTCCATCCCATCTCTTATCTGCCCTCATTTCAATATTTTTTTATGTAATCGTTATTGATTTGCCGGTGAGCCTCAGCAAGACTACATATTCTTCATCATAATCATTTACCACTTTTAGCATTCTGACCGGTCTGTGTGTTTATGAGTCCCCTTCACTTTCTGCCATTCTGTTCCTTTTATTATAATATCTCTTCTTATTGTATCAATCCATCTCATTCGTGATCTTTTCCCTTGGTCTCCTCCCTTCTTCTACTGAATTTTCCATCTTCTTAGATAAGCCACTGGGCTACATACTGAAAGCGCACAGTCCGAAATTCTGTTACCTGATTTTGAGTATATCAGAAGCACACAAGGTACAGTAGCCCCACGGCTTCTTTGGTTCTGACTGACAGTTCAACAGCTGACTTCTGACAGTCAACATTCAGGTATATACCTAAATTTTGACTGTCAGAAGTGACAGCTGCTAAACACGTGTTTTTTGCAGATCATATGGTTCGGCGTAGGGATACATAATTTGGTCTGGTAAACTTTTCAAAGCAGTCAGCTGTCAGTCAGCACCAAAGAAGCCATGGGGCTACTGTAGTTTGCACCATAAGCGCGCCATTGTTTATAGTCTCCGAGCTCCATATGGCAACACCGCTTGTTGGTTCGTTCACAAACGGACACATAATCTATTTCTATTTTATTCATTTGTGGTATTTAAAGTGCATTTTTAAACCGACTGGTTGTATCAGCACGCGAGAATTTCTGTGAGCGAGAATGAAAGAGCTCACCAATTTTGCCGGGAACGGTATTTTTTTTCTACCTTTCAGGGTTCTTTTACGTGCCACAACTGACACGGGACCCACGACTCTACTTACCCTCCGAAGGAAGTTGTGCTATGGACTATTTCAATTTGATTATATTGTGTCTGAAATCTAACCAACCTAACCTAATCCTCTAGTTTTTTATTTTATTTAATTATTTTAAAGAGTAATAGGGTTGTTTACAACACATGTTTACCATGTTGCCACGTTATGCAGTTTTTTTTCCTTTGCGCTATTGATACAAGGTCTAGGGAGCTTATGATCCATATCTTCGTGCGCTTTTAATCAAGCTCTAGGTGCTCTTTTGATACAAGGTCTAGTTTAGTTGAGTTTTTTTATACAAGCCTAGGTGCTCTTTTGATACAAGTCTTGTCCAGCTTTTGATACAAGTTCTAGGTACTATTTTGATACAAGGTCTAGTGCTCTTTGGATACAAGTCTTGTTGGCTTTGATAAAAGTTATAGGTGCTCTTTTGATACAAGGTCTTGTTGAGCTTTTGATACAAGTTCTAGTATATTTTGATACAAGGTCTAGTTTAGTTGAGCTTTTTATACAAACTCAGGTGCGCTTTTGATCTATATCTTCATGCACTTTCGATACAAGCTCTAGGTGCGAATTTTATTCAAGGCTTGTTGAGCTTTTGATACAAGCTCTATGTGCGCTTTTGATATTTTGATACAAGGTCTTGTTGAGCTTTTGATACAAGCTCTAGGTGCACTTTTGATCCATATCTTTGCGCTCTTTTGCTACGAGGTTCTCTCCTGTTTTGCGCCTTAGATGTTATCCAATCTAATGGACTATAAAGACTCAAAAACCCATGTGTTAGGATTATATTTGACCTTCGACCGCATGATCATTTATCTCCTTACTATAATAGATTAACTTGGTTACGACGAGCTCTCCACTCGCTTACTGTTATAAAAAAAACTAGAAATGGGAAATTTGATTCCTCGATTCTTCGATACCTACCGATTCTTGAGGTTATCGAGAAGATATCTCGATTCCTAAAATATTCGTGAAAATGATCGTGAATGCTTTATTAAGAGATGAATGAATATCAGATATTACAAGCCGTCCATACATGTAACAATTTTTATCGTTATTTACTTAATATATTTTTGTAATAAAATTTATAAAAGTACTAATCAAAATTCAAAAATTCAAAAATTGTTGTTTTGCTTCAATTTCTAAATATGTTTCCCAATACATTCCAGAAACAAAAACAAACCTCTATATTAACAGATACCAACCCTGCGTTTAGAAATATATTGCGATTGCTTTGCAAATATACTGTCACAACGTAAATAATAATAATAATAATCATATAGGTGAAGTTTATTTTAAAATTTTAAAGCATAAATTAAAATCATCACTGTGATTTGTAAAGCCAAAAATGTTTCAAAAGTCTAGTTAATTAAAAGTAGTTTTTAATTTTATATTGTAGGCCTATTCCTGTAAGAATCGAGTATTTAGGAATCTAGATAAAAATTTATGAATCGGAATCGGAATTGAAAAACTGGTATCGTCCCATCTCTATAAAAAAAAACCTATCGGCCTCCAACTCCCCACAATACTTCTCTTTTCCGTATAAGGTCACTCAACCCTAAATCATAATTTTACTACTCGCTCATAATATAACTCAACTTTTACGTCTTATTCCACGTCATCGCTCCGATCACTACTAAAACTCTTTCAGCATTTCAGCTTCTCGTTCATAGAATACCCTGACAAACGGTTTGAATATTGAATGGCTTCAAAGTAAAACTTGCAGAGTAGAGGAGTTCATTCGTGAAATTGAGAAATGTGAGAATTGTCTGATATTTGTTGGTGTGTGTGTGCGTGCGTGGCGTGTGCGTGCGTGTGTGTGTGTGAAAGAGAGGGAGAGAGATGTGTGTATTTGTGTGTGTGAAAGAGAGGGAGAGAGATGTGTGTATTTGTGTGTGTGAAAGAGAGGGAGAGAGATGTGTTATTTGTGTGTGTGAAAGAGAGGGAGAGAGATGTGTGTATTTGTGTGTGTGAAAGAGAGGGAGAGAGATGTGTGTATTTGTGTGTGTGAAAGAGAGGGAGAGAGATGTGTGTATTTGTGTGTGTGAAAGAGAGGGAGAGAGATGTGTGTATTTGTGTGTGTGCTTACTTCCCATCATAAAGAACTCTTACTACACACGGTCTAGCAATATTATACTATATTTCTATTTTACGTCATTTTTTTTTGCACTCTTTACTCACCCATTTCGGTGACCGCATGGTCTAAGGCGTTACCCTTGAGGTAGAACAGACTGCCGATGACGGAGAGATGGAGGTTTGAATCTCGATCAGGTGTACTGTGGTGGTTCTTACAAAATGGGTTTCCACCCTCCCTCCACACAAATGCGGCTACACCTATTCTAAATTCGACCTTCCTCATTCTTAACTCTTTAGCGTAATTAGGACATATGTGTTTAACATGAACAGGTAGTTAGACGCGGTGCTAAGGAAAAAAATATTCTAAAAAACTTTACAACGCAAGGCTTAACGTATTATTACAAAGAAGAGAATCCGGCAGAGTTTAGAATTGCTGAATAAGTTTCTTATTGTGGTGACCAGACTATACAGCAAACTACCAATGACCTTCTATTGTCTTTGATTAAGATAACAAACCATGTGGCCCTGCTTATCAGAAGTTAACTTAGTAAACGGATAAATCAACACGTAAATGAATGTATAGTCCGATTTAGGTGGGAAGGACCTTTATTTTAAGGCTATGAAATGTTATTAGAACTATTTTTAATATACTTTTCATAACAAGTATCATCACTCCCACTCCAGTGGCCGAATGGTCTAAGGCGTCACTCTCATGTTAGACTGGCCTTTTGAAGATGGAAAGATTGGAGTTCGAACCCCGGTTGGGTGACTGAGGGTGTTTTCCCCAAAGGGTTTCCCACTCTCCTTCCAATCAAATGCGGGTAACTTACATATAAAACGCTTCCTTACTCATCACTACCCCATTAGAGTAATGATTTAAAATTATTATTGCACGTCTGGGCTACACCATTCACACCCCATTTCGTGAAGAGATTAGTTGGTACTAATGTACCGTTGCCCAGGGGACATCCTTTCCGTGGATGTTCTTTCCATGTCTCGATGACATAAGGGAGTGGAACCAGTGGAAACACTTAAACCTGACTTATACCTAACTAACCAAACACTGGTGACCGTTGGAGTAATTCACCTTACGGGTAAAAATACCCAAGGTATGAGCCGGGAACCGAATCCGGGACCCTTAGGCTCGTAGCCTGGTGCAGTGACCACTACATCACGGGCCCGGTTAGTGTAGTGAACATAATTGCGTATAGCCTGAACAGGTAGTAAGATGTGTTGATTAAAAAAAGGGTATCAATTTTCACAGAAATATCCTTTGAGAAAATTCAAACGCATTTTTTGTAGCCAAAATAATTGCTAGTATTTTATTATTATTATTGTTATTTAATAGGTATTGATAATATTTATCAAAAGTGACAGCTGCAGATCATATGAATTGACATATGAATATGTAAAAGTATATAAAGTAACTTTTTTGGTCTGTCAGGTAAAGGCCTTTTCTATGAAAATTAGACTATACATATGTAATAACTAGTAATATAGTAAAATGTTTTCAATATTGACTGCAAAAAAAATATGTTTGTTATTTTCACAAAAGTTCCTTCGTACCATAATACCACTATAGTTATTTGTTTGGCGCCTGGCTTGCGATGGCTTCCTACCAGAACTTATTGGCAAACCGTGGTGGAGATAAGGCCCCTTCCCCTGCCGCAACCCTTGGGGTTAAGACGGAACGTGGTGACACTATTGAGCGTAGCGGCCAAAAGAATATGACGTTACAGACCCCTGAACAAACATGGATGGAACTTGACCTTAAGATAAATCATGTAGACGAACTCTTGGGGAGAGTTTCACCAGCCTCGAGCACGGAGCGTGCGTGACGCAGTACAGCTCTACTCTGGCGGTAAACAGGCTTACCAACTGCAAGACAGAACATTTAAGTCTGTGGGGTAGGCAACACGAGAAAATCCAAGTGATTTTGCAGTTTTTATAGCAAAACTTTTTTTTTTGGTCAAAATAAATATAAAAATACTCTGGTAAAAACATAGAGCTTAATTTTCTTCGCATGGTGATACCAACAGTTGTTGAATATCAATCATGAGCAAAGCGGAATTATATTAGAAACCTTTCTAAAAGAAATGAAAAAGTAATCATAAAATCCAGGATAGATATTCAACAAATGTTGAGGTCACCATGTGAGTAAAATTAGACTATGTTTCTACTGAAGCAATATTCTATTTATTTTGACCCCCCCAAAAAAAGTTTTGCTATAAAAACTGCAAAAACACCTATTCTCGCGTCCCCTACATCACCACCTTAAGAGCGTTCATCAAAAGCCAATCATCTCTGTGATATAGTTGGCTAGAAAGAGTACATTTACACGAACACTATTGCACGTGGATCATTTCTGATTTAACATTAATGGAGATAAAGAGTTAGTGGAAGCTCTTAATACTGAACATGGTTGAAATATCAAATTATATTTGGATAAAAATCTGCGTTGAAAAAGCCGTTTTTGACCATTTTGAATGGCTTCACAGATAAGAACTGTGCACAAATCTTAATTCTGTCATAATAGGGACCTACTGTAGTTATTGAAAGAAACTGTATCGCTTTGTCCCCCATTGTCATCACGGAAAATTTCGAGTAATCACTCGAATACTAATGCACTGTAACACATTTCTGACATATCTGGTCTTTTCTTTTCCCTTTTACTCCCATAATACCTCGCGCGAGCCGGAGCTGAGTTGGGCCTGTATGATGGACGCTCTTAATAAGAACGCTATGAAATGCATTCCCTCCCACACACACACTTCTACACCTTAAAAGCCCCTTTTTGGGGGTTACGAGGATAGGGGTGCACCGTGTCTAACTACCCTTCCGGACTATCCGAATATTTACACTCTTTGGGGGATGAGGAATTTGCAATTTAGAAGACACTTTTATTTGCGTTGAGGGAGAGCGGGAAAATAATTTAGGAAAATCCACCCTCAGTAGATCCGACAAGGATTCCAACCCCGGCCTCCTTGTAATCGGCAGTCTAGTTTATTGCTAGAGTGACGCCTTAGACCACGCGGCCACCGAAGCGGGTAGCTGGGTTTTGCTTGGTTAGTTGGTTCGTAAAGTCAAAGGTCCCCACTTCGATTCTCATGTTTGGATATACCTAATCTATGTTAATTTCTACACGAAGTGCACTTCAAGAGATACCTCAAGGTCCAAGTATTTCATTCAATCAATGTGTACCGTGATGCGTTTTTTACTACTTTCTTTTAAGTGTTAAAAAGGTTGGCGGTTACGATTATAATATGTAATAAACCCGTGGTACTTGTAAAGTTATTTACATATTCATCACCGAGCCAGCAGCAACACCCCGCCTGTGGGCGTCACCAACTAAAGGCGCCAGTCTCGTCTGGTTTGGTTTGCAAGGTGAGGAGGGAGGAAAACTGCTCGTATTAGTCTCTCTCTCCCTCTATCTTTTTAATTGTCTCCCTATCCCCTCTCTTCTATATTCTTTTTCTCCAAATTTTCTCTCTTCTTCTTTATTCCTCTTTATCTTATCCTTCTTTCATTCTCTTATCCTCTCTCTGTCCCTATATATCCGTCTCTCTTACTCTATATACCTCTTTTTTCTCTATATTTTTCTTCATCTCCATCCCCATTTATCCTATCCTTCTCTCACTCTCTTATCTCTTTAACTTCTTCCATATCCCTTTCTCTTTCTTAATATCCCTCTTTTTTCTTATCCCTCTTTCTTTTTCTCCACTCCTCTTTCTCCCTGTAACTCTCTTCCTTGATATTTATCTTTTTTCTCCATCCCTCTGTCTCCCTATCCTTATCGCACGCCCTATCCCTCTTTTTCCCTATTTTTCTATCATTCCCTATGTTTCTACTTCTCTCCTATCCTTCTTGCTTTTTCTTTCTCCTTTTTTTCCCTTTCTATACTTCCCTCCCTATTTTTATCTATTCCTTCTTTTCTTCCTTTTTCCCCTAATAATTTATTTCATCATCTATTTTTTCCTCTCTATCACTCTTTCTTTCCTCTATCTCTTTTTTCCTATCCTATTTTGTCTCCCTATGAAATCTTTTCCCTCTTTATTTATTCCTTTTCATCTTTCTCCCTCTCTATTTCCCTCCTTATCTCCCTTCCTTTTTCCTCATCTCTCTCTTCTCTTTACTCTTCTCTCTCCCTCCTTGTTCCTTCAGCTTCCCCTGCTCCCCTCATTCTTGTCTCTTCCCCTCCCATTTATCTATCTTTCAGAACACGAACATGTGAGGACACTCTTTCAATTCTACCTTGCTCGTTTGTATTCCGTAAGTAAAGATATGCGTAGGAGCCGGATGGGTAGTAAGACCCGGTGGAAGAGAAACAAGTGAAGGCTCACAGCCTGGCGACGGGAGATGATTTCACGTTCTAATCCTTGTTTTCTTACCGAGGGGACTAATTTGCATCCAATTAACCTCCTACTGAGAATGTACACCGGTAAGCATGATAAACCAAACAACCTTCACAGCGTTTAAAACATTAAGTCAACGGAGGTGGGAAAAAATAGAATCTTCAGGTGAAATAGAGCAAGTTGAATAAAAAAAGGATAAGTATGTGCAAAGCTTCGAAATTTCGAATCCGAAACGGAATCTTATTAGGTTTGATTCGAAATTTGAAATCTTAATATATGAAAGATTAGATTATTAGATTCGAGTATGATTCGATGGAATTTAATTCAAAATTCGAATATAAAAGATAAAACATTTGAATTTTTTTAATTAGTTAGAACTAGTTAGAATTAGTTAGAACTAAATATAATTTTAACCTATGAATAAATTTGAATTTGATAACATTTCATTAAAAATTGATAAACTCTGATTTTATTCAGATTGGATTTGAGTTAGTAAGCATTGATGTGAATTTGATTCGAGTTAGTAAGCATCGATTTAGATCCAATTTGAGCTCGTAAACATCGATTCGGATTCGATTCGAGTTAGTAAGCTTCGATTTGGTTTGGATTTGAAATTGAAATGCTTGGATTAGCAAAGGCTTACACATAGAAAAATAACTTTTTTTTAAGAGGGAATGTAGCCAGCCGAGTATTACTTTGAGTAAGGGTAAGAAACTATTTAGAAAAAAAAAACTTTCAGTAGTATCCTTCCTAGAAATAAACCCCTGTCACCTGGTAAACTATAGTACAGTATATGAACGTGACGTTTAGTCCATGTACCAACCGATTCGGGCATCAAAATAGCTTTGTATCCATACGACCGAAGGCTGACTTCATTTATAAGAGATCTTTGACTCAATATGAGGATAGAAAAACTATTTATTTATTTGAGGTATTTAACGTGTACTTTCTTAACCGAATGATTATAGCAGCACACGAGAATTTCTATGAGCGAAAGCGAAAGGACCTACTAATTATACCGGGAAAGGTATTTTCACATAACTTCCAGAGTTCTTTTACATACCACAGTTGACATGGGACCAACGGCTTACACTCCGAAGGAAGTTGCGCTAAGGATTTTTATCACTCAACAAAAATCCATCGACTCAAGCTGGATTCGAACCCACGACCCGCTGGTCCTGAGGTGAGCACTTTACCCCAAGACCCCACCGAGGTCGACCTTAAGCTAGTTAAATCTATTTATTGATTAATTAATCCTTGCATACAAAATTTGTATTTAATATTTAAATTCCTGGGACTATGGTTAAGTGTACTGTCCACTATTAATTTAGTTTGTAATTTGTGGGATTGAGTTCAGAAAGTACGGATTTAATATGTTATTTATTTAAGATCTGGGTGCTCAATTACGTTTTATGTTTAATAGTAAAAGCTTTCACACAACTCAATACTTATTTAATCCAAGAAAACATTAAATTGTGGCTTTAAATATTATAATATCGGGCCCTCTTCGTTTAGCGATTTTAAACAAATAAATATTTCAGGTTCAGTCCACAGTAACGACAGTTTATCGTCATTGCAGTTTATCGCTAAAACAGTTTTCTCGTCCTTTTTTGTGTTCCCACGGACGACACTTTACTACAGTGTCATATTACTACTTTGTGTCATACGCAAAAATGTAAATTGTAGATTATTTAAACAGAAGCACACAGTTTTCCTGTAGCTTGCTTTAACAACATCGCCTACTTGGTGAATTCAAGGATATTTTGTGAAGCGTCTTACTACCTTTTCAGGCTATACGTTTTATTTATAATTTATTTGAGGTAATCACCGTACACTTTCTGAACTGACTGATTATATCAGCACACGACTTAATAAACTAACTTAAATATAGAACAAACACAACATCCAGCCCTAGTCCATTTATTCAACACTGTGAAAGGGTGACACATTCTTCAGCCATGCCAGGTATCGAACCCTGGACCCTCAGCTCAGTAGGCAAACACTCTATCAAATGAGATAAGGTGTTGTACTTTAGGTTTTGCGCATAATATGATAATTATTCTAATGGGGTAGGGATGAGGAAAGAAGCATTATACAGATAATCTACCCACATTTGCGTGGAAGGAGAGTGGGAAATTACTTGGAAGGAAAACGCTCTCAGTAGACCCAACCGGGGTTAGAGTCTCTGTTTTCAGTAGACCAGTCTAACACAAGAGTGACGCCCTAGACCATTCGACCATTGAGTCGAGTCGTCATAACTTGCCAACTTGACTCACCAAGCTAGGCCCTCTAAGCACTATCACACTTTCTCGCCGATGTACTAAATAGAAAGAGAGGAAAGAAAATGAACAGTTCATTCTGCGAGGCCTCTTTTTGAACTACAAACAGCACTTACCCTCTTACCCTGACGAATATAAACACTCCCTCTATTATTTACGCATTTGAAATAATATTTTTCTTGTTTCTTATTTTGTATGGACAAATGCTTCCACGGAATTTTTCAATCTACATCCTGGCAGGAAGATTCATACATTACATTTTCGTAAATTAACTAAATAGCCTGAGCTGTAAGAAATTTTAAAAAAAAATCGTTTATAAAAATTATTTAAAGATCTAAAATCTAGTTTTGTGACAAATTAAGACTATTTTTTAGAATTATTTAAGAATTGATTGGGTTTTCTCAATGTTTTATCATTAAAACTCTCTGAATAGAGCTTAAATACTTAACATGAGAAATCGAATCTTGAATTGCCGCCAAATCAACAGGAAGGCAATGGAGAGGGTGCGAAGTCTATATTTTCATATAAAAAATATTCTCAGATGAATCAATTTTAAATTTTATATTTTTAAATCTAAGCTTTTGTTTATATTGTGATTATTTATATAATAGACAAATATTGAAATGTGTTGCTGGAGAAGATGAGATGGTGGACAGGCAGGGTGACAAATAACAAGTCCTGAGAAAGTGAGCAAGAAGCCCATTTTGGAATGCGATTCTTTGGTGCAAAGCCAACTGGGTCGGGCCCACCCCTAGGAGGAAATGTCTTCTGCACGACGTCATAGAAGGAAAGGCTGAGGGAAAGAGGGGCTTAGGAAGAAGGAGGATTAAATATTGGATACTTGAAAGAAAGAAAACTAATTCTAGAAGCAGAAATTGGAGGCAAAGGACAGGGCGCGTTGGCGGTCAAGTTCAATGACCAAAGGAATGGCTTCATAGACGACAGAACACATAATAAACTATATAAATTCAACACTAAGACCTTCATAGTAGATTAGTACGCCTCAAGTGCGGTGCTATACTAAATTAAGACGTCATCTACGAATTGAATGGAATGCCAGTTATATCGAAATGGCCCATTCCATTTGTTCTAGTGTCGTCTATTTAGTACGACTCGCACTTTAGGACTAAGACTAGAACTGGCCTAGATATATATAAATGTTTATTCCAACTGTATGTAATATTTCATTCTAAGCGAATCTAAGTTTTTTACTATCACAACATGCAATTCAATTACGTACTTTAGATTTGTTAAGGCGGTCGCCTCGGTCAGAGAGAAAGCATCAATCTCTGCCAGGCCACACGGCTTAAAATACAATGGTCTGTGTCGTTTTCTGGAAATAGTCTCTATTTTGTTTAAGCCTATACATACTTTCACCCTTCACTTACAACCACTCTTTTTCATGTCAATAAGAAAGAGGGCAAAGAAATCTACAAACTTTATATCTCAAGGTAAAGGGAAAGCTTGCTGCTAGCTATAGAATATCTTTAAATTTTCTACTGTGAGAATATAAAAAAACTTTACTGTATTTCTTAGAGGAAGGCTAAATCTAGGACCCTTTTTCATCAAGCCTCCGTAAATATACGTATATGTTCGTTTGAAAACGGCTAATGTTACATTTTCACAAAAAAAATTTATTAATAAAACTCAAAGCTATAGGGTTGTTAAGTAAAAAGACCCCTGTTGGAATCCCCCTTATTATGAACATTAATTTGTAAACTATATTCCAACAAAAAATGGCAATGATTGAACACAACTGTGTATTTTTAACTGTCAATATTTTCATTGACGGTATATATATATAAAAAATATATATATATTATATAAATTTATATATTATAACTGTCAATATTTTCATTGACGGTATATATATATATATATATTTATATTAGCACCGCGTCTTACTACCTGTTCGGAATATACGCTTAATAATAATTAGGCTAAATTGTAAGGAATGAGGAAGGTTATATTTAGAGTAGATGTACCAATATTTTGCGTGGAAAACCATTTTGGAAAATACCTCAGTACACCCGACCAAGATTCGAAACTTGATCTCCCCGTCAACGTCTATTCTGAGAGTAGCACGTCAGAACACGCGGTGGGATTTTGATGAATATTAAAAAGGTGAAAAAAGTAATATTCTACTCACTCAATAATGGTTAGTTCTCGTTTCTAAATGTCAGTTCAGATAGAAATTGAATATTTTCCGGCTAAGCTTTGAGGAAATTGATCTCGTGGATAAGGGATGAAGTCTATTCATAAAATATTTGATTATAATATTGGAGTATCTGGTCTAAAGCAGACCTGGTAGCCCCCAGACGTTAGTGAGACTCTTGCATTCAACCGCTAAGCGCTGTAGTCATAAATACGAGCATGCAAAGAGAACAAGAATCATATGGGTTTTTTTATGACTAATTTAATAATATTTCTGGTGTTGACGTCTTTAAAAGAAATTAAGCTGAAATGTAAACTTTAAGACTTCAAGATATATCCCTTCCTTCACCTCTGACAAGATGTGAAATAATCACAACTTGTGAATGTGAGATTTTAACTTGGTATTTTAAATTGTCTTTTATTTTACTTTTTTTTAAACTGTTTGTATTGTTAAGATGTTTTGACTTTGAATTCCACTGTGGATGCTTGTCAGTTCATAGGTTTGTCGTGGTGTTATTTTTGTATGTAATTGACTCATATCACAACAACGCTACCAATGTAAACAGGTATTACCAAATTATGCCAACTTCTTATAAGAGCAAATTATAATGTATTTATATACAATATTTTAAAGGTTACCTAACCAATTTAATTCATACTTGCATTTATTAAATTTCAATAATATCTAAGTCTTACCTTACTATATATATATATCTTGAGCTAGTACTACCCAGTCCACCTCATTAATCATTCCTATCTTGAGCTAGTGCTTACCCAGTCCACCTCATTACACCTATCTTATCTTGGCTAGTTCTACCCAGTCCACCTCATTACACCTTCCTATCTTGAGCTAGTCTATCCAGTCTACCTCATTACATCACTGATCTTCTTCTTTGAAAATTTTTGAGTTTTAACCAATCTCAACCTCATCCACTCCTGCTCTAATTAGACTAGTGGTACAGGACCCCACATTAACAGTTGTCTCTATCTTGAGCTAGTGCTACCCAGTCCACCTCATTACATCCTGTCTCTATCTTGAGCTAGTGCTACCCAGTCCACCTCATTACATCCTGTCTCTATCTTGAGCTAGTGCTACCCAGTCCACCTCATTACATCCTGTCTCTATCTTGAGCTAGTGCTACCCAGTCCACCTCATTACATCCTATCCTTATCTTGAGATAGTTCTACCCAGTCCATCTCATTACACCCTCCCTATCTTGAGCTAGTGATATCCAGTTCACCTCATTACACTCTATCTAGATCTAGTTCTCTATTTTTGAAAATTTATTTGAGGTATTTAACGCGTACTTTCTAAACTGACTGATTATATCGACACACGACTTATTAACTATTTTAAATCTAGAACAGACACAACATCCAGCCCCCAGCCGTTAATTCATCACATAGTGGAAGGGCAAACCCCACATTTAACCAGTGATTAGTTTGTATGTCATACCAGGATTCGAACCCGGAACTATTAGCTCAGTAGACAGACACGCTACTCACTGAAGGTGTTGATGATCACGTGAAAATAGATCTGGTAACTTTTATAGTTGCCAGATAAAAGGCCCTTAATATAAAAATGGGAGTGTAGGCCACCATAAAAAAAAAATCGTAAACAATAAGTGGGTGTTTGTATCCAACCTGTGGAAGGTCATGGTCGCGGACCTCCTTGGGGCCATGACGGGCGTCCTGCAGTTGTCATAATGTGCCCGAGCGTGTCCCTCGGACAGATACCTCTGTAACTTGGCCCTCGCCTGCACCGCCGTGCTCGTCAACTCCAGATTCACGTCTAGATCCCAATCCACGGGCACTTGCCACTGCGACCACTCCAGCATCCAGACTACACCGTGAATATCACGACTCTTTTGTTTTTGTCACGGACCTCCCCCACCGAACGGCTCGATATGACGTTTACCCTTTTGTACACCCGCGAGACAAACCGCCACGCACAGAGTCCACGCCGACACTGTCTCTTTCACTTCACTTTACAGCTGACCGGGGTGGCAGCGACGCGGCGGACATCTAGCGGCCCGCGGCACAAACATACCGCTCATTAGATAACACTTAGCACCTCTTATTGTCTTGACAAAGCGAACAAGCACCTCGTCTGATCCCCCCCCCCTCCTCCCACCGTAAACCCTGGGATGTAAGGGACGTGAGAAAAGGTGTTTTGTTGTAGTTTTTATGCCAACAATTTTTTTGTTGTCAAAATAAATTAAATATATTGCTCCAGTAGAAACACAATAGTTTATTCACGTGGTGGCATCAACAGTTGTTGAATATCTGTCATGAGCATGGCGGTATCGGATGACAAACATTTTAAATGTAGAGGAAAATTTGTCATTAAATTCCAAAACACGCTTGACTGATATTCAACAACTGTTGTTATTATTATTATTATTATTATTATTATTATTATTATTATTATTATTATTATTATTATTATTATTATTGACTTATATTCAATAACTGTTATTATTATTATTATTATTATTATTATTATTATTATTATT
This sequence comes from Timema podura, assembly GCA_033556935.1. Classification (NCBI taxonomy): domain Eukaryota; kingdom Metazoa; phylum Arthropoda; class Insecta; order Phasmatodea; family Timematidae; genus Timema; species Timema podura. Next base: position 22,101,954 of record JAVRXN010000013.1, on the reverse strand, counting down.
ATTATTATTATTATTATTATTGACTTATATTCAATAACTATTATTATTATTATTATTATTATTATTATTATTATTATTATTATTATTATTATTATTATTATTATTATTATTATTATTGACCGATATTCAATAACTATTATTATTATTATTATTATTATTATTATTATTATTATTATTATTATTATTATTATTATTATTATTATTATTATTATTATTGACTGATATTCAATAACTATTATTATTATTATTATTATTATTATTATTATTATTATTATTATTATTATTATTATTAGCACCGCGTCTTACTACCCGTTATGATTATACGCACTTACGCTAATGTGTAATGTTAGGGTGATTGTGAAATGAAATGGAGGACTTACAGTTTAACGTGGGATCTGAACCACGGTGGAGGCCTGGCATTCCACACATTCACAAGTTGTGGATTAATACACATCTTGTCAGAGGTGAAGGAAGGGTTTGGCAATCAGATAAATCTGTGCCGGGACAGAGGATTGAACCCCGGACTCCTCAGCACAGAAGTTGGACACCTTACCCTTAGACTACCAGGTCACCTCCAACAACTGTTAATATCACTGTATGAAGAAAAATTAAACTTTGTGTTTCTATTGGAGCAATATTTGATTTATTTTGGCCCAAAAAAACTGTATGATATAAAAACTTTTTTTTAAAAAAAAAGCTTTCCTTAGATCCCTACCTTAAAGAAGTCAGGTGGGCGCATAAGCCAAGCACATAAGTGTGGTTTGCTGTTGATGGAAAGTAAGAGTTCGGGCTCGTGATATTGTTTGTCTACGATAGCGCACGCAAGCGCAGTTGCGTGTAGGAATCGCTTGTCGGAAGGAGATGAACATTGTCTATCTCTTGCGTTTATGTAGTTGCATTCGTTGTCTTGCGTTCGGCCAGTCAGAAACGAATATGGTTGGACTACTGTAATCAAATAAAAACTAATAGTTATTTGGTTAAGGACAACAACTCGTGGAAATATATAGTAATAAATATTGCATTTAAAAAATTTTCAATAGTAATGATAATAATACAGTTGAATTCTTTTAATTCAAAATCCAAAGGATTTCTAAAAAACCCGCCTCGATGGCGTAGTTGGCTAACGCGCCAGTCGTGTTGAGCCAGACCACCGAGGACGGGAAGATCGAGGTTCGAATCTCGGTCGGGTTAACTGGGGGGGGTTTTTCCTGAATGGTTTTCCACTCTCCCTCCACGCAAATGTGGGTTCACTTCCCCCAAATTCAACCTTCCCAATTCCTAATCCATTAGTGTAATTAGTACTTAAGCGTATAACCCGAACGAGTAGTAAGACGCGGTGCTAAATTAAATTAAATTAAATTAAATCTCTAAAAAAAATCGAAATATCCAAAATTCGAACTAATCATTTTCATGAGTATCTAGGCAGTTGGTACACAATACATAAATAACCTCAAAATATGATACATATAATCAATCACACATATTTATATATATTATTTATATAAAACACACATACACACACACACACAAGACAAATTCAAAACTAAATATAAAAACTTGTAAGAATTAGCATTCAAAACTTGTAAACTTAAATAAGAATCGACGAAAGCCGAGCTAAGACATCTCCTATATTAGGCAACCCACTCGCCACCGGTACATAATCTCCCGCCTTCCCCATTTACTACATTTGTGTCAATACGCCAACTCCAACTTTATTTGACATTCTCGCTATATGGAGTAGTTTAAATAAAGATAGTTAAGCTATGTTTGAAACGAATACAAACTCGAAAAAAATTAACAATGTATACTCTTCGAATTATCCAAATATTTCCTTCTAGAATTCGAATTAAGAGCTTTCATCATAGCATGCCCAACTCATCTCCCGGCTCGCATCTGCTTTTTTGTGTGTGAGCGCGCGCGAGGTATGTGAGTAAAAGGGGAAATAAAAGACCAAGATATGACAGAAATGTGTGCAGTGCATTCGTATTTGAATGAATACTTGAAATTTTCCGTGGTGACGATGGGGGACAAAGCGACAAAGTTTCTTGTTAATAACTATAGAATGTCCCTGTTATGACAGAGTTAAGATTTTGGCACAGTGCTTACCTGTTAAGTCATTATAAAATGGTTAAAAACCGCCTTTTCAATGCAGTTTATATCAAAATATCATTTATTATTTCAACAATATTTCACAGAGTTTATTGGCATGGGATGCACGCTATAATTATGTTTTTTTAACATCGATTTAAATATAAATTTCATGGGGAATCATGGTTGGTGAGATCAATCCAGTTTTTCGAACTAACCAATGCCGAATTAGCCAAATCCTACTCTGTGTCATTATACTATAAAGCCACATGGCTGACTCACTCACTCACTGACATTAATTACCCACTTCCAGATGAGCTAGACACTTGACATTTGGCAAACTTATAGCTTATAGCCTGTAACTGACGGAAAAATTCCAAAAAGTAAAACAAAATAAAAATTTAGCCCCCCCAAAAAATTCAAAATGGTGGAGCAACTTTAAAATTGTTGTGTAACTTTCTTTGGAGGCCTCTTGTGGCTAAACGGTAAGACCTATACAAAAAACGGATTGCACCTGAGCTAGATTTTAATTATAGGTAAATTTTGCACAATTTCAACACATTTTTTAATTTTCTGACAAACTTCTGGGACAGCTAGAATCATAAATCTGTAAAAATAAATCAACGTTCAAAACAACGCTGGAACTACATTAGTTTACACTTACTGGGGGTTTGGGGGCGGAGCCCACAACGAGAAAAGCGAGTGTATATATAAATATATATGTATATATATAAGCATTTAAATAGTTTTTAAATATTTACTACTCATTTAAAAACTTTAATATGACTTTGATTTTTGTAGTAGTGTTTGTAACTTGTGCTCTTTGACTTGATTCCAGACGTGGCGTGTTCAATATTAACATTTTAAATGGATTTCGACGATATTTTAAACGGATATGTTAAAGAACATCCACCTTTTTATTGCAAATAAATCATAAATGAAAATAGTGCCATCTATTGTTATATTTATAAATTTTTTTTGAACGCATATTTTTTTTCTTAATTCCTATCGGTTTGAATGACATGTTACGATGGTGTTCCAACCAACTGTACCAGCGACATTTCGTATTACTCGTACGACTTTAAACACATATTAAGGTCGTTTATAGAGAATTCAAAATCCATCGTATCACACTCAATTTATTTTCACACCACATCAGGATTAAGTAACTTTGACCTGGCCAGGATTCGAACTGGTCAAGATAACAGAGATGGTCAGTCAATGCAATGAGGAATAGCGCCTTAGCTGTCTTGACTGTTGCACGTAGCGGTTGATAAAATTATTAAGATATATTTTAATAACTAAAATTAATATATATTAATAGTATAAAATAATTATTTACCTACTCTCTGGTATTAGGAACTCGAAATATCATTGCCGCAATTATAAAAGTACACCACCTATCCCTATCTTAAGCTTGTTCTATCCAGTCCCTCTCGTTACATTCTATCCCTATCTTAATCTAGTTCTATCCAGTCCACCTCATTACACCCTATCCCTATCTTGAGCTAGTTCTATACAGTCCACTTCACTACACCCTATCCCGATCTTGAGCTAGTTCTATAAAAAGTCAAGGACGGAAAATTCATATTTTTTTAAAATTAATTCAATTTATCAATATTATTAACTAAGTCCGTTATTTTATAATCCCTAAAACAATTAGCGTAATTATTGTATAAGTGTATAACCCGAATAGGAACTAGGACGTAGTGCTTGGAACAAAACTAACAGCAGAAATTAATTTTGTATATGTTCTGAACCTACTTTTAGATTAATTTTTAATCCATAAATATTTAGACTGCTTTTATTCTTGCACTTTTGACAGCAAATATTGATTATTTATTTAACATAAACACACATTAGGATGTCTGAAAAGTAATTGTATCTCTATTATGTACGCTGTGCCATAAATAAAGCGTGCATTAATAATTACCATTAAATGAACAAAATCTATACCTCAATTATTGGAAAATGTAGTACCATCAATATTTAATATTATATGTACGTATATGGTGTGGAAAATATTTAAGTTTATGAACAAATCCATTCAAATAACGTAATTAATTTACTTTATTAAAAAGATTTAACAAGTGGACTAATTATTTAATTATTGAGACCCGAGTCTTACTACCCATTCGGTTCATACGCTCAAGTACTAATTACGCCAATGGGTTAGGAATTGGGAAGGTTGAATTCAGAAGAAGTGAGCTCGCATTTGCGGGGAGGGAGAGTGGAAAACTGTTTAGGAAAAAAACCAGTTCACCAAAGCGAGATTCAAACCTTGATCTCCGTGTACTCTGCAGTCCAGCTCAATACGAAACTAGCGCGTTAGCTAACTACGCCACTGAGGTGGGTAGGGTTGACTAATGTTTGAACTAACATTCAATAATGAAACACTTTTATTACTAATTCCAAATAAAAATTACGTTATGTTAAGAGAAATACTACTTGCATCATTCAACTAAACAGTTTCTTTACAATGTATTCGATGTCCAGAAAAATATCCAAACCTTTGCCGTACCAAAATAAATATAGGCGTACTGTAAAATTCACTGTAATCACGACCGATTATAAGAACCTTTCGTATCATTTTTATTTTCTCACTTGTCGCGGTTAAACTTTAATATTATGAATGTGAAGCTATAACAGCAAAACATTTAGCCAGAACTTTATTTATTCTCAATACATATACTTTATTTTATCCATGCTATTCACAGTGGCGGTGCGTGATATTTATTTTTTGTGGAGTCAGGTTAAAGCTTACCGGTAATGAGTTTTTTTTTCTCGCCACCTGTTAACATTTTAAACTAAATTCATTTAAATTTTCTTATTTTTAAAAATCACTAGAATTACATAATCAGTAAAAAAATCTACAAACAAAAATAATACAGGTTTTGAATTAAACTTACCAAGGGATTCATTATTTGTACAAAAGTTGGGCACGTCTGTTCTTCTGACTGGTAAACATATCGATGACTTTGTTGTTGATGCTTGGAAATTCAGCCATTATTTTTTCTTATGTATAAAACAAAAGCGCCAGCGAATTTAACCGATATTGTCCCGTGGTGTTTCTAAGGGACGTTTTGATTCTTTTTAACGTACTGAAACTACGTCCCGACTCAGCGGTTGAAACTAGAGTGGTTAATGTTATTTGCAGGATTTTGCTCACTTCAGAAATTGAATCCTCAAAGGAATGCTCAGTGAAAAAAAACTGTACAAATCACAAACTGAAGACATATTTTTAATGTATAAATTCGGTATATTACATATAGTTAATTTATCAATTTTTCATTTGAAATAAATGGTCTGTAATTTGATTCGAAAGTGCTAACTAAGTTAGTTGGAAAGTTTTTCTCTTTGCAAAGCCAAACTTTTTGGGTCAACTTGGCGAAACTACGATATATCTGTGATTTTTTGAAACGTTCTTTGAGATGATTAATAACAATATTACATATTTCTTTTGCAGTTGTTTTTAGGTTTACTTCTGATTCGTGTTTAGACCTTTTATTCATCCCCTTTATATCTGTCAGTGTTTTCTCCTGTTTCAGATACAGCTGACTCAAAATGTTCTAGTGCATTAGACATAGCTAACTATGGTATCGGAACTCTGCATCTGAATTGTACTGTGAAAAATGTCGACATGTTTCAATATGTCATAGAAAAAACAAAAACTGTGATGTTAGGTAAATTTTTTAAACCAAAAGCTTCTCTCATTGTTATATCATCCCACCCATATTCATCTTAAATCTTCTCAAAACATTCCAATGACTCTGTTTTGTTTTCTCTAATACTGCTTACGACCCAGGATTGAAAGTTCCATCGCGTTGCTGAAACATTGGGTAAGCGCTTATTGCACACTGAGCTCAGCAAGTCACTGCGTTTTAGGTGAACAAGAGAAGAATGTTGTAAACCTAGTAATGTTTGCAAAAACATAACTTTAATGTTTTTATGTTCTTTGAACAAGCAGCTTTTATAACCAAATTGAGTTGGTGCGCATAGCATAGTGTACATATTTGTCATGTGTAAATGAGGCACAGTCTGAACGCCACCATGGCACCGTCATATTCTTGTGCTAAGAATTTATTTTCTACATTTAAAGGTTGTAGAATTTTTTTAAGAACCTCAATTAGACTCATTAGCTGTGCGATCATGTACCTCTTCAAAAAAAATCAATTTTTTAACCGGTTTAAAGCCCTCAATGTATCGCAAAATGATAACAAATTGGCTTCAGCAGATTATATCAGACGTCTTATCAGCCTGCAGAGAAACAAAATCAGCAGCATTAAAGTATTTTTTTTAGCTCCTTAATATATACCTCATGGGTACAATCTAGTAGCTCATTCTATAGAGTTTGTGAGGTATATTTACAAACTGAAGCACTATTCTAGTGGTCGTCTAACGCACTATCGAGATTGCTGAGTAAAGAAAACAGATTAAAAAAATGCCTCGATTGGCCGATTCTTGATTTTTCACTATGACCTCTTAATGCCAGTTCATTAGTACCACAGTATTTAATACATACATATCTTTTGACACCCGTTTATTGTGTTTTTGGACCGAAATTTTGACTGCGGAATCTATCTGTGATGTAATATTTACTGTTCCAAATGTTTTAAGCCTACATACATTTTCAAAATGAATTGTACATTCCTCATGTTTTTTAAAATTCTTTCACTTAAATGTTTAAGATCCTTACAGCCTACCACTGTCCACAAACCCCAAGCCATCAAATAATAAACAATAAAAACAAAATAAACTCTGTTTTTATCCATTCATAGTTAACCACAATTTTTTACCAAACCAAGCATTAGAAAAAGTTATTTTGTCCTTGCCGTCCACCTGCATAAATGTAAAGTCACTAGTCTAGGTGTACTCATAACCATTTAATATCAAATTTTTCTTACAGTTTTAATGGAAAAAAAACAGAGTTTTTAATTAAGAATCTACTGTATTCATTTTAACTAAGCACTTTTCGTCACCTAGCTTATTGGGTCTTTAAAATATACTAAATACAAACTAAAACAAAATATAAAACATCTTTATAGAATCGCGGTCCCGATGAACTACTGTGTAGCTGGCACCGTGAGGCTGTTGCCCGACTAAGAATATCCAAATTGACAGAATCGTCAATCTAGGTCATCCTAGAAAGGGCTCATTTGTTGTTTGAGTACCGAGTCACTGTCGTGACTTTTAACCTCGTGAATGAAATTAATACCAGATGATGTGAAACAGATGAAATGAGCCTGAAGAACACTATAGGGGGTTGATTTTGTCGCCCGACGCAAGATATCCACCTTGACAGAAACGCCAAGCTAGGTCACCTGTGAAAGGGCTGATCTGGTCTTTTGTTCGAGTATAAAGTCACTTTCGTGACTCCTGATCTCGTGAATGAATTTAATACCTGTATAACATATAGTTAAATAATACTTCTAATTGGGAGGTGAGATGGTGATAGTGGATGACTGCGCTGGGTTTCGGGATGGGGAGGATTTTTACCTGGGATGAAGGAAGGTTGTTGGTTATAAGGTATGATGATGTGTGTAGCTGGCACTGGAATGACCTTGAGGGATATCTCCCACTGGACGATGGGAACTACCCAATTGGGGCTTGCCCATGTCAGCTTCTCCATTATTAGTCATTGGAATTTCGAGCGCTGGAACAGTCGCGTAACGATTGCAGCGAGTAATGAATCCTCTTAGGACTGGAATACTGTTTAACGAATCGAATAATTCACTGTGTGTATAGAATGGTGCTCCACTTAATAATATTAATGTTTTTAACAAAACATGCTATAAAATTAAAAGAAAGAAAAAAATATGTTTTATGTTCAAAAGCTGTTAGTAGGGGTAGCCCTTGGCTATTCATCAATACGAGTAAAGATTTTTTTATCACCGCATCTTAATACCTGTTCAGGCTATACGCATATATGATAATTACTCCTATAGCGTAGGGATGAAGATGGAAGAATTTCAGAAGTAAGCAAAGTGGCAAAACACTTAGGGGAAAAAACCTCAGTAGACACGACCGAGATTAGAACTCCGATCTCCCCGTCTTCAGCAAGGCAGTCCATCAGGAGAGTGACGCCTTAGACCATTCGGCTATTGAAGTGGGTGTAAAGTTAATTAAGAGGGTAAATATTTTTGAAAAATTAAAATTTGACATTAAGACTAATTATTCGATTCGATTATTTAATAACCGTGGAAAAGAGAATATATATACATGATGCATCACGAGCCTCTAATTCGGTATAAATAATCGATAAGTCACAATAAAACAATCGAGGAATCGATTTTGATAGTCCATCTCTACCTAGCAAGTATACAGCCGAAGCTGACGAATAGAGACACTGGCATGTGTGTTAATTAGGGATGATTTAAATTTAAATAATCGATTCATTCTAATTTTAACAATATTTTACAAAAATTATGGATCGATTACTCAATACACGGGTAGCATTGTAAGCTGTAAGTTGTGAATTGTAACAACATCCTTCCATCCTGTATTTATTTTAAATACTGTTTTATAATAATAATAATTATTATTATTTTTCACAAAAACATAAATTGGATTTCAATGGCGGTTAATGGAAAGGTAAACAAGTTAATGTTAATTTCACTTTCATTACTACACCAAAATATAATAGCTCAGATATTTTGTACGTAAATACAGTTCTAAAAGTAACAGTTAAATCATTTACCTGATTATTAGCACTACATTATCAAGATTCGAGAGAAAATTCAACCACTGACCCAGCTCATATTGATGGCACAATCGATCTTAAAAGAGCTATCGATAGTCTTCATTGCAATCGACATCTAGTCAACCATGGTCGTGAGAATTACGTCATTCAGCCATAGTTTTTTTTAACTAAACGCCAATCTAGATTTTTTTTCTATTTTAATTTAGTTTTTTTAATCCGTTCGAGTTAACGCATATGACCTAATTACGCTAATGTGTTAGTAGGAGTGCTCACCACCAAAGTGACATGACACATGAGTTGACAGTAAAATTGCAGAAATATGACAGTGACAGCTCTGCTAAATGTCACTTTGTGTAGCATGACTTTGTATGAATATAGACAAGGCCTGTCTAAGGCGTGTGTGACGTATGCAACCACATAAACAAAAAAATTCAGGGGAGCGCCAAAATGGCAACAACAAAAAAATATTTTTTGTTTTTATTTGGGAAAATATGAATATAATTAAAGAAAGTCATTTGTAAGAAGAATGCATATTTCTTAAATTAATATTTACATCTATACCAAACAGAGTAATTTTTTTATTTCAAATTAGTGCATTAGAATACACTAACAAAGTAAATACACTTTGAAGGTTGTTCGGCGCGACGCACCCATTGAACTCCATTGAATGTATTAAGTTTACTGTCAAGTACAAATTCAAAATATGCCTATATAAACGTGTGGGTGGCTTTAAGGATTATACTCGTCATACCTATGTCAGTTGCTTCAGCAGAGAGAAGTTTTTCCAAGTTGAAGTTAATAAAAACATATCTGAGATCAACTTCTTCTCAGGCAAGTTTGAACGATTTATCAATATTGTCGATTGAAAATGCGATATCATCCTCATTGTACTATAACGATTTAATTAACACTTTTGCTTCTATAAAAGCTAGGATATTTAATATTTAGAACAGTGGTCCCTAAACTTACTAAGCACAGGGCCACATTAGAATATTCAAAGCTCTGGGTGGTTTGGATTGGACACGATACATACAATACACACATTATATATAAATATAAATAATGTATAATTTCGTTCTAGATCTCATTTCGATATATGTATATCTTATAACAGTAGTTTAGTTAAACATTACTCAAATGTAAGCCGTGTAGCCAACATAATTATCCCCTTCTTCCTAAAATCGAAAATGTACCTCAGACCGGACCCTTTGCTCAAAATACACTTTATGGAACGTGGCTAGCGCGTATTTTATACATTGCGTTAAGGAGAACTATCATTTCGGTATTCGTAATTTTTTTTATGTTTTTCAAAGCATCCGTGTGATTTATGTACTTAGAAACTAATAGGAAATGAAACCAAATATTGCATTTTACTTTTCTTTTTATTTCCCAAACATAATCTTGATGAAAATCCACGTTTTTGTTGTTCTTGAAAGTGTATTTCAAGTCAAAAAACAAAGGAAACATAGTAGATGTTAAGGATGAAAACACACTGACGTCATCGTTTGACTGTTATGCAATACATTCTTTTTTAATTATATAAAAAATCTCGCCAATAAAAATATGTATAAATAGGGTATAGTTTTTAAATGGTCATATATAGTTCTCTCCATAGTTTTTTCAGATGAGGGAACGGGGCGCAAAGTGTGAGTTTTGCACAAACAAAACTTTTGCCTTAGATCGGCCATGAATAAAGAAGTAGCTTTAATGAAAAATAAGATATAAAGGTCTCCAGTGTGCAATCAGCACAAAATGTAAATAATAAAACTATGCCGAGTTATTGATTTTTCTGTTAAATTTGAATTCTTTCATAACAAATTAATTTCAACAAATTTGCTCACACTATTGCTTTATATCAAACATCTGCCTGATATACCAAAGTGTTAATTTTTAAAGTACACTAGCGCAGCTCCTTAACCGTCATAGAAAGTAGATACGTTCTTATTGGAGAGTGGCGCTACCTTTCGTGAAATGTTGATATTAGACAGCTAGCGGTACCTATCCGCAGAAATTTAAACTGTTTGAATTTCTCTAGAATAAAATTGTTTGGAAAAACCAATCGTTGCATCTACTTGTCTTTATAAAACAACGGTTTATACCAAAAGCTTTTAAAATATAATAGCTAAAGTTGTGCAAAATTATTTTGTTGTCAAATTAACTTGAGGAAAATCTAATAATGTTTAGATCCAATTGAAAAAAAAGTATATATTTGGTCCAAAAAGTTTAGTTCAATTAACATCAAATTTAATAAAATGAAGTCCGAACTTAACCATCAATAAAAAAAATTTTATGAACCAAAGGACAAAAAAAAGTCAACAGCTAAGAAATCTTTATCTTTGAAATGATTGGTCATTCAAGAAAGTTAAAAGAATATTTTGGAAGTATAAATACTCAACTATTTGATGATAAAGGAGGAAAGCATGTTTAAAATAATGATTGAAACAATGAAACTACGTCATTGACATTTAGGTGGGGTAATCCCATTTTGGCTAGTATTATTTATTTACTTAGCACCGCGTCTTACTAACCGTTCGGTTTATACGCTTAAGTACTAATAACGCTAATGGGCTAGGAATGGGAAGGTTGAATTTAGGGAAAGTGAGCCCACATTTGCGTGAAGGAGAGTTGAAAACCATAAAGGAAAACCATCCCAGTTCACCTGACTGAGATTTGAACCTTGATCTCCCCGTCCTCGGCAGTCTAGCTCAACAAGAAATTAGCGCGTTAGACAACTACGCCACCGAGGTGGGTAATTTGGTTAGTAAAAAGTGGTGCACTTAATAAATTAATGCATTTTTAAAAAGTATATTGGGTGTATTTCTAAATCAGGCGTTTGAGCAAATAATTATTTTGTCGTGACCTCCTTGTCGCCGATTAGTGAGCTTTGGTCCAAGTAATATAGCTTACTATCTCTATGCATTGTCCATCTTCTAGCATATCCATCAGCCTTCCTATAATAGTTTAGCGGGCGTTCATGTAAGCACTTAGGAGGTAAGGGGATTTCGAGCTTCGCTTATTTTTGCTGACAAGAGGGGAGCGAGGGGTCAGAACAATGCTTACGTAAGAGAGAGAGATATGGGCAAAGAATGGCCTAGTGACCCAGAAGATTCAGAATGTGGTCATCAGACTAAAAGTAGTTTAGAGTTTTTTTATAACTATAATCATTATTTTATTCACTAATAATAGTTTTTTATAAATTCAATTAAAGGTCATTAATTAGTTAAAGTGTATTAATCACAACTTGTGAATGTGAGGAATGCCAGGCCTCCACCGTGGTTCGGATCCCACGTTAAACTGTAGGTCCTCCATTTCATCTCGCAATCACCCTATCATTACACATTAGCGTAAGTGCGTATAACCCGAACGGGTAGTAAGACGCGGTGCTAATAATAATAATAATAATTAGTTAAATTATAATTTTTTAGCTTTCTTAGTTTCTGTATGGTACAATAAATTTAAATTCATTCTACAACATTGTTTATTGTGAATTATTTCACACCATTAACAATTTACATTTTTACGTTAATAATTAGCAGCAATTTATAAATTGTATAAAACATTCCTGTGAGCAAATTTAAAAAAAAGTAAAAAAATATAACTTAAGTAAGATGATCTGTGAGGTTGGGTGCTTATTTTTGCTCACAAAGAGGGTAGAGGGGGTCCTAAATGGTAAAAAAAAAAGAGCTTTACGTAATACTTGAACGCCCCATTAAAAACAATGGCTATAGTATTTTTTTTTAATCAGTACTGAATGTCAGATACATTTAGTTTTAGTTTTATTTTGACGATCCCCTATTTATAAACTCTTGACGGACGTATGAGTTGAAATAAAAGTGAGTTGAGTTGTTATCCAGATGTTAGATGATATAATACGCGAAGGCGCCCCAGACTAGTTTGTGCCGGAGAAAGTTCAGCGATCACGAGAATTATTAACACACGGTCATTTTAAGAAACCATCTCGTGGCTGATCAACAGAGAAACTTTTTTTTTTTAAAACCCTGGCATACTACATGTTAGAGTTATACGATTATGTACTAAATACGCTGGGTTATATTTAGAGCAGGTGTACCCGCATTCACGTGGAGGGAGAGTTGAAAATAATTTGGGGAAAAACCACTCTCAGTACACCCAACCGAGATTCAAACCTCGATCTCCCCGTCATCGGCAGTCTAGTCTACTGCGAGAGTAGAGCGTTAGACCACGCGGCCACCGAAGGGGTTATTACAGTTTTGAAATTTCTCTTTGGATTTAAATTTGAAATATTCCAATAATTTCTCTTTTGATTTAAAGTTGAAATATCTCCAATAATTTCTTCTTGGATTTGAAGATGATATTTTTCCTTATTTATCAAGTTAAACAGAAAACAAATGAATACTATAATTCAATAGTACATTATATTAATAGAGAATATCCACTGTTGACGCGGGTTAAGAGGCAAGTCTTGCAACATATGTCAACATTTAAAATAAGTACACCTTAGGTACTCGATTGATTGCTTAAAATGTAGAATTCAAATCACTTAAGATGAGCCATAAAACAAAAAAATATCTTGAGCAGTCGCCATATTGAAACGGATAGCCAGATTTAAAACTATGTACATACATATCGTTTAGCCAATGTCCAAAGAATGTCCCGGCCAAATTTCTTTAAAATTGGTCAACGGATTTAACAGTTATTGCGTAACAAAGATCCGGACAGACAGATTAAATGCCAAAAGCTTAAGTTAAAACATACCCTCGATTTGCTCGGCCAATAAATTGGTAATATAAAGCTTAGATCCCTAATGGGCATTAGTGTTCCTCAAAATATAAATCTAATCTCGAACGTCAGTAGTCCACCCATATCTATTTTTACCGCAAATAGTTAGCTTGTATAACAATACGCATAATGTACCGTATATGCACCGTAAAGTAGCAATGCAATATACACATCTTTTACCCTGAAAGGTAGAAATCTCACCTTGCCGAACTACACTATGGTCCTAACTTATAGCTACGCCATAATGTAAACGGGCAAGATGAGCTTGTTCCCTTTCAAGATAGATGAAGTGTACATTTTATTTGCACACCACCTTGAATTATTGTCTATAAATTACTAAAACCATTTTAATCTGTCATTTTTTGTAAATATTATCAATACCTATAAAAGAACACAAATACTATAAAGTAATGTTATCAATGTCGGCCACATAGAAATATGTTTGAATTAATCTCCTAAGAAAAAAAACTCTTATTATTCTGCTTCGTATCTTTAAGATATCAGTAAACAGGTTGACTTAACATATACAATTCTATGGCGGGATCCCGCAATCGAGACATATCGCCCGAGTTGCCACCATCTATTGGCGAAGGTTGTGCCAACTTATGCTGATAGAGGGTGTCATGTGGTCAACACAACGAATCCTCCGACCTTTAATCTCAGTTTTCTAGACCGAAGCCGCTACAGTTTCTTTCAAGTAGCTGCTCATTTGTCCTCGTGATGCTGATTTGATCCCGTTACAGACCCACTGCTTCACAGAAAAATCTGGATACGTGGAGGATCGAACCCTGGACCTGTGGATCTGTAGCCAGGAACTAGAAAATAAATATTTGCTACAAAATATGGCGAATCTCGATAGGGGAAGGGAAATAAATTAATAATAGTTATCCAAGCAAGAAGAATTTATGTAAGTATTATCACTTTTGGTTGATTTTTCAAATTACATTACAATAGTATATAAGCTTTGGTATTTATTTTTCCTAACTGTCCGATAGAAAGTTTGTGGAGACTTCTCATAGTCTACTCTGACGCTGCACCCTGCCTCTTAGACACGAACTAAAATACGTCACCATTAATCCCTCCTGTTTTAAGTGACTCGTAAAGCAGTTATCATATCAAAAATTCATTTTTGGATCAAATCGTGAACAACAACAAAAATAATATTATTAAAACCATGTGTCATGTAACGCTTTATTACAAAACAAACATAAAGTACATGAGTAGGTTACATGAGAAATAACACATATGTTAAATAAAGAGAATGAATAAACACAACCCTGTACATTAGTTTACAATATGATACAAACTAGAAGATAAACTATCATTTTAATACTAATTTATTTAAATCACATTACTTTCATTCAATTGAAACAAGTTAACCATTCCATTGGTTCATGGATACAATATGCCCTTCGTTAATCCTAAAAAGTAGAATGCTTACCTTGCATTATTCTATGATGGTATAGCTTATAAGATAGGCCATAGTGTAATTCATCAAGGTGATTCTAGGATAAACAAAGTGTAAATTGAATAATGTTTCACTCATACAACTGTATCATTAACATCAAATAAGCTCAGAGATGGAAATGAGTAAAATACGTCTACAGGAACATTTTACTGAATGCTTTTTTTTGTTTCCGCTTGAAAAGTTGTTTTGGTTTTTACATTAAAATTTTCACCAAATTTGTTAAATTTTAATAATATTCATTATAGTTGTAGTAAGGGGAAATAATATTATAATAATCAAGGAAGAAATAGATATTATACTAAGAAGTGACTTGATATTTAAGGAAATAAGCTTACGTCAAAAAAAATTGTGTATTAAATTGTTATGAAATAAACTAAACAATACAAGTATATCAAAACCTTAACGGTTAAAAATGAATTATAATTTAATACAAATTATTATTAGTTATGCTTAAAACTCTTATAAATTTGTCTAAATAACATTATTAGATTGAATTGTCTAATAAGTCTACCTTCTTTTCAATTATTTATCAGTTTAACATGTCATATGGCTAACTTTAAGTAACATGTACTCAATTATGTTCTGACATTTTCTTATATTATCATCACTAAAGCACATATAATACCAATTTAAGCATAACTAATAATTGTATTAAATTATTTTTAACCGCTAAGGTTTTGATATTTTATATTGTTTAGTTTATTTCAAAACCATTAATACACTTTTTTTTTGACGTGAGCTTATTTCCTTAAATATCAAGTCAATTCTTAGTATAATATCTGTTTCTTTCTTGATTATTATCATTTTGTTAAAGTATAGTAGAAAATGGAATGCATATCAACGTGCCAATTGATATTTCTGCTCGAGGTATCGAATAATCCTGCACCAACTAATTATGTGGCTTTTCTATGAGACAAAGTAATTAGGGTGATTGAACAGTAATACAGATAGGCTGGTTCGTTTACCAAAATCAAGATGTATACATTTGGAGATTATATAATTATTTTAGTGTAAAGACGTAACCTTATCGAACAATGTTTCCTAAAGTGTGGTCCACAGTGGTCTATCAAATGATCTGCAGGATATGAGGAAAATTATTAATAAAAATTTAATAAAGAATTTTGATCACATAAAAATACAAAAATTTGAAATGTAAAAATGAGATGACATTTTAAATATCTATATTATGCTTTCTTTCTCGGTAGACACATGTCACACATAAAAGGAAGACTGTACCAACCATATGTCAAAAAATCTGAACGAATACTTATCAAAATTTATTACATTTATAATGTTAAAAAGAATATAAAAAACTATTACTTACTAATTAAAAGTAGCTATGTGATTTATTTATTTTCCAAAATTTTATTTAATGAATTAATTTTTATATTGTATTTATAGTCTTAAAATGTAATTGTCTAGGCATAATATTTTTCTTGCATAACTTTCAAACCCCACACCCTTAATCCCGGGGCTCCGATAGTCCTCCAGTACACATAGCTTCCATTTGGTGGACCTCCATAACCAAAACTTTGAGAAAAACTGTTTTTGAAATTGTAACGAGATACCCACACTGTAAAGTACCTTCTTACCTTAAATTTGTAGACATAAATATCCAATTTTTTCTCCCAAAAATTATTATGTTTTCCTTTGTAAATCTAATTCGAACAAAAACACAATAAAGAGTGGACATTTTTTGTCAATCGAGAAATCAAAAAATTGATAAAAAGTTTATTTTAAAAAAGGTCCAATAGGTGGAAATGGATTCAAACCCAACAAAATGTGACCTTCAGAAAGGTAACAATTTGTATTTATTGTGATCAATGGCTCAGCTCAACCTCACACCTCTATTTGTAAATATTAATTTAATAAATTTCATCATTTTCCAATAAAAATGTTATAATTAATATAAAATGTGTGGCGCAGTCTTCCATCTAATTTTATCGTTAAGGTTTATCGTTACTTATAATCAATACTATCAAAAAAATTGGGCAAGTTTTTTTTAATAATAATACTTTTAAAAATTATTTAAAATTGCCTGTTGCTGATAAAACATCTCTTTAAATTAAAAAAGTAGGTAAAACTAAAAGATCAAGATAGCAAGTCCAAAACTTCAATTTCAATAAAATAGCAAAATTGGTTTAAGTTTTGGTACCACTGTTGTGAATTGTGATATTTGCTTAGATTTATAATTTACATTCGAAAAATAAAAACTAAATTTAGTAACATGCATCTTTCATTTGAAACAATTTTTAATTCAAGTAAAATGAAATAGAAATACATCCCGCCTTTTCCTTGTATACATATCCAGAAATTGATATTTTAGACAGTAAATTAATATTCAAGGTAACCACATTTTTATTTTATGATAATAAGATTGTGTATTTATTTTTGAAAAGTTGGGAAACATTTAATAATGTAAATTAAGTTATTGAAATCAAACTATATTTTAAATGCATCAAAACTATTAATGTTGTGGGTTGTGCTTGTTATAGGTAATAGAATTGTTTAATTATTTAAAATAAATATCTCATATTCGAACCATTTGGATACGTAACTAAACATATTTCCATCCCCGTGATTAATTAATTTACAGTCAAGTCTAAATTGTGTTGTTACAGAATAATGAAATATGAATTACGTTTTACTACTACTATTTATTAATTGTATTATTAATATAATAAAATAATTAATTAACGTTCAAATAAATGAACTAATACGGATGAATAAAAACGCACCAATGTGTAACCACCGCGAGTACGAAAACATAATTAAACTTATAATAACAAATTTAATTAAAACGTGAAGCAAACCATATTGACAAATAAAACATTACATTTAGGAATGAATCTAGTAAACTACAAACCAGTGCCATAACGTTACAAAATTATCTGTTAAACGTCTAAAATTGCATTATTGTTTGTAAAACGCTTGGTCAAACAAACTTATTTAGGTGTAAAGTTGTGTGACAACAGAAGTATTTCCGATCAAAAAGTGAGCTGTAGTCACTAAGCTTTACAAACTTAAAGAACATTTCAAAACATTCGAGAACAATATATACAACAATTTGTTTGTCTTATTACAATAACATTAGATACTCAACAAGAACCATTTGTGGAAAATATTAATGTAATTAAATGTATTGTTGTTATGACTTTTCATACTTTCACATCCAACTACTTAATATAACTGTTTAAAACTTACAGATTAATAAAATTCAAATTAATAATGACTAATTTGTACATTTATTATTGTTAAAATATATATTATTTAGTACCTCAGGACTCTCCTGCGATGGAGCTCCTATGGCGTGAGACCTCATTATTAACTTGCTATATAGGCCTACAATATGTCTCAACAATACGTACTGGACATGTGTACTTAGGTTTATTTAAGAAGTAGTTAATTATTGTATTAATTAACAAGATCTCTTCATCTTGAAAGGACGTATTTCTTTTGTTTCTCTTTCTGACTATGAGGAACAGACGTAATCGTACTGTCGTCTTTTATTTTTTATTTTATTTTTATTTGTTGTGTGGGGGTTCTGTGAATTCTTAAGGTTGCGGACAGGGCAAGTGTGTTTGCGTCAGCCGCTCACCAGGGGCGCCCTCAACATCCGGTCCTCGTCAATAGATCGGCCATCTTGAAGACCCGAAGCCAAGCGAAGAGACCCGAACCTAGGTTTTCGTCGCGCTGCTGTCGCCTCTGCATGATTCGGGGAAAGGGTCTTGGACAACCGCCATTTGCTCGCTGCATTCATCTGCTCCTGTGGGCTCAGCATGGTGACCTTACTGAAAACAATATGGCTGATCAGAGCATTAAAAAAATTGCATTATGACAATCGTACATAAAACTTGTATATTTATTTAATAAACTTTTAACTACTGGGCAATAAGGATAATTAGTAACCAAATTCTAATTAATTTAAAGGTCTTATTATTGAGCTTACAATAATTTTATTTGTCCTAGCTCCCAATTAAAAGTTTGACAAGAATATTCGCGGCTTACTTCACTCACTAGTCTATTTGTTCCTTTGTGAAGCGTTGTTCTTAAAAGAGGTGCATGGCATGCACTGATTGTTTCTTGGGGTTTGTCCACAGAAATATAAAGACATTTATAATCAGGTTCACAAATCCCAAAAATCTTGGTTTAGTTAATATTAATTTGAGAGTTTCTGTGATAAATTTTAATTACAAAAATATAATTACATATATGTTTGTTTAAATTACGTTTACTAGTAATAGTTTCCTTAACTTGGAATACCTTAACACAAAGACAGTTTCGTATCAAGGTGTCACCAAACATAGGGGAGGTATCTAAGCAAATTTGTTAATACTAAACGTTTATAAAGCTATTTTTACGGTAGCCTAACTTGGGCAAGTTTTAATCAATAAAAGTTATTAAATTAACTGGTTCTTTTTTTAATTCATAGGTAGATAGTTATAATAAAAAATCACTCAAATCTACTAAACTTAGACACTTCTTTTTGGTTCGTGAATATTAAGGCTGAAGAAAATTTAAAACATGTTCAAAAAAGCAGTTTTATTTCTAATTGGGTTTGCTATGAGTGATTCTGAAGCATTGCGATGCCAAGTGAAATAATGTTTTTGGAGCCTTAAAAATAATGCTAAAATTAATCATAAGAATGGCGGTTACTGGCTCTAGAACTTTACATGTAGCTACAACCCATATATTGTTGATATTTTAAAGAGTAAATTAGGCAGTATTTATTAAATATGAATCTGGCTACGGCCTTGTATACAATATATCGAAGATATTCGTTTTGGGCTTATTCTCATTGGGAATTTTAGGGAAATTTTAAGATGTATTAGTGGTCTACCTTTTATCAAACCGTAGGCCTGTATTCGACTCAACCTATATGCTCTATAAATTAGTTCTACTTCACATGATTTATGTTTCTATTAAAATTATTTGGAGGTCTTCCGGAGGAGGGGGGGGGGCTAAAGGATAGGCAAACTCCCGTTGTCTCCCTTCCACCCCCCCACCTTGGTTGCGCCACTGAACAATACAGTCAAATTGTTCATAGTTAGAGCTTTATTTCACAAGAATAAAAGGCTTCTTTTTTTATTTAGCACTGCGTCTTACTAACCGTTCGGGTTATACTTAAGTACTAGTTACACTAATGGATTAGGAATTGGGAAGGTTGAATTTAGAGGAGTGAACCCGCATTTGCGTGGAGGGAGAGTGGAAAACCATTTAGGAAAAGCCAACCCCAGTTCACCCAACCGAGATTCGAACCTCAATCTCCCCGTCCTCGGTGGTCTGGCTCAACACGACTGGCGCGTTAGCCAACTACGCCACCGAGGGGGTCAATAAAAGTTACTAAGGCTATGTTCACATATTCATACGTCGAGCAATGTGATCTATAACTGTCATTTTTGTAGATATTATCAGTACTTAAATAATAACGTAAAATGTTATCATTCTTGACAGCAAAAACAGTTTGTATTTTTTTAAAGTTCCTTCCTATGAAAATTGAACTAATTAATTGTATCATTTGTGGTGAAAATATTAAAAAGTTTTTTTTCACTCGGCTACAGACAGGATTAGTTCAACGTCAGCATTCTTGACTTTGATACGGAAGGTTGGAGGATCTAATTTAATTATTAACACCCGCTTCGATGGCTGAATGGTCTAAGGCGTCACTCTCGTGTTAGATTATGCTGCTAATGACAGGGAGATCGGAGTTCGAATTCTGGTCGGGCTTACTGAGGGTGGTTTACCCTATTTTTTACTATCCTTCCCACGAAAATGCGGGTACACTTAATATAAATTCAACCTTCCTAATGCCTGACAGATTAAATAATTAGTACATAGGCATATAACCCTAACGGGTAGTAGGACCCGTAGCTAAGAAAAAAATATAATGGGATAGGAATGAGGAAGGTAGAATTTGAGAGGAAATGTACCCACATTTGTGCGGAGTAAGATTAGGAAAGCATTTAGGAATAAAACTCCTTCAACACACTTGAATGGGATTCTTTTCCCCGCTCTCCCCGTACCCGGGTAATCAATTCACGAGAGTGACGCATTAGACCATTCGGCCACCGACGTGGGTCTGTCTGTCTGTCTGTTTGTCTTGAAAGCTCCCGCAAGACTAACTATATGTAACGGTGTATTTTTGAGAGCATTGTCGCTTGTGGGACCCAACAAAACAAAAGGGTGAACCGGTGGGAACCGGAAAGAACGACTTTCATCTGATGTCGGGACCAGACGCACGCGTCCTAGAGAGAAGGAGAGACCCAGAGAGAGAGAAAGAGAGAGATAACTCGTTTGCCATTACGTAATATTTATTTCTCAAAGATCTGTTAGCCCCTCGAGTAACTTTTATCCATCAAACAAGAAACAACATGACAAAAAAAAACTAACTTTCAAGATCAATACATTAAGGTGGGATGTAAAGGAAGGCGAGAAAAGGCCAGTTTTTTTTTTGGAGTTTTTATGACAAAACTTTTTTTTCGCCAAAATAAATAAAATATGTCTCCAGTCCAAACATATGTTTTAATTTTCTTCACATGGTGACCTCAAAATGTCTTGAATATCTGTCAAGGGTGTTCTGGAATTTAATGACAACTTTTTATCTTCTAAAAAGTTTGCTAGATAATACTGCATTGGTCATGACAGATATTCAACAAATGTTGGTATCACCGCTTGAATGTTTCTATTGGAGAAAGAGGCCCATTTTATTTATTTTGGTATTGGTTTGGTATTTTGATATAAAAACTGCAAAAAAAACACTGGTCTTTTCTCGCGTCTCCTTTCATCCCACCTTAAGGGTTGCGTCCGAGTAATTTTAGAAGGCTGACCTCACGTAAAAGGAACCCTAGTTCTACTCCAGATGTTTTATACATATTTTTATTTTTTTACAATGTATCTTGTTATTTTGTCCGGGTTATTCGCTTATTTACAATTATGGGATAGGGAAAGAAGGAAAGAGAGAGGGATAAACAATCTAAGAAAATAAATCCTTAATACACCTGACCGGGATTTTATCCCCGACCTACCCTTCACCGGAAAACCAGACTATGTGCCGCAAAATTAAAAAAAATTACAACTAGGCCCATTTGTCCCTTTAAATATCTGTCTGTCCTCATGTCTGTATGTTCCTTTGTATGTCCGTCTGTCCTTATATCTGTATGTCTGTATTCATGACTGTATGTCCTTCTGTATGTCTGTCTATCTCTGGAGCCACAGCCGAAACGGTGTTGATGGATTAGATGGTTTGACCTTGAGGCAATATTTTGATTTTTATTATAAACCTAAAATTAAGAGTAGTTTAATCATGTGTTATGACTAATACTTGAAAATTTGAAACTTTTCGATAATGGCGTTAAGAAATTTTATTCAAAATATACACATATATATGCATATATATATAGGGGAAGGAGGGGTAGAACCGGGTAACGGGGTGGAAGCGGGTGGCCTTGAATTTGTGCCTGGGGGGTGGGGGAATCTAACGGAAGTGGTAGGAATGTCTTCTGTATACCCGTGTCAGTCACAAAGAGAAGATTTGTGAAGATTGGACGAGTTTTGTTCAAGTTAGAGTATATTCGTGTTTTTGGTTTAGTTTCATCTTATTTTATGGTTTTTACTTTATACCTACAAACAGAGAAGACATCATTTTTGGCATTTCGTGGTGAGTACAATAGAAAGATACTTCTCTTAGCTTTACCCAGATATTATTATTCTCAATTTTGGGTTAGAATTTTCCTTTTGTGAGAGTTTAAAACCAAATTAAGCGTTTGGGGCAGAACCGGCGGGGTAAAATCGGGTACCCGGTTTTACCCCGCCAGTTCTGCCGGGTACCCGGTTTCACCCCGTGATTATTTGTTACTTTGGTCATTAATGTAATGTTATAAGCTAACTTGTTCAAATGAACAGGAACCTTCCTGAAGTTAAAGAAATGTTCGTTGCGATAGTTATTTTATACGAAATAATTTATTTTTGATGTTTTGGTGTAATGTGATAGATTTGTTATGATTAATAATTATTGCAAGCATACAGTGTTTTATTTAATTATTTTTATTTCGTTTGTTTCAATTAGTGAAGCTTACAATTGGTCCGAGGAGAATATGGCGAAAGCAATTGATGAAGTTATTCAAGGAAATATGAGCTATAAGAAGGCATCTTTTGCTTATGATTTACCTCAGTCGACTCTTGAAGATCGTGTAAAAAAAGCCAAAATTGGAGCTTCAGTAGAAGTAGCAGCTAGAAAAGGTTAGGCCGACAAGTTTTTAATATAATTTATACAAATTATAGTATTTACTTTATTGTACTCCTAGCTTGCTAATGTTAAAATAGTTGGTTTTAGGGATGGGAAACTTCAAATGTGTGTTCACCGAGAACCAATAAAGGAAACTTGTACAGCATATAAAGTTCATGGAGATCCGCTTGTTTGGTCTCACAACGAAAGAAGTAAGGCGTCTTGCTTACGAGTTAACTGAGAAAAACGAACTCAAACATAATTTCAACCTCGAGACGGGCAATGGGGTTTAAATAAAATCGCTGTTTCAAAATTTTATGAAATTCTGGCCAGCTGTTTTGAAACCTACAAATTCCAACCAGGACGTATCTATAACGTTGATGAAACGGGACTAACATCTGTACCTAAAACACAGTCTAAAGTTTTGGCCCAGAAAGGCAGGAGGCAGGTTGGTGCTCTGACGTCAGCAGAGCGAGGACAATTGGTAACGGCGGAGCTTTGTTTCTCGGCAGCCGGACATTATGTTCCACCATTATTAATATTCCCAAGAATAAGAATGAAGGAAGAACTTATTGAAGGTGCACCACCAGGGACAATTGCTATATGCCATCCTAGTGGCTGGATGCAAGCATAAATATTTTTAGAATGGATGCAGCACTTTATCAGTAACGCAAAACCTTCAAAAGACGAACCAGTTCTTCTGTTGCTTGATGGAAATGCAACACACGTCAAAAACTTGGCAGTTATTGACATTGCTCGTGACAATGGGATCATAATACTTTGCTTTCCGCCACATTGTACCCACAAGCTTCAGCCGTTAGACATAAGCTTCATGGCTCCTCTAAGCACTTTTTATGGACAGTAAGTGAAGACATGGCTCCTTAACCATCCAGGGAGAGTGGTAACGCAATATCAGATCACCAAATTGTTTGGGTTGGCTTACATACGAGCAGCAACCATGCAAAATGCGATTTCCGGGTTTCAGAAGACCGAAATTTATCCACTAAATCCAAATAAGTTCGGAGAAGAAGCATATGCTTCAGCAAACACAACAGAAAGAACTGCTGAAAAAGAGAGTGTAAATCCTGAAACAGAGTGTGAGTCTCAACCTGGACCACCTTGTGAACCTCAACCTGGACCTTCTTGTGAGCCTCAGGCTGGACAATCAGGTCTTGCAGTAACACCAAAGAAAGTTCCATATAACTTTAGCGTTTCACCTCAAGATGTAATTCCAATTCCACACTGTGAAAGATCTTTTTCAAACAGAAGAAGAGGCAAAACAGCCATCATTACAAGCTCCCCATACAGGAATGAACTGAGGGAAATGCAGAGAGGCCCTGCAAATAATCAAGTAAAAAGAAAATTGTTGACAAAACCCCGCAATATGAAGCAAGAACAAAGTCGACATTCTAGTTCTTCCGATGAGGATAAAAATGAAACACCATATCTTCTCTGTAATTAACCTTATTCTTCTACCAACAAGACAGATGAATGGGTTAGGTGTCTAAAATGTCAAAAATGGGCGCATGAAAGCTGTACTGGATGGGATAAAAATGAGCTGGACGAATTTGTATGTGTCCCATGCCTAAGAACCAAAAAATGATAAGATCCGGTTTTACCCCATAGCGTATCCGGTTATACCCCATAGCTGGGGCAGAACCGTTTTTTTCCATTGTTCTATATTTGTGGAGGTAGATAAAAAAATGTCCTGAACACAGACATTTGTATAGTCAAATATTGTAATAAATACTATTGTCCTTCTCTGTACAAAATTTCAGATTAAAATACTAATTTAACTATTTTTTATGAATTTTTTCCCTTAGCGTCCCGGTATTACCCCTACTTCCCCTACATTTCTTAATTTAAGGATAGATTAATAATAACTAATTTAAATTTAAAATATTTCTAATATGGCTTTAATGATTTTATTTAAAATCAGTAGGCCTATAAGTGATAAATAAGAACGTATTTTTGTTTTGTGTTGAAAATATTTGAGGTTAATTAATTATTTCATACACTAAGTTTTAAAATTTATAATTTTAAAAAATTAAAAAATGCATTATCAATTTTATTTTAAATTCATATATGAATAGTGTTTGTTATAGTTATCAAAATATTGTGTTTGTTTTTCTGAGTTACATCACAATATGAAAAAGTTGATTGTGTTTTAACATTTACTTATTGTAACTACCTTGATTCAAGAGCTAAGCAAATGGTGAAAAGTTTAACTGCAGTAGATAATTATATGTTTTGGTATGGGAAAATGTCAACTCATCCCGGCAAAGTCACATGTTACGTCATAGCATTCTGTGATCCACAACAAATGTCGTCAGTGAAGAATTGAGGTAATATCCGAAACATGAGCTGTTATATACAGCAAGTACGAGTTATACCTCTCTATTGTTATGCGCGAAGCTACCAGGAGAACATAAATCAAGTGATGTCTTAACCAGATCCAATAACCTACTACCATCCTCAAGAGTATGAATGATTGATGATAAAACATAAAACACAAGAGGACAATGAATCTAGCCTGTCGTTCTGATGCAAAAAAAAAAAAAAATCAAACGTCTTTTATCCTTCCATGGACCTAGAGCCGATGCATTCAAAAGTAAGGGAAGATCTTTCTTTACTTTTTTAAAGTTCATCGCATGGAAAATTGTCGACCTCTGGTGGTCTCGGAGTAAAGTGCTCGTCTCAGGAACTGATGATATTGTGTTCAAACCCAGCCGGAGACGAAGAATTTTTCTTGAGCGATAAAAATCCGCATCACAGCTTCCTTCGGAGGGGAAGTAAAGCCATCGATCCTATGTCGATTGTGGTGGGTAAAAAATCCCTGGAAAGTATGTGAAAATACCCAGACCAGCAAAATTTGTAGGCTCTTTCTTACTCGCTCGTAAAATTTTAGAGCGGAAGGCAATGGGAAACCACCCCACTTTCTGAACTTCCCTAGTAATGTGCTTTCTACCAGATGGTGCGGACAGCACTAACTAACTAGCTGAAGGGCTGAGTGCGTGTCCATCTACGTATAGATGGGAAGTGTATCAAACCAAACATCGGGTTGAAAAATCATCATCTATCATCATCATCATCATCATCATCATTCATCATGGAAATTAGATATTATATTCTATAAGAAGAACTCTTAGACCTAACTCCAATTTTTGTGTTGTGTCGGCTGAATTTGACTGTTT
Organism: Timema podura; assembly: GCA_033556935.1. Lineage (NCBI taxonomy): Eukaryota > Metazoa > Arthropoda > Insecta > Phasmatodea > Timematidae > Timema > Timema podura. The sequence continues at coordinate 22,075,522 of JAVRXN010000013.1, read as the reverse complement.
TTATTTGTTGTTTATTTACCACGGCGCCTTTCTTCGTGTCTGGGCTACCCACATTTATCCACACTAATGGGACAGCGATGAAGGAAGGTAGAATCTAGATGAAATGTACATATATTTAAATGTACAAGAGATTTTTTTCATGGAACATAACGTTGGACTTGGTCATTACAAGCGATAACATTTTTTTATTTTATTTAGCATCGCGTCTTACTAACCGTTCGAGCTATATGCTTAAGTACTAATCACGCTAAGAGGTTAGGAATTGGGAGGGTTGAATTAAGAGGAAGTGCGCTCGCATTTTCGTGGAGAAAGAAAGATAAAAAAACCTTTAGGGAAAACCACCCCTCTAGTTCACCCGACCGAGATTTGAACCTCGATTTCCCCATCCTCGGCAGTCTAGCTCAACACGTTAGCTAACTACGCCACCGAGGTGGGTTGATACCAATTAAAATTTAACTATAAATACCAAATATATATATACATTTCAGTTTTAAAGTCAGTGTTTGTTTTATTTTGTAAACATGTCCAACCAATTGGAGCAAAGATCATGGATGATAGTTTGTGTACCCCTAATCAAATCTATGCTCAAATTATCATAGAAAGTACCAGTTATAGGTTAAAATAGTAAAGCTCAAATTGGCGCCATCTCTCAAAACTGAAATCTGCATAGTTCATATGTTTAGAGTCCGAATACACGAAATTAGATCTAGTCACTCTTATGAACGATACATAAATGATAAAAATTGGCGAGTGAGACCTATATCATTAGGCTATTGAAAGCAGGATAGGTTGAGTTTCAAGCGCGAGCTATCGAGTATTTTACTCCAACTATATTATGCTAATGTTTGACGTCATCTAAAAGGTTTGCTATGTTTATTTTATAGCGTTTCTTTCAACCGGTAGCGATGTGATCGATTAGTGTTTAGTTTGGGAGGGGGGGGGTGTCACCGTAATATCGTCATCGTCACCCCCTCCCTCTATTCACGCCCCTCCCCTTCTTCCGCTCTGAGGCTCGAATGACAAGGCGAGGACAAGATAAGAGGGGCCTGGGGATCGATTCCCAACGGTAGCACCGCCAACCTCAATCGACGTGACGGAAAATCGTGATTGTGGCCTCGTGGGACAATATGAAGTTCGAGGGGAGGATAATTAGATAGATATGTAAATATGTATAGGTAGATAGATGGATAGATAAATAGAGAGAAGTATAAGCAGATAGATGGATAAATAAATATATAGGTAATATATAGATAAGTAGATAAAGTTATAGACGAATTAATATTATTATTATTATTATTATTATTATCACCGCATCTTACTACCCGTTCGGGTTGTACGCACTTACGCTAATGTGTAATGGTAGGGTGATTGTGAGACGAAATGGAGGATCTACAGTTTAACGTGGGATCCGAACCACGGTGGAGGCCTGGCATTCCACACATTTACAAGTTTACATCTTGTCAGAGGTGAAGGAAGGGTTTTTGGCTATCAGATAAATCTGTGCCGGGACCTAGGATTGAACCCCGGACCCTATAGATGGTTAAATAGATAGATACATGGATATATATATGTAGATAGATAAATATATATCTATTTAGCAGCGTGTCTTACTACCTGTTCAGGCTATTCATCTATGTAATAATTACGCCAATGTGCTGGGGATTAGGAAGGTTGAACTTAGTGGAAGTGTACCCGAATTTGCGTGGAGGGAAAGTGAAAAACAATTTAGGGAAAACCGCCCTTAGTACACCCGACCAGGATTGACCTCTGATCTTCCCATCTTTGGCCATTTAGGGGATATATACAAAGAGAGATCAAGGCCGTAGCCAGCCAATAATTTCAGGGGGGGTTTGGTGGACCCATCCCCCAATTGACGGAGGCTAGAAAAAATTCTAAATAAAAAACTGTTCTAGATGCTATCTGAAGTGTTTTTTATGGCAACACTACCCCCAACTATCGGAGACTAGGACAAATTCTAATTATTAAACAGATCTAAAAGCTCTCTTAAGTGCTTTTTTATGGTACCATAACCCCCTAAATTCCGGAGGCTATAGGAAAAATCTCTATAGCTAAACAACTCTAGAAGCTCTTTAAAGTGTTTTTTTATCGTAACATGATCCCCTAACTGCTGGAGGCTAGGAAAAATATATATATTTAAACACCTCTAGATGCTCTCTAAAATATTTTTTTATAGTTGCATAGCTGTTGAAGTTAAGGAAAAATTATAAATATTAAACACCTCTAGAAGCTCTCTGAAGTGTATTTTATGGCACCATAACACCCTGACTGCCGAGGGCTGGGAAAATTTCTAAATATTAAACACCTCTAGAAGTTATCTGAAGTTTTTTTTATGGCAACATAACCCCCTAACCGCCGAAAAATAGGAACAATTCTAAATATTAAACACCTCTAAAAGCTCTCTGAAGTGTTTTTTTTATGACAACACAACACCATAACTGCCGAAGGCTAGAAAAAATTCTAAATAACAAACACCTCTGGAAGCTCTCTGAAGTGCTTTTTATGGTAACACAGCCCCCTAATTTGTACTTGTACCTTAATTTTATATTGTTTGAATCATAAATAAAGCCATATATATTTTGTTCATAAAATTTCGGGGGGGGGGGTTTGAACCCCTAAACCCCCCCCCTGACTACGGCCTTGAGAGAGATAGGTAAGGACGTTGACATTTAGCGAGCGAGAAGTGTCTTGACGAAACTTTACTTAGCTCGTTAAATCGACTATCTAAACATTTTTAAAGTTCGTTCTAGAGATTTTACTTTATGAACAGAAAATTGTAATCGTAGTCGTAAAAAAAATTTAAACTTGAGATAATGATGATTCTTGACGTTTGAAGGGCCCACGAACCCAAATATTTGGATCTTTAATTATGTTTATCTGTATGTCTGTCTGCATAAGGGGCTTCATTTTTATTAATTTCTTTCAAACCTCATATTTAAATGTTAAATGGTCATATCTCAACGCCAAAACGTGATTTCGAATCTAGCTATAAAATTATATTTTTGAAGATAACCTTTACGGTTTTGTTCTAGACGTGTAGACTCTCTAGGTAGTGCTTTACATTATAAATAACATCTTATACTTGTTTTATAGATAACATTTTTATCAGAGAGTAGTTAGGCCTAGCTGAATACTGATTTTTGTACATTTTAAATTTATATAATTATAATAGTACATTATAAAAGTGTTTATTCGTGGCTAAGAATGATTTTTTGTCTTCTTGCCTTAGTCCTACTATGTTAATGTTTAATTGTTATTATTATTAATATTATTTAGCACCGCGTCTTACTACCCGTTCGGGTTATACGCTTAAGTACTAATTACGCTATTGGATTAGGAATGGGGAAGGTTGAATATGAAGGAAGTGAACCTGCATTTGAGTGGAGGGAGAGTGGAAAACTATTTAGGAAAAAAACCACCCCCAGTTCACCCGACCGAGATTCGAACATCAATCTCCCCGTCCTCGGCGGTCGAGCTCAACACGACTAGCGCGTTAGCCAACTACGCCACCGAGGTGGGTCTTCCAAACTTTAATAATCTGAACCGAATGTATTATGAATTATTTTGGATGACCCGCCTCTGTGGCGTAGTTAGCTAACGCGCCAGTCGTGTTGAGCTCGACCGCCGAGGACGGGGAGATCGAGGTTCGAATCTCGGTCGGGTGAACTGGGGGTGGTTTTTCCTAAACGGTTTTCCACTCTCCCTCCACGCAAATGCGGGTTCACTTCCTCTAAAATCAACCTTCCCAATTCCTAATCCATTAGTGTAATTAGTACTTAAGCGTATAACCCGAACGGGTAGTAAGACGCGGTGCTAAAATAAAAAAAAATAAAAAAAATATTTTGGATGGCCGCCATTTTACTGTACAACTTGATTTTGGCATAAAGGAACTTATAGAAAATACAAGTTTTGTTTTTGCAGTCAACACTGATAACATTTTACTATAGTGGTTATCACTTCGTATTACTACTACCTGTTCAGGTTATACACATATAATGATAATTACTCTAATAAGAAAGGAAGGATTTTTAGTGGTAATAGGCTATACCCGCATTTGCGTGGAGGGAGAATGAGAAACCATTTAGAAAAAACCAACTTTAGTATATCTGACTGGGATTTGAACCCCTATCACTCCGTCAACAGTAGGCCGGTCTAACACGAGTGACGCGTTAGACCGTTTATAGTCAGGGATATTATGGTTCGAATCCCAGTCAGATAAACTGAGGTTTTAAAAAAAATTGTTTTCCCCTCTTTCTCTACACGAATAAGGGTACACTTTCTCTAAATCAACCTTGCTCATCCCTAGCTAATTAGCATAATTTAGTACATAAGCGTATAACCTGAACAGGTAGTAAAGATGTGGTGCTAATATCTATCAAAAGTGACAGCTGCAGATTATATGAACAGATGTTTGAATACGTGACAAGGCGTGTATTAATCACAACTTGTGAATGTGTGGAATGCCAGGCCTCCACCGTGGTTCGTTAAACTGTAGGTCCTCCATTTCACCTCACAATCACCCTACCATTACACATTAGCGTAAGTGCGTAAAACCCGAACAGGTAGTAAGACGTGGTGCTAAATAATAATAATAATAATAATAATAATAATAATAATGATATGATAATAATAATACGTGAAAGTAGATCTAGTAACGTTTTATATCTGTCAGATAAGGTTCTTGTTGTGTAAATTAGACAATACACGTTCGCACGTGTTGGCTCATCGCTGCCAGGTCCACATTTTCACGTCACGGCGTGTACGCGACGCGAAGCAGCGGTAAATAGAAACTTTTTTTTTTTACCACGGGGTAATTTGTTCCTTAACTTCCTCGTCTTGCACGCACGCAAAGCTTGATTGCACGATTGCAAGACTTTTTTTTTTTCGTAACCAGTTCCTCTCACGACTATATCGGAGGGGTATGGGGGAATGGCGGGGGTTTACGAGAGGACTTTCTTTTTCGCGACAAACTATAGTAGGCTCACCAGTGTAATAAATAATTTTTTTCCCCACCGTATCTTAACATATATTCGGGTTAAGACACATATATTTAAAATTACGTTACTGGAGTAGAAATGAAAAAGTTAGATCGTTTGAGTAAATGTTTTCGCATTTACTTTGAAGTAAAGTGGAAAAGTTTTGGAACACACCTTCAGTACACCAGACCGGGATTTTATCCCCGACCTCCACCATCACCGGCCAACTAGACTAACTGAGCTTGACATTTAAACCACACGACCACCGATGCGGGTTAAATATATTAAGCAATAAATGTAGGACTGCAACATATTTTAAAACGTGCTTTAGGTCCTATTAGTTTTACAGATGTCAAAGGTGACCGTCACAGAAAACCTGCTCTATATTGTACAATACAACCCAAATGTGAAATTGGCCATTTTATGAATTGGGCAAATTTTTCTGCTCATTCCGTTAGTGACTGGCTTCTTCGTTTGTTCATTTCACGAATGTGCAAAAACTCGTCCGTTCATGAATTGGGTAGAGCTTGTGCTGCCCAGTTCATGGACTGGGAAGCTCCAATCGTTTACCCAATTCATGATCTGAAGGAGTTTTTACACGGTACGTGAAATGAACAAGCAAATAACCGGTTTGTTCTTTAAGTTTATTTAACATTTTAATCGTTTTAGAATGGAAGGTTATGTTAAGTTAGTTTGGGTTTCTTTGATATAATATCTTGAAACTAATTCAGTTAAAATTGAAGTGGAAAGTACATTAAGTTCCATTTTATGGAATAGGCCAGAGTTAATGCAATTTTTTTGCCTAGTATGTGAAATGATCAAAAGTTCAAGAAAATCGACAGAAATTTACCCAATTCGTGAAATGGGCAGTTTCACTATTGGGGTGTAGCATAATATATAATATTATTTAGGTGCCAAAGATTTCACTCAATAGGACGTGTGCAATGGCCTCCCACCCCTTCCCTTCCTACCCCTGTATCACTCCCCCCCCCTCTCTCTCTATCTATCTATCTATATATATACATAAACTATTTAGATTAGTTCTAGATTCATATAAACTATTTAGATTAGTTCTAGATTCTAGACTAAGCCATAGTACTGTAACAAAATCATTAAGAGATTAAAGTTCTGCAAAAAATAAAGGTTCCGTAAAGCGTATTTACCTTTGATATATATATTAAATATATTACACATTTGTAACAATAAAATGATAAAATGAAAGATAACGAAAGTACCCCGAGTAAAAACACGACCCACATTCGAGGGAACAGGATTACCAATTAATTATTTACCTCCCCTGAGTATTCAAACGAGTTTTTTTAAAAAAATCATTGGAGCTGTCGAAATATGTCATTTAATGAATAATGAAGCCACCGTGAATTCGAGTATTGAAATTAGAGAACAGCTCTGGCTTTTGAATTATCACACATACACGTACACATTATTATAACCAGTGGTGTAGCGAGAAACTTACTTTCTGGGGACAGGGGCGCATATTATCTATCGAATTTATTATTTGTGTAATTGTTTTACCAACTTGTGCTTAAGACAGGGGTTCCCAAACATTTTAAATCAAAGAAACCCTTATATCATAAAAAAATTGTAAAAAATGTTAACACTTAAATTACGAACATTCAATAACTTACAGTTACATTTTACAAATATAAAAATATAAAACAAACGGAAAACATCACATGCTCTAGATGCACCCTTGGCAAACGCCCTTCATTCAGATTTGAAAAAATAAAACGCAATCCTAATTACTGATGCTATTTTATAGTGTGAAAAACATATAAAAAATAGTCTTAAATTCTTCATGGAGCCTGAGATAAATATGAGAAAGTCCAAAGGCTCTGTGGAGCTGAGTTTGAAAACGATTGTTTTAAAGGGCACTTTTAATATTTAATGTGCTACCATTTATTCTCTACACACAGTAATCTCTACAGGTTTTGGATATCTGTCATGGGGATTACGTAATGTGATCAGGATTTTTTTTCACTTGAATTAAAAATTGTATGATAAAATGCAACGATACTATTCACAAATATTCCAGAGATGTTATTATCGTAGAAAATTAAATTAATGTTTTTCTGAAGCATATTTTATTTATTTTAGGCATGAAATGTATTTTGTCATAAAAACTACAAAAATCATGGTTTTTAAATCACATTCCCTTCCACCTTAAGTAGTCAGCCACGATCGAACCAGAGACTTCTAAGATTGGCATCAACCTTAACCAAAGGGACAGATTCACCTTGATTTCCTTGTATAGTATAAATAAATTTGATTTATTTTATTAAAACGAATTAAATGCTGAAGTGAAACGTTAATTCTTAACAACTGTTCGTCGTGAAGTGGTTACCAAAATGCTACTTAATTGAAGTTAAGGGTTTAGCGGTGTCGGCAACAAACAAGTTCTGAGGATATGGTAATTTCCTTATTCCTACCTAATAGAGGAAAAATTTATCTTATCCGGGGTACTTACCGTAAAATATAATACTGCCTGGAATTTGTAAAAAGTTAGATTGCACCCCTTTATCCACAAACACACACTTGTTGCATATAGCGAGTTTCTATTCAACCAAATGATTAAAGTCAACGTCTCTAAGGAAATGTATTCTCTTAAAGTATCCAGATCACAAAAGTTTCTAGGACCGCATTCCAACCAAATGTAATTTTTTAGTTTTAAAAAACATTATTTAATTTAAATAAGTTAAAAAAAATTCTTTGATAAATAAATGACATTTAAATATTTTATCTAATATTAAGAATACTGTGTTTTTTTATAGATTGATTAACAACTTTACTTTTATAGTTTTATGAAACTTGGGACCGCTTTGTAGGCGAATCATTTTGATATTTAATTAAAAACTTTCGAAATAATGAAAAGTAAAGGAAGGAAGAAAATATAATATTTTTGCACACATTGACTAAGGAGGTTAAGGGTAAAAGGGGGCACTTATTTTGTATTTATTTAACTCTTTTTTAAGGTTTTCTTTTTTCCCCGGTATTTTGGCATTCTATTATTATTATTTTTTGTCCACATGGGATGTGGTTTATTTATAACATACAGAATACAACTGGGGCGAAAATTTTGAGTCTCACCTAGGGGGGCGTGAAACCCTTGAGCCGGCACCGACAGTATCTTTATCTTATTAAACACGTATCCTAATTTTTGTATTCGCCACGGAGTTGGAAATTAGTTCACAAGTAAATTAGGTTCAGTGGAACACTTCGGGAAGGACATTTTAGGAGATACTAATTATTCCGCGATAACTTTCTACAACACTACTTTTTTAATAGGAAGAGTCGTTTTTATAAGAACATAATATTTGTTTGCGGTCAACATTGATTACATTTTATCATATTACTAGTGTTATTTTCTAAATTTTCGATCAAACGGGACCGCTTTGTCCATGGACACTCATAAATGGGCGATAAGGGGGGATGATTTACCCCTTATTACTATGCATTATTTAATTGTTTTGTCAATTTTTATGAAATAAAAATAAAATAGTTTATTTAGGTTTGGTTGCAATTTGCTATTAACAACTTTGAATCATCAATATCCGAGATAAACAGAAATAAAACATTTAAAATGTAAATTTCTTTCTCATTCCCTCTTCAACAGTTTTTTCTCCATTTTGTTCTGATCAATAAATTTGTGAAAAATATAAGTTTTTTCAATGGCTTTAGCTACAACTAAATTTTATTTTTTGTCAATTTTTAGACACTATCTTAGAATTATGTTCAGATGCTCTAAAATTCCCTCCAACAATATTAAATTCCTGATATTTTCTCTCGAGGGGGACAGAGGCTCCATACCCCTGTTAGATGGGTTTCCAATCTCCACCCCCACTCCCCCAATTTGGAAAACCAACATGTACGCCATTTGCTGCATCTCATGTAGCTTTACGTATAACTCCGTTTAAAATATGAGTGAAGATTGACTCTAAATATGGGATGACTCCTGGATATCAAAGTGGTTATATCACTGGCGTACTAAACCTAAAGTCCCGGCTTCGATTCCTGTGTCCAAGTGTCATTTTTTAATTTAAGTAATATGATATTAAGATGCGGCTATAACCGTAATTATAAAATATAATAGCTTGGCTATTTTATCCATTATTTATATATAGAGCTATTTAGATATCCAGGTAAGATATTATACAGGTTTCAGGGGGTTCACAAGACATCTATTTCCCCGTAATGAGCTTGGGTGGTCGCTGATGACAAATAGTGGCGCCACTACTGGCGCCTGGGAGGTAGGCAACACATTAATCTTTAGCGCATAACAAATGGAGTGTGGTGTGAATTATGACTCGTAGCAGGCATTGAACCATCGAAACAGGCAACAAAGATTATTTTTATTATTTATTTAGAAAATATATTTAAATTATTATTTTATTATTATTATTATTATTATATTATTATTATTTATTATTATTATTATTATTATTTATTATATTATTATTATTATTATTATTAGCACCGCGTCTTACTACCCGTTCGGGCTATACGCACCTACGCTAATGTGTAATGATAGGGTGATTGTGAGATGAAATGGAGGACCTACAGTTTGACGTGGAATCCGAACCACGGCGGAGGCCTGGCATTCCACACGTTATCAAGTTGTGATTAATACACGTCTTTTCATAGGTGAAGGAAGGGTTCGGCAATTAGATAAATCCGTGCCGGGACCGAGGATTGAATCCCAGACCCCAGCACAGAAGTCTGACACCTTACCCCTAGAACACCAGATCACCATCACTTAAAAGAAAAGCACATTCTTACGTAAGATAAAAGAATTTGGGTACAGTTCTGCTAACAAAAGGCGAAAGAGCCGTTCGTATAATCTCTGCTATGACCTACATGATTATGGCTCCGGATTGAAGCAGTCCTGACGATAAACCACGTGTGTGAATCGAGTAAAGTTTGGCTCTCTGCCAAGTGGAAAGCCTTGGCTGTGACGTAACTACTGTAATAGCATCATGGATAGTTCCCTAATAGGATTTTGGTAGGAACGACCTTTTAGAAAATACAAAATTTGTAGTCAATATTGATAACATTTTACAAAATTATTATTATTTTATAGGCATCAATAATGTATATCAATAGTGACGTCTGCAAATCACATGACTTGATGTGTGAATACCTGAAAATAGATCTATTATTTTTCTAGCTTTTGGTATAAATTTCTTACTTGGAAAATTGGATTGCAGCAATCTACGAATCATTATAAAATCATAGTTGACGCAATCATAATTATTTCTTCTTTGTTTTCGTCTACCACGTTTTAGTAACCATCTGGGATGTACGCATGCTTTACAATACGGAGGATAGGAATGAGTAAGTTATTATTTATAGGAAGTGCACCTGAAATTGCGTGAAAATAGAGTGGGATTATTCGAAAATGAAAAACTAAACCCAGTGCATTCAGCGGTGATTCGAATCCCAACCTCCTAGTTACCGTAAAACTAGACAAGACGACTATCCATGTCTCCAATCGAGCATTTGATATTATGGTTTTTTATAAATGCATCAATGCAAGTGCTATTTTTTTCATTTATCAGTTCTTTTAGAAAGGTCTCTTGTTTTTAAGCTTTTTAATCAAATTTGGAAGATTTTGGACCTGTTTATTATATAAGGTAATGCATTATCTACATGATCTAGCAAACATATTATGCAGCCCACACAAGTAAGTGAGAGACGGTAAGAAAAACTTTTCTTTTTTTTTTATCACAGCACCCTTTTACCCGTTCGGGCTATACGCATACATGATAAATAATCTAATAGGGTAGGGATGAGAAAGAAAGCATTTTGTGGGTAATCTATCCACATTTGCGTGGAAAGAGAGCGGGGAACCATTTAGGGAAAACCAACCTCAGTAGATCCGAATGGGATTCGAACATAGATTTTCCTATTATCAGAAGGACAGACTAATACGAAAGTGAAACCTCATAGCTAGACCGCAGTGGGTAGCTTTTTATTAAAATATTTTGCGATCTTTAGGGAAGGAGAATTGTGATGAGAGGGGTTAGAAAACCCCCCACCCACTTGTCTCCCTCCCTTGCTGGGCTCGCCACTGGAGAAAATACGTACTTATTGCTAAGCTAAGCGCCGCTTCCCACGCCCAAGTTGATTGCAAACAGAACCTCCCACACTATCACGATTCAAGCGGACGTGTTTTGAACTATTCTGTATAGGAAATGAAGGATTCAGTTCCAAGGTTGACAAACTTCACCCAATGTTTGTCCTAGTTTACGAACCCAGCGAGTATCCGGCCCCCCCTCCCCCCTCAATGGGACAGTGGCATATTGTTATGCGATAGCGTTAAGAAATCTTGAGAACTCTTCTATTCCACTATGGTAAAACTTATATTTATAATATAGGGTCATAGTGAAATACATAAAGGTAAGTATGCCGCATTCCAGGATATACGGATTATACGTAGAGTAAACTAAAGGGTTATTCACTCCTGGGATCTCTCTTATAAAGAGTTCAAAATCTCTCTTCCGATACGCGACCCAGTATTATGTTAGGACTAAGAAACCCGCTTCGGTGACCGCGTGGTCTAACGCGCTAATCTCGCAGTAAACTAGGTTGCCGATGACAGGGAGATCCGAGGTTCAAATCTCGGTTAGGTGTGCTGAAGATTGGTCCCCCCCCCCGCCCCATGGTTTTCCACTTTCTCTCCACTCAAATTTGAGTACACTTCCTCTAAATATGATCTTTCTTATCCCTAAAACAAATAGTGTAATTAGTACATAGGCGTATGACCCAAATGGATATTAAGACGTGGTGCTAAAAAAAGGGGGCTATGTAACTTTGACCTGATTGGGATTCGAATTGGTAAAGCCACCAAAGCTGTTTTTTCAATGCATTGAGGCATTTCGCCTTAGCGGTCTTGACCATAGCATGGAGTTGATGACAAAGTAAAATACAGGCCCTATTTTTTAAAAAACTTGAGCAATCCTTTGGTAATATTTTTATTTTAAACTTACAAAATTTAATTTTATAAAAGTGTAGTAGAGCTAGTGTGTATCTTAAAACCGTAATTATCTCATTTATGCATACATACCTACATACATACAGGCAAGAAACGGTCCTTATAGCTCAAAAAACGATCACCTCGTACTTAACTAACTTTCTCTACGCGTCCCAATCCTTGCATTTATGTATGATAAATATCGCGAAATTGGTTTTAATATTTTAAATTAAATTGTTTAAAAAAAATCTTACTAAATTTTTTTCACACTATTTATTAAATGAAACCCGCCACGGTGGCGTAGTTAGCTGACGCACCAGTCGTGTTGAGCTCGACTGCCGAGGACGGGGAGATCGAGGTTCGAATCTCGGTCGGGTGAACTGAGGGTGGATTTTCCTAAATGGTTTTCCACTCTTCTTCCACGCAAATGCGGGTTCACTTCCTCTAAATTCAACCTTCCCAATTCCTAACCCATTAGTGTAATTAGTACTTAAGCGTATAACCCGAACGGGTAGTAAGACGCGGTGCTAAGTACTATTATTATTATTATTATTTATTATTATTATTATTATTATTATTATTATTAAATGAATCAAATTTAGTGGATAAATATAGCACATTTGAGAAATGTATTGTATCTTAATGAAAAAAAAGTTATTTATGTCAATTATATTATTTAAAGTTGTGCCCTTAGTTACGATTTTTTTTAAAAAACCTCCAAATAGCTTCTAGGGGAATTAATATTCATACCTATTTAATATTCATGCTTCTCCTTGGCTTTTGTCGTTTGGGTCTTTAGCGCCATCAAACCCCTCCTTCCCCCTATCATTCACTCGAAATTTCATCTCGGCTACAGCCTTGACACACTCCTCTCTAAATAAATTTCTGGGTGTGCCACTGCTTAAATCAGTACTGATTTATGTACGTAAACATCACCCGTGTTGTACTAACTATAAATCTTGAGCTTATATAATCTGTGTGCGTATTCGTTAAGTGCGTCCCGATTTAAATATTAAAAAAATTGAGGTGTTATCTAAGGGAAGAGGGCCGGGGTTTTATAGGCGGATGTTTACACCAAAACGCCTCGTATAACAGCGGAAACCTGGGTTCAGGTCTACCACAACTTGTTCCTACTGACCTTGGGAGGAGAACACTCAACGGTTAAAAAGGACTTAACTTGCGCCGAGTCCCAGCATCCATCCTTACCCCGTAAAGCGCAAGACAGTTTCGGCTATCGACCTGGTGACGTACACACACACACACACACACACACACACACACACACCACACACACACACATGAGAGCAGTACGGTCAAATTTGCATATGAAAGACTTTTTAGAAAACCCAAGTAAAATAAATTTGATACTAAAATGTATAACATTACTATTTTATTTGTCTTATTTTTATAGTTATTTATTATATCTATCAAAAGTTACAGCTTTCAATCACTTGTTCTGGCGTATGAATACGTGAAAGTAGATCCAGTCACTTTTCTGACTGTAAAATAAGGTTCGATGTATGATAATTACCTGCCTCGGTGGTGTAGTTTCGTGTTGAGCTAGACTACCGAGGACGGGAAGATCGTGGTTCGAATCTCACTCAGGTTAACTGGGGGTAGTTTTTTCTAAACTCTCCCTCTCCGCAAATGCTAGTTCACTTCCTCTATATTCAAAACGTCACAATTCCTAACCCATTAGAGTAATTAGTATTTAAGCGTATAACCCGAACGGGTAGTAAGACACGGTGCTAAATAATATGGGAATTTGACTGTGAGCAGTTAGAGGAGGTCAATTGCGAGGCTACACTGGATATCATCTCTGAGGGAAATGCACGGTCACAATTGGAAATCAGCGTTGCCATTCTCTTGTTTTCTTGTGGTCAATCTTCCCTCAAATATAGGACAAGTTTCGCAACGCTGGTTAGTCGAGGTTGCCAGTAGCTCCTTCTTACCCGAGAACAGCACCTTCAGACATAACTGAGAGCGAGGAGATTTGGCAACAGTTAACTGAGAGAGAGAGAAGATAAAGCTTTTCTTCATAAGTCCTGCAGTTCCCTCGGCAATGGTATTGGCTGTAGGTGACCCTGAATGTATACCCGGCTGTGGTTAAAAATAAGTTGGTGTAGGTTCGTACCATAGCTTAGGATTCGTTACCGGGAAGTGGAGTTGAGTGTGTGGTGTTACGTGTGCAAGACTCGTTAATTTTGACATTTGGTAGCACTTTGCAATTATAGCTAATTAATGTGGCAGATTGCAAGAAGTAATAACCGATACCTCCTCCGGAATCGAAGCAAACCATTCCCCCCGATCACCTTTCCTAACATTTCGGTGGGATTTTACTGAGACCATCAATATGGGCAAGATATTATTTTTATTGTTTCATATTATGTTTGGCATAAAAGTTATTTTTAAATTATTCACGTCTTACTTTCCGTCATGACTACCTGCATTTTAATTTTACACTTTTGATGGTAGGAGTAAGACAAGTTAAAATTAATTCATACCAAAGGGGGTGCTGATCTTGATAATTATCTTGGAAAGCACCTTCAATTACTTTTCTCGATTAAATAATTAATCCTAGCTAACTTTATTCATCCATTGAATAAAAAAATAATTAAAAGAAAATTCTCTGAGCATTAAAATGGTATTTAAGAAGGAAGATATAGTGAGAATAGCTTGTTGAGCTGCAATAGTTTATGGCCTTAGTCAAAAATTATTATGATAAATTAATGATAACATAAAATATTGGCCTACACAGATTAGTTAATTTAAACTAGTTGTAAAAAAATGACAATTTACACAGGAATAGAGCCCGGGACATTTTGGTCTAGCACAACAATGCTCTAACACTGAGCTATCCAGGCTCAGTCCCATGTTCAAGGTCATTCTTCGCTAATAATTTAAGGCAGATTATGTGATGGACGTGTGGAAATTCCCGTGATTACAGTGATTTACCCAGTGTGTGTTGATATTCATTAAAGTTCGCTTTAACTTACAATCTTACCTACTTCGTTGGCCACATGATCTAAGGCGCTACTCTCGTAGTATACTACACTGCCAATGACGGGGAGAAAGAGATTCGAATCTCGGTCGGATGTACTGAGGAGGTGGTTTTCCCAAAATGGTTTTCTATTCTCCCTCCACACAAATGCAGGTAAACGTCTTCTAAATATAACCTTCATATTGCATAGGCGTATAGCCCAAACGGGTAGTAAGACGCTGTTTCAAAAAAACAAACAGCCCCTTGACATTCCCGTCATCAGCAAACCAGACTAGATGATACATTTAGTACACTTGCCCACCGATGATGGCAGCACAATAGTTAATTAACGGCTTAATCTACGTCGGTTGGGATAAGGAGAGTAGATAAGAGGATATTGACTCTCATTTCGAGGCGAGGTAGGGGAGAGCCAACGCGATTAATACTAAGTGGAAAAAAACTATACCTTAGTGCTACAGTCGGCAGCCTACAGCCCGCGGTTCGAATCCGGTCCTGCGACTGAAATTATTTGGCCCACGAAAAGATTTAGCAAACAAATAAACTTGTTAATAAAAATTGACTAATAGCTAATTACTTTACCAGAAATATAAAGTTGAAATATTTTTCTCTATATTTTTTTTTCTAAAGTGGCCCATTACGTATTTATATATTTTCAAACCATACGACCTGCGATATCAAAAGTGTTGCCAACCCCTGCCTTAGTGCACTAGAGAAAACGATTAGATTCTCGTCTTACCTATAATCGGAAATATACTGTTCGATTTTTTTATGCAAGGCCTTATTTGACAACTAGAAAAGCTACTAGTTCTTTTCACGTAAAATAAGTCAAGTTAAGTTATTTGCAGCTAAAACTTTTCATAGATATTAACAATAATAAATAGTAACATTTTGTCAATGTTGACTGCAAATAAAATTTTGTATTTTTTTAAAAGGCTCCTCCTATGAAAATTAGACTGTAGTATATTGTTAGCGTGTACGACAACTAATACGGCGTGACCACCGGTGTAGGTTTATTGGTAGTATGTGCGGGCACGTATGATTGTGACGCCAGTGTTGTCCACAACCTGAATGGTCACAGCTGTGCCTTACGTAAGCGGTAAAAAATGGTAAACAGATGAGTTAAGTCATCGAAGAAGTAGGAAAACAGGTGCTCGCCAAACTTCGCTTCCTGTTAGCACAAACATTATTGCAGTGGCTTGGGTTTTTATTTAAAATCGGTAAAGGTGAGAGTGCAGGGAACACTAACTATAGGCAGATCCAAGCAGTTTTTATATCAACACTTTTTTTTTTGTCAAAATAAATAAAATATTGCTCCAGTAAAAACTTAGAAATTAATTTTCTTCACATGATGATATTATTATTATATTATTATTATTATATATTATTATTATTATATTATTATTATTATTATTAGCACCGCGTCTTACTACCCGTTCGAGTTGTACACACTTACGCTAATGTGTAATGGTAGGGTGATTGTGAGATGAAATGGAGGACCTACAGTTTTACGTGGGATCCGAACCACGGTAGAGGCCTGGCATTCCTCACATACACAAGTTGTGATTAATACACATGGTGATATCAACAGTTGTTGAATATTAGTATAGTGACATTATTACAATATTAGTATAGTTTTATAAGATGAGAATTTTTTTTAAATGAACAGAAAAAGTTGTCAGTAAATTCAAGGACGCCCTTGACAGATATTCAACAAGCTGTTGGGGTCACCAAGTGTGGAAAATTTAGCTTTGTCTACCTATTGGAGAAATATTTTAATAATTTTGACCAAAAAAGTTTTTATATAAAAACTGAATGAATACTTCCTTAATTCATGGTACCTACATTCCCACCTTAAGAGATTCGTCTCAACCCCACGGATAACAACTTCTTAGGTAGATAATACGGCTCTAAACAGACGTCGCAATGATTTGAGGTTTTCTCTATTGTACTTTGAAAATCGGTGGAATTGTGACCAGGGAAACAGATTTACCATATTTTTAAAAACAAAAACAAAATTTAAAATAATCGTTCTAAACGATAGCTTACAACACGAATAGGGTAGGTAAGACGTGGTGTTAAAAAAATATTTATTTTATCACCTCATTTACTTTTTTTCGGGTTGTACGCATACTCTACTGGGGTAGGGATGAGGAAGGAAGCATTTTAGAGGTAATGTACCAGCATTTGAATGATAGAAGAGTGGGAAACCGTTTTGGAAAATCCACCCTCAGTAACCTGACCGAGATTCGACCCTTGATCCCCCCGTTATCGGCAGTCTAATCTACTGCAAGAGTAGCGCGTTAGATCACGCGGCCACCGAAGCAAGTCATAAAATTTTAAATACATTTACTTTGATGAATAAAAATATGTGTTTTTTTTTCTGATTTCTAATTTTATTATTTTTAAACTGGTGTTTGCTTTCAAGTGTTCCATCAAAAAATCGTATGATTCAAAAGTGTGTTGCCGAAAATTCTTTTATTAGTAAATGTGCCGGGAACACACAAAAAAAAAAGGTTGCGAGACACTGTTTTAGATCAATCGATAAATCGCGAGTGCTTTCTTCAGCCATCACTGGTTCACGACCAAAATGATTTCCCCCTCGCCCTTCTTCACCCTCCTCCATTCGTCCAGACTGTAAAACCAACTTGAGACTTGTACGTCTTGTTTACGTAACAAACAATCATTCTACACTTTGAAATGTTGGATGTTTTGGAAGGCGGAAAACAACGTCGGATCGTTAGGAGCTGTGTGACACAATATTAAACAATCCTGTTCGGGTTTCATGGGTTGGTTTGCACCGTGAGTTTCGCAACATGGTATTATGATTCCATTCGAGATGTCCACACTGCCTTGGTTTGTGGCCGTGATGATCGTCTTAAGTGTTGTTCGTTGCTATGCGGTCCAATTTTCATAGGAAGTGTCTTTTAGGCTGCGTTTTTTTTCAAACTGTTGCATGGAGCCCTTAGGCTCCCCCATAGTTTATCCCAGGCTCCTTGAAGCAATTTTATAATATGATTTATTTCAGGGGTAGACTTGCAGATTCCAAGCGGCAAGTAGACTACAGAGATGATGTCTCTTAGCATAATAAATTAATATATACCGCTGACTTCACATTTCACGTGAATTAAAGTTTGTATATATATATATTAGAAACGCGTCTTACAACCCGTTAGTTTTGTACGCTTATGACCCACCTCGGTGGCGTAGTTAGCTAACGTGCTTATTTCGTGTTGAGCTAGAATGCTGAGGACGGGGAGATCGAGGCTCGAATCTCGGTCGCGTGAACTTGGGTAGTTTTCGCTAAATGGTTTTCCACTCTCCCTCCACCCAAATACGGGTTCACTTCCTCTAAATTAAGCCTTCCCAATTCCTAATCCATTATCGTAATTAGTACTTAAGCGTATAACCCGAACGGGTAGTAGTAAGCGCGGTGCTAAATAAATAAATAAAATATACGCTTATGTATTAATTACTTTAGTGGTTTTTCGGGATAAGTAAGGTTATATATTTATAGGAAGTGTACCCACATCTGCGATTGAGGAAGAGTGGAAAACAATTTTGTAAAAAAAGCCTCAGTAAACTCGATTGAGAATAGAATCTCGTTCTCCCCTTCATCGGTAGTCTAGTCTATTGCGAGAGTTGCGTCTTAGACCACGTGGCCACCGAATCAGGTTAATAGATTATTTTACGTTTCCTTATAAACAATACCAAGAAATAACAAACGGATTATTTTGAATCTAATACCATCATACATGTTCACAAATTATGTATTCTGGGCACCTCAGACTTAACTCTCTAGAAATTTTGATTAAAATTTAATAAAAATAATTAAGAATAAAATGAATGAATTTATTTTAGTTTAAATAGTTGTGACAAAAGTCCAGGCCCTCTTCAATACAAAATGCCAAAACATCTTCCCCCAATATTAAAAGTCCAGGAAAACACCCCCTCAATACTAAAGAAAATGCCCAAATACAACCTTAAAACCCCTCCCCCCCCCCCAAGAAAGTCCAAGCCTCCTTCAATAATAAACGTGAATAAACTCCCTCCCCAATAAGTCCAGGCCCCCCTCAATACAAACGGTCCAAATCCCTATCCCCAATAATGTCCAGGCCCCCCTCAATACAAACGGTCCAAGTCCATTCCCCAAATAATGTCCAGGCCCCCCTCAATACAAACGGTCCAAGTCCCATCCCCCAATAAGTCCAGGCCCCCCTCAATACAAACGGTTCCAAGCCCATTCCCCCAATAAAAGTCCAGGCCCCCCTCAATACAAACGGTCCAAGCCCATTCCCCCAGTAAAGTCCAGGCCCCCTCAATACAAACGGTCCAAGCCCCCTCCCTCCAAAATGAAACGTCCGTTCCACCCATTCCCCTACCAAACGAATGATCTGTCCAGAGATATGAGGCCATTACACGGCGACCATTATCCACGGCTCTAATAGATGATAATGACCGTCACTCGTCATAATGACCAGGCGTGAGAGCCATTACCCTAATATGTCACCGACAAACGGACGAAGAACCGGAGCTGCGCGGCGAACAGGTCGTGTCAGCCAATCCTCGTCGACGCGACAAACAGACGAGGATCTAGGATTCAATTTGAAAGGAGGGAGGGATTCATTCACCAGCACCTTTTTTAAATGATGGGTGCAAATAATGTTTTCCCTTTCGGCTATGCGCCTATCTACTAGTCACAGTGAAAAGGATGAGAAGGTGGAGTTTATAGGAAGTGTATCCACATTGCATGGAGAGAGAGTGAAAACCATTTAGAAAAACCCTCTCAGTACATCCTACGGGATTCAAACTCTGATGATCTTCTTCGCCGGCTGTCTAGTACATTGAGAGAGTGACATCTTAGACCATGGGCCACCGAAGGGGTGCTTTTTTTTGATACTTATTGCGCGCACGCCTTACTACCCATTGGATATCCACTACTTAACAGTGGACTAGGAGAAGGAGATTTAAATTAGATAAATGTACCAGAATTTGCATGGATGGAGAGCGAAAAAAACCTTCAGAACACCTAAGCGGGATTCAAACCCCGACCACCCCATCATCAGCAGTCCAGTATATTGTGAGAGTGATGCCTTAGAATATTCTACCACCAAAGTGGGTGACACTGTTTTATAAATATCTTTAAGCACCGCATCTTACTACCCGTTCAGGCTATGGGCTTACGTACTAATTACGTTAATGGTTTTAAAGGATTAGGGAGGTTACATTTATAGAAAGTGTACCAGCATTTGCGATGGATGAAGAGTGGAAAAACATTCAGGAAAAACCGCCTCAGTACACCCGATGGAGATTCGAACCTTGATCTCCCCGTCATACAGCAGTCTATCTACTGTGAGAGTAGGCTTAGACCACGCTCCCACCGAAGCTATAGTGACATATTGAAGAGGATGTATATATTTTTCATAATTTCCATTCGCTAATGACTTCCTTGTAAATTTGGACCCCTCTTACCCCCCCCCCCCTCTCTTCCTCCTCAAATAAACAGCACATCAAGTATTGATCCGAACTTGGGGCCAAAGAGGGCCGGAGGTGGGTCGAATCCATGACCCCCAAGTAGATGTGCGCCCGAACACGGAATATTAATTACCTGAGCTAATCAACACACGGGGGGCATTGCTCTCCTCCAGCCGTATGCGTGTGTTGACATGCTCCGGTTAGTATTCTGACCGTGGGAGAGTGTTTGAGGGACGTCTGACAGGTCAACTTGCTGACTGGTAGGGTAAGAGAGGGATAGTAGATACATCAGCTCTTGGAAAACAAGGGTGCGCCCGGAAATGTCTTTTTTTTTTTGGTTTAAACGAAGGCATTGGTTGGAAGTTTTTAACGGCACTTTCAAAAGTTTACAACTTTTAGTTAATCATTTTTTTTTTCATTTATTTGAAGTATGCATTGGTTGAAAGTTTTTAAGGGTGCACTTTCAAAATTTTACAACTTTCAATTACTCTTTTTTCTCTCATTTATTTGAGGTATTTAAAACCGACTGATTATACAGGGTGTGGCCGAAACAATTAGAAGATGAGTAACTTGAAAATTAACACTTTATTTTAAAAGTAAGTATTCACTAATTAAATAAAGGCAAACTATAAACTACCGTTTTTTCACTTTTTGAAAATAATATCACTCAAGTGAGTTCCACCCGGACGTCAGGTAAACTTAGCACGTTGTCGGACATTGTGGGCGTAGAACCAAATTTAAATCGCTAATTGTTTCGGTCACACCCTTTATTAGCACACGACTTATAGCAGGGGTTGGTAACCTTTTTGGGTCCCCGATCCACTTTTACATTTATCGAAGGTCCTATTATAACCCTTCGTTTCCCCATTTTACTTTTAAATTTTTTTCCATACATCTTAAATTCAATATTTCCTCCAATACTTATGTTCCTGCCTTTATAGAAAATATATAAAATAAATAAAATGTACACTCTGTTTATCCTGAAGAATAGGAATCCTAGTTCTTACCATTGAGCGTTATAAACACACTATGGCCATATCTTATAAGCTGTACCATAGTGGAAACAAGCAAGGTAGCAGTCTTACGTTAAGGGACTACACTAAGGCCCTATCTTATAATCTGTACTATAGTGGAACCAAGCAAGGTAGCAGTCCTACCTTAAGGGATTACACTATGGCCCTATCTTATAAGCTCTCCCATAGTGTAATAGTGCAAGGTAGGCTTTCTTTTCGTGATGGTATAGTTTTCTTACCCGATCGACTGAAAATTGTTGTGAGATCGACCTTTTGCTGACTCCTGACTAATAGCCTTAGATCTAAACAGACACAACATCCAGCCCCCAGCCGTTAATATCGTCATGTGAAAGGGAAACCTACATCTCACCAATAACTCATTTTTCTGCCATACAAAGAATAGAGCCCTGGACCCTAGCTCAAGAGACAGACATGATACCGACTGACCTAAGGGGTCAACCTTTATTTCTCGTAAGCCTGTTTTTTAAATTCAGACTATGCATTCGAAACATCCTAAGTTCTTTTTAGATGCTGTTTCCATAGTTCACGATGTTTTGAGGCTTTATCAACCGCTTCGGTGGTCGAATGTTGGCGTGACCTCTCAATAGACTGTACTGTCGATGAGGGGAGATCGGGGTTTGATTCCCTGTTCGGGTGTACTGAGGATGGTTTTACCTAAACGGTTTTCCATTCGCCTTCAAACGAAAATGTGGGCACACTTAATCTAAATTTAGCCTCCTTATTATTATTTTATTATTATTATTATTATTATTATTATTATTATTATTATTATATATATTAGCACCGCGTCTTACTACCTTCGGGTTATACGCACTTACGCTAATGTGTAATGGAAGGGTGATTGTGAGATGAAATGGAGGACCTACAGTTTAACGTGGAATCCGAACCACGGTGGAGGCCTAGTATTCCACACATTCACAAGTTGTGATTAATACACGTCTTGTCAGCGGTGAAGGAAGGGTTTGGCAATCAGATAAATCTGTGCCGGGATCGAGGATTTAACTCCGGACCCTCAGCACAGAAGTCTGACACCTTACCCCTTAGACCGCTAGGTCACCTAAATTCAACCTTCTTCATCCTTAACTCCTTGGCGTTGTTAGTAAATAAGCGGCTAATCCGAACGGGTAGTAGTAAGACGAGGGGGTAAAAAAAAATTAGGGGTGAAAGGGAGGCATTTGCTGGAAGTTTTTAGGGGCATTCTTACAGTTTTATAGCATTAAAACCTTTATATTGTAAATTTGAAAAAAAAAATTACAAATAGACACAGGAATTGAACCCAGGAACCTTGAAATAGCGCATCAATGCTCTACCCCTAAGATACCCACGATTGATCCTATGATCAATGTATTTCTTCACTCATAGTTTAAGGTAGGAGTCTACTATGGACGTGTGGTGTCATCAACCACAATGAACATTAATACTTCAGCCACCAGCGACTGTTTGACCATTAGTTAGTTTGTTTGTTTGTTTAGCACAGCGTCTTACTATCCACTCAGGTTATACGCTTATGTACTTATAACGCTAATGGTTTTATGGATTGGGAAGGTTATATTTATAGGAAGTGTACTCATATTTGCGTGGAGGGAGAGTGTAAAACAATTTTGTAAAACCACCCTTTGTACACCCGACCGAGATTCGAACCTTGATCTCCCCATAATCAGCAGTCTATGTCTACTGCTAGAGTAGCACGTTAGACCATGCGGACACCGAAACGGGTTAGACTTTTAGTTATTATTTAAATTTAGCCGATGCATTCGAAACATCCTTAACTCTTCCTATAATATGTTTTTTATAATTCACATGTTTTACGTATCTATTGAAAATAATTGGGGTCTTAGCAGGGGAAATCTCTCCTCCCATTTTTTAAAAAAAATTGAGAACACTTCTAGACTACTTGACCAGGTTTTATTTCTAAAAGGATTTTATATTTATGAATAGTTTCATTATTTTACTCAGATAATAACAAAAATATTGGGGTACTATTATTATTATTAATGGATTTTATAATTATGAATAGTTTCGTTATTTTACACAGATAATAACAAAAATATTGGGGTCTTATTATTATTACTAATATTATCATCATCATCATCATTTATAGGTTCAATACAGGGATTTTTAATAACTTGATCTAAAGGGCAAAGGTAAGAAAGTTGTAAAAAAGGAAATGAGCCAGCGTTAGCGTCAAACGAGGATGAAACTATAGGCTAAAAACCAACCCCAGTGCATCCAATCTAGATTCGAACACAGAACCCTCCTTGTCAAAGAGATAAAATAAAATGTATTTACACCACTTAGCTCTTATCAATTTTAATGAGTATTGATTTTTACTGACGTGTTAATTTGTGCTGATTATATATAATGTGTTTTGAATGTAGGCTCTAAATTAACCAAAGAAAAAATAAGCTACCTAATTGTGTAGTCAACCTGTTGATAAGTTTACATTAATACAAACACTCTTAACACTTTAATGAATAAAGTAATTTAAAACCAAAAACTTTAAAAACGCACACAGAAGAAGCAAGTTTGCATAGTTTATATTACAGTAACATTATTTTATAAGCATAAAAACATTAGAACAAAAAATTTATTTTTAGAGAAAAGCTTATACTATATTAATAAAACTTTCTAAAAAAATTGTTTGTCAATGAGATTTTGAGATTTAATGTTTATGTTTTGCTATAAAACATATAAACACCAATAAAACTAACGTCATGCTAATAAATCATTAATATAATTTCACACTAAATAATATTTATTGGTCGCTTTATAAAAATGAAAAAATAAAGTTTAAATATCATATTAATCTAATTAACAGTAATTATTTGATTCATTTATATCTTATTGTTTTTAGATCTTAAATTATTAGTACCTTAAGAATTAAATTTGCATTAAAAAACCTTAAAGGATCTACTTAAAAATGTAAAAAAATAAAAATAAACGATGTGTTTTAAATAATTTAAAAAAGTTCACTAATTAAAAACTAAAACTATCAAGATTTAAAATCAATGTTCATAATTATTTAATTAATCACCACAGAAATTGAGTTTGCCAACTAAATAATATCAGTTGTTCAAGACATAACATAAAAAAAACTCATATGCTCACTTATCTATCTAGCTTTAAAGCTACTTATTATTACCGCCACTGAAATAATATGCTCACATTGTTTTGGTCCGAACAGCTGAGAGATCCTAGTTCTGAGAAGTCCAGGAGAATACTGATGGTGTTCAATGTGGGAGAGAGTATGGTAAGAGAAAGTGAGATAGCAAAGCAAGAACACTTCTAGTACGGTCGCTACTCGATAGGTGGCTCTACACGAACACGGAACCAACAGGCTTCGCTGGCTCAGTTGCTAGTCGTATAAACCGTCCATAAAAAAAAAATACTTTCAATCAATGTTGGATAAAATAAAAAAGAAACGTTAAAGCTTAAATAAAGTAACTTATTTAATTTGTTTAAAACTAGAGCAAAAAGCTATTAAATTGATATGTAATATATTTAAATAGTAAATTGGTATTGAGAAGCAGGTAGTATAATCAGCAATAAAATATTGGTTAACGTATGTAAACCAAACTTGGTGCACAGATATACCTCCCTTTGTTGAGATTATTTACGGTATTGATCCCTCACCCAACATTTCAGTGGCGTTAAAGGTGAGAGGAAAGTGGTTGGATTTTTATGAATGAGGACAAATAAATCATTAAGTATACATGTTACTGTAAAAGTCCAAAGACCGGTAAATCTTACCAATATATGATGGTAAAAGACCAAAATATCTTAACAAAATGTTTAAACTTTTGAGTTTCAACCATCTTTAAAGTCAGGTGGGAGAGAGTATCCCCAGTTTTAGCTTTGACCAGCACTCAAACGTAAACCAATAACCTAGCCTAACCTAATATAACATAACCTAACCAAGCCTAATCCAACCTGACCTAAACATTGGATTAGGCTCGGTTAGGTTAGGTTAGGCTAAGCTAGGTTAGGTTAGGTTAGGTTAGGTTAGGTTATTGGTCTACTTTTGAGTGCTGGTCAAAGCTAGAACTGAGGATCATTTCTCCCACCTGACTATAGAGATTGTTAAAACTAAAAATATAAACATTTTTTTAAAGATTTTCGGACTTTTACTAACAGATATTGGAAAATGCTTGGATACACCGTTAAATTCTAAGATTTATCGCTCTTCGGATTTTTACAGTAACATATATTAGCCATTTAAATGGAGCAATTAATGTGGTATACGTAACAGAAAATGCTAAAATCTAAAAATAATTATAAACGACACACACCTAGTTTGGCGATTGCTAAAAAAGTTGAGTTTAGTTCACATTAAATTAATTAACGAATTTTTATTCAAACCCAGTATATTGCAAATCATGTAACTAGAATCCTACACGCATGTTTAAGGGAAGAACTCCATTTAACTTCCCTTAGCGAGCCGTTTAACCCCCATTAGGGCATTTTAAAATATTTATTATGGTTGTTTATTAGTTATAATAAAATAAATAAAACAGGCTATCAACAAATTGTTTGGATAAATGTTACTGTAAATAAAAAATTATGATACAAATCATTTAATAAAAGTTTAACCATCCCCACTCCACCCCCCTCACCCTTCATGTCCATTAAAGTTTGGCGGGAGGTGAAATTTTTGTCATTCTAAAAATTGAGTTGCGGTTCTAAAAAAAGTTTGGAAAGCATTGGTTTAGGACTTGGTAATATTTTATTATAATAAAAACCGGCCTCCTCCACGGAAAGGATGTACTATTAGTACATTCGGGCGTCCCCTGGACAACGGTACATTAGTAATGGATAAACTTTCCACAAACTGAGATACGAGTGATGTAGCCAGACGCGCATTATTATTATTATTATTATTATTATTATTATTAATATTATTATTATTATTATTATTATTATATTATTATTATTATTATTATTATTATTATTATTATTATTATCATAAAGATTGGGTTGATTTGTTTAAAACGTCATTTTGGAAACAGTAAAATGATTGATTGATATGTACTCTCATATTTTAAATCCATTTAAAGTTAGTTTTTTTTTCCTAGCTCTAATAAAATAAAATAGATCTCCTCTGATGAAGCGAGCTCTTCAAGCCATGCTACACTTCACACACACTACCATGACCTGCCCCACGCACACACAGCAAGGGTCAACCACACGACACGTGGCCTGGCGTATAAATAAGGACAGAATATTTTGTTACTTTTTGAGGTTTCAGTTAAATTTCTTCTTCTAGTTATGCACCGATTGTAAATTTTGAGCTAAAAAAATCTTTCAAAGTTTGTCATTTCCAACGAGAATATGATTTATAATATTAATAATTGACTTAACTATGTATATTTTTATCATCACGTCTTACTACCTGTTCAGGCTATACACATATATGATGATTACTATAATGGGGTAGGGATGAAGAAGGAAGTATTTTAGAGTGAGCTACCCGCATTTGCTTGGAAGGAAAGGGTAAAACAATGTAGGAGAAACCACTCTCAGTAGACCCAACCCTGATTCGAACCTCGATATTCCCGTTTTCAGCAAGCCAGGCTAACGGTAGAGTGACACCTTAAACTATTTGGCCATTAAAGAGGGTAGTTGGCAAATTAAAGACAGGAATCTAGCAATGTATTTGTCCTAGAATTAATTTAAGACAAACCACTAGCTTATACAGCCCAATTTTCATAGAAAGGACCTTTTAGAAAATACTAACGTATCTTTTTGGTAGTCAAAATTGATAACATTTAAATTTATTATTAGTGCTATTCTATAAGGTTCTTATTTACTAAAAGTGACAGTTGCAGATTAAATAGCCTGACGTATGAATACGTGAAAGGAAATCTATTAAATCTTTTGAGCCATCAGATGAAGCTTTTCCTATGGAAAATGAACTGTAGTCAACACTTTTCTTATCGTCACTAAAACATAAAATATATATTTTACAATTCAATATAATGTTTTGTAATTCATATTAATTCACAAGTTTTAACACAAGTTCTTGGGTAGAGATGAGGAGGGTAAATTGATGAAACGTTTCCGCAATTGCGTGGGAAAAATATGGGGAAACTACAGTTTAAAAAAACCGCTTAAGTGGCCGAATGGTTTAAGGCTCGACTCTCGTGTTGGACCGGCCTGCTAATGACGGGGAGATTGGGGCTCAAATCCCGTTTGGGTCTACTAAGGGTAGATTTTCCTAAATGGTTTCCCACTCTCTTTCCATGCAAATGTGGATATATTACCTCTAAAATGCTCCTTTCTTCATCCCTACCCCACTAGAGTAATTATAATTTATGTGTATAGCCTTAACAGGCGGTGATAAAAAATACTTACAGTGAAAACCACCTACTTAGGATCGGCCTATCTCCAAAATTCAACCTTCCTCGTCACCTGTGATCTACAGGAAAAAGTGGAAGGGGAAAGGATTGAAAAAGGAGTGTCTTGGTAAATGGGACGTCACAATTTATACAGGATTTACAGTAACAAGTGGAACCCATTTCATTGGTGGACAGTACACACAAAAATAATTTAAAAAAAGTTCATACAAACATTTGACCCATTTGACTTTGTTTCCGAGCAACAGCCAATTTGAACTTTAACTCTTGAAACTCATTGCCAGCATTTAAATACTTCCTCAACCTATAGAAGAAGACTGTCAACGAATCCGACAAAAAATCCGTTACTTTTTAAAAGTGCGGCGTTCTATGACAAGACTTTAGGCTTCCATTCAGGTTGAAGTTGGCCATTTTGAGCACTAATTATAATGTTAAAGAACTCCACATTGTAATGATATGGAATTATACATCCCAATAATTTATTATTCAAATTTATATTCAAAATCATGACATTATAAATGAGAGCGGGTAGTAAGATTAATTTATTTTAAGTTGTTAAGTTGCAAGGTATGGCGACATCTTTCTACGTCTCTGTTTAAAAATACAACGCAGTTTGGTCAACAGAGACGCACCTGTATGACCGCACCCTTTTTTTTGTCTAGGAAGCTTCGAGAAGGAAATGTCGCTTGATATACCCCGTCAGGGTACGCATCTCCTCACTTTCCTTCCTGACAAGGAGGCGAGTAGGTAGAGTCTATGCAAATCTTAATCCATGTTTTTACCGGAATATAAATCTCGCGTGTCGGGAATTGTCGTGTTTATGACATAATAGTCGTGCATTAAAATTAAAGTCAATAACGTGTGAAATATCGAGCAAAAAACTGTTTATCTATTTATTATGAAAAAAACTATAAAATACCAGGACTTTTAATTTCTAAAATAAGATATCACCCCTTTTTAATCATTATAAATATAGGATAACAAACTTGAACCCGATTATATCATGATAGTAAATATCAGCCAAATGGTGGAGCATATACGTTAATATTTCACGCTAGCTTTTTTAAACATTACAACATTACTGGAATACAACATGACTTTAGTTTGGAAACGAGATCAAATGGGACACACGCTTATATTAACTTCTTTCATTGATTTTGTGTCTCTTGTCCCACACGCTAAACCACACTCTGTGCATACATATATATATATATATATATTTATATATTTATATATATATATATTTAATTTTTTCAGGATTCGAGGACGCATTATTAACACAATAAAATATGCAGATGATCTAGCATTGCTGGACAGAAATAAAGAAGAGTTGCAGGAAATGATGGACCGGCTTGTGGAGATAGGGAGAAGATATGGAGATCAACATTGAGAAGTAAAAAGTGATGGTGATTTCAAAAAAATGAATATTCGCTAAAAATCGAAATTGGAAACCGGGAGTTGAAAAACATAAAGAATTTCAAGTACCTGGGAAGTCTGCTGACAAAGGATGCCAGCTGCACTAAAGAAATTAGGTCGAGGATCTCCATGGCCAAGAAAGTTTTCAACAAGAAGAGGTTACTGCTGACCAGAAAGTTGAGTTTGGAACTAAGGAAGAAACCGACGAAATCCTATATTTGGAGCATCACACTGTATGGAGCAGAAACTTGGACTCCTAGGAAGATAGAAAAGAAATATTTGGAGAGCTTTTAAATGTGGTACTGGTGAAGACTTGAGAAGATCAGGTGGACAGACAGGGTGAAAAATGTAGAAGTCCTTAGAAGAGTGGGTGAGAATAGAACCAGGATGGATGGGATTATTGGGCGCAAAGCAAATCGAATCGGACACCTCCTTAGGAGGAACTGTCTTTTGCACGACGTCATAGAAGGAAACGTTGAAGAAAACAGGAGCTTAGGAAGAAGGAGGATTTAAATATTGGACGACTTGAAGGAAAGAAGAAAATTCTGGGAAATTAAGGAAGAGGCATAGGACAGGGTGCATTGGCAGTCTTGGGTTCACTGACAAAATGAATGGACTTGTCGTACGACAGAACACATAATGTTATTATTATATTTTATTATTATTATTATTATTATTATTATTATTATTATTATTATTATTATTATTATTATTATTATTATTATTATTATTATTATATTATATTATTATTAGCACCGCGTCTTACTACCCGTTCGGGTTTATACGCACTTACGCTAATGTGCAATGGTAGGGTGATTGTGAGATGAAATGGAGGACCTACACTTTAACGTGGAATCCGAACCACGGGGGGAGGCCTGGCATTCCACACGTTCACAAGTTGTGATTAATACACATCTTGTCAGAGGTGAAGGAAGGGTTTGGTAATCAGATAAATCTGTGCCGGGACCGAGGATTGAACCCCGGACCTTCAGCACAGAAGTCTGACACCTTACCCCTAGACCACCAGGTCACCCAACACATAATGAAAGTAATAATAATGATTATATATATATATTTATAATCCTCCCCTGGGAACCACATTCCTGAACCCTTAGGCCTGGACTATAATTAGAAAATCTTCTCTCCCCGGCAATGTTACCAGCTGACCTAGTTCCAAGCCCCTTGACAATGTCTTATCGATCTTTTCACCCCCCCCCCCCCCCCAACTCAGCTGAGCGAGGCGGTGTTACTACAAAGTGCGGTGTGTGTGTGCTCGTTGAGGGGGCGATGTGGTTGTGTAGGGGAGGGAGGGATGGAAGGGGTACAGGAAGCCGAGGTTTATTGATCCGTTCCAGCACGCTCTCCCTCCTTCTAAACCCCCCACCCCCTTCTCTTTCAGGCTTCTCCTGACCTTTTACACCCGTGGCGCACGGTCCTTGTGACGTCACTGGTGACACAACGCTCTGCAGTCCCGTAGTCGACTCCCACTCACATGTAATATATATATTTTAGCACCACGTCTTAATACCTGTTTGAGCTATACGCATTATTTATTAAGCACGCTAATGTGTTTGGGATGAGGTAGGTTGAATTAATAGGACTTATGTGGATATATGTATATATATATAATATATATATATATATATTATATATATATATATATAGAGAGAGAGAGAGAGAGAGAGAGAGAGAGAGAGAGAGAAACTATTTGGTAGAAACACCCTAAGTACACCATACAGGTATTTGAAAACCTTTTATACCAGTCATCGGCAGTCCAGTATTTTGCGAGAGTGACGTCACCAAAGTGGGTAAAATTGAAGTGGAAATTTAAAATATTTGCAATATTTTTGATAAAAATCAATATTTTTTCTATCCCTTTCGGGAAAATTACATATTTAAACCTACGGAGTAGGAATAGAGAATGCATTATTTAGAGCGCACTGCCTGTATTTGGAGGATGGGAAACCCTTAAAGGGGGAAAAAAACTCATCATTTTATCCTGCCGGGATTCAAACCCTGAACAAGCCTATCACTAGATGATGATGATATTTTTCCCAGCATGCTCGCTGGTGAGGGGTGGCCAAATCTAGGTACATAATAAAGGCACATTTTCCCTTGTTCTCGACTTTCTTCAAAAATAACATGTAAGTTATATAAACCTGCTTCGGTGGCCGCGTGGTCTAAGGCGTCACTCTCGTGTTAGACTAGATTCCCATTACAGGGAGATTGGGGTTCGAATAACGGTTGGGTGTACTTAGTTTTTTATATAAAAATTTGTTTTCAAATTTCCTTCCAAGCAAATGTGGATACATTGCCTTTAAAATTGAACCTTCTTCATCCATAGCTCATTAGCGTAATTATTATATATTCGTATAACCTGGGCAGGTAGTAAGACGTGGTGCTAAAAAATATATATCTATACATAGTTGACTAAACGATCACAAACCTAAAACTAATTAGTATTCAATTTGTTTTCAGTCATTTGACGTCTTACACCTCAGCTTAGTCGGTAGCGTGTCTGTCTACTGAGCTGAGGGTCCCAGGTTCAGTTCTTAACATGGCCGAAAAATGTATCATCGGTGAAATGTGGGTATGCCCTTTCCCCAGTGATGAATTAATGACCGGGGGTTGGATGCTCTGTCTGGTCTAGATTTAAGTTAGTATATAAGTCGTGTGCTGCTACGATCAGTAGATTTAGAAAGTGCACGCTAAATACCTCAAATAAATTAAATTTAAAAATCATTTTCACATTTTTGAGAACGACTAATCCTATTCTTCTAAAAGTGGATGGAAAAAAGTCCGTTTAAGTTTTAATAAAACTAATATCAGACAAAACTCTAATTATAAAAGTGTTTTAATACAAAAAAAAAACACAAGTCATGTCGCTAACAATCTCATCTACGAGTGAGAGAAAATAGCTTAAAACATTCGTCTCCTTAGACACTTAAAACAAATTGAATCAATGCGTACAATGACAAAACTTGGTCAATTTCTGTAACTTTTCAGCAGAAAGAAAAAATATCTTTCTTAATTATTTGTTTGTTTGCTTCAATTATTTGTGTGGATTTTGAGTCTTAGAGATTTTTCTTGAAGGGAGGGGGAGGGATCATTTTATTTCCTGGCTCTGGTTTTTAAAAAAATACATTTTTTAATTGACTCAGTTTCTTGCTGCATCAACTCAAATAAATCGTACATAACAATGTGTGTAAACGGGATTTTTTAAAATAAGAATTTACATTTACAAGATACAAGGGGAAAAGGGGTGAATCACGATACACAAATTTTCCAGGACAAGAATTTTTATATTTTAAAATTAATTTAAATAAGACAGTGACTTATTTTAACAGTAATCTAATATTGCGAAAAAAATTGCACAAATAGGTTGGAAAAAGTTCAAGTGTGCGATTAAAAGAGGCCAATATCTAGGACCCAAATCTATTTCCCTCTCAATTCGTATTTGATGGCGTGTCCTTAACCTCTAGGTATTGGTTAGTGGCAGGTTCAGACTAGATCACCATTACATCTACTCCGCTTGATCACACCGATGCGGGTGGAAACGAAATCGGTGTGACTAGAATTTATTTAAAATATTTCTACTTTACATTGCTACCAATGTACAAAGATGCAATGAGAATCAATCGTTACCACCTAACCCCCGACCTAGGTTTCATTCTATCGGAACTTATCAAGGGGGGAGTGCGAGACGAGCGACGAAACTTCCTAAAAGAGGAAACAAAAAAAAACCCTTAAGGGATAAAAAGGACATTTGTAAAGAATGATCATCATCATATATAATTATTATTATTATTATTAGCACCGCGTCTTACTACCCGTTCGGGTTATACGCACTTACGCTAATGTGCAATGGTAGGGTGATTGTGAGATGAAATGGAGGACCTACAGTTTAACGTGGAATCCGAACCACGGTGGAGGCCTGGCATTCCTCACATTCACAAGTTGTGATTAATACACGTCTTGTCAGAGGTGAAGGAACATATATAATTCTTTACAAATTTTCTTCTCCTCCCTTTTTTATTTTTTATTTTTATTTTCTCTTTTTAGAAGTTGCGCTGCTAGTTTTACACTCCCCACTACGATGAGTTCCGATAGAATGAAACCTAGGTCGGGGAATTGGGTGGTATCGATCGATTTTCTTCAAGGGGCAGCCATTACCCTTTTATCCAGTGGCATTAATGTAAATTGTGAACAATGCATTGTAAAAGCCATATTGTGTTCGTTCCTTTTATATGGTTTTATTCACCTTTCCTGTCTCTTCTTCCGAAATAATACAAGTACCTTATAAAGCGAAAATATATTTTACTTATAAAGATATTTTAAATATTAAATATTATGTTTTGTAATTATTTGGGTGATGACGCACGCTCTTAAAACGTTACAAAAGATTAGATTCGTCAGTCAGGAAGAAAAAGGACACCCGAAGAGGAAATAAACCAATCAACTATAAGTATTCTCTCCTCCCCTCCGTCTTCATCCATAAAGGAATCCTTTCTATTTCGAGGCAGGCAGATGAAAGGAGGACTTAATCCTGGGTGACCTTGGGGAGGATCAATACTTGAAGGACGTCTTGACGCAATCGTAGCGGAAGACGTCGACCGGGGCATATTCTCGGATTAGAAAAGTATATTTTCGATATCACGTCTTGTTACCCTTAAGGGCTAAATGTATTTCAATTCACTACTAGGGTAGGAATGAGGAAGGGTATAATTTAGATGAAATGTGCCATCGTTTTCGTGGAGGTGAGGGACAAAGCCCTCAGTACACCCGGCCAAGTGTATTATAAAAGTTTTTGGGATGGTAAAACGTTTCGTGCTCAACTTTAACTAAACAAAATATGATATGATCCTATTTTAAAATGAATAGCGTTTTTAGAAAATACAAACGTATTTTTTTCAATCAAAATTGATAAAATTTTACCATTGGCCTACTACCAGTGTTATTTTATAGATATTGATAATATCTATAAATATATACATCTGCTTATTATGTTACTTGCCGTATGGACACGTGAAAATAGATCTACTAGCTTTTCTAACGTTCAGATAAGGCACTTCCTATTCATACGCATATTTATATTCCCCCTTTTTTTTAACAGAACGTAAATTGTTTTCATTTTATGTTTAATTATGTTACTACCCATACCAGTGGGCGTGCGTATAAGGGTGCTAGTGTCGCCATATCTTGTTTGAATGTGAAGAGAACAGGGTTCTAATCCCGGTTGGTTTACAGTAAAGTGTTTTCCCTCAATAAATTGTTTCCTACTCTACCTCTTTACAAATACTAGCACGCTTTCTCTAAATTATGCCTTTTCAATCCCTAATCATATTAGTATAAATATATCTGATATATCGGATGGGTAGTAAGAATAGAAACACAAAAAATAAGCTCATTCATATTTGTGATGTTTAATTTCTGACAAAAATTTTGAAATTATCTCTAAATTGAATTTAAATGTATCCACTTCGGTGGCTGAATGGTCTGAGGCATCATCCTCATAATAGACCTGACGGGGAGATCGGGGTTCCAATCCTAGTCGTATATACTAAAAGTGGCTTTTCCTAAATCATTTCCCACTCTACCTCCACGCAAATACGAGCTCACTTCCTCTAACTTCAACCTTCCTCACCCCAAACATATTAGCGTAATTAGTAAATAAGACCTGGTGTTAGAGAAAGTTAATCTCACAAATTACATATGATTTGAATCCCGATAAATGCTGGTTTACTCTTTACGCGATGTGTAAGTAAACCAGGTACGTATTGGTTGAATTCTAAGCCAACTTGCGATAACCTCCTTGTTATTCTGCTTCTCGTGTCACCTTACTGTACGACGTGTTGACTACCCTGGGCAATGAGGGCGCTACGCGATATTCTCCCGGCGTGTACTATGTTAGTGGGTCACAAGTGGACTGCGCATGCGCCCCGACCCTGTTTCCTTATTGGACCATGTTTATAATAAATAGACTACAAGCAGAGGAGTAAAATTAATGTACACTAAATATCATACAAACAAGGTCAGATAAAGTCGTAACTTACCTAAGGTCTCTAATTTATCAACGTTATATATATTTAAACAGCCAGACTTAACTGTGTTACTAACTTGCATTATTTAGAGCGGTCGTTTTCAGCTGATTGTATCTCAAAACACTCAGTGAAAAAGTCCCTCTCCTTAAATCTAGAAATCTGACCGCTCCCTCCCTGCACTATAATATCTCAGGGTGGATGGGTAGTAAGACGCGTGCTACACCCACACACAATATATATATACATTATATATATGTGTGTATCACTGCATCTTACTACCCATATATATATATATATATATATATATATATATATAAAACAGGTCAGCAATGAATAGTTGCTTAAAGTTATTTCACTACGGTACTCTATTAAAGGTTTGTTCAAGAACTCGAATATTATCATTCTCGTTGCCAAGGTTGAATATATCCTAGATTGAGATAGTATGTAAGTCATATGTTAATTAATCCCTGTTTAAATAAAGTTAATAGATTTTTTAAATAAGGGCTGATCAGAATAATCTAGATACAAACGCTATCCCAGCGTTTCATGACGTAGCATGCTGGACTATTTCACCTGGATCTTATTACTAGCTATAGTCCAATTTTAATAGGAAGGACCTTATTTGACAAATAGAAAACCTACTAGGTCTACTTTAACGTATTCATATTTCAAGACATAAGATCTTCAGCTGTCACTTTCTTATAGATAGTATTAATAGTTTATCAAAGTGATTGAGAAATGTATGGCACAAAGAAGAAAGTGTATTGTGCATTTGTGGATTTGGAGAGCGCGTATGATAGTGTGAATAGGAGTAAATTATGGAATGTTCCGAGAGAGTATGGTGTAGATGGATGGTTAACAGATGCAATTAAGGCGGTGTATGATGGAAGTAAAGCATGCGTTAGCGTGGATGGAGCTTTGAGCGAATGGTTTGACATTTAACAGGTTGTTTTTTTTCTCCATGGTTGTTTAATGTATTCATGCATATTTGTATGAGGGATGTTTGTGAGGACTCGGTTTGTGTACAACTGGGCAATGTGAATGTGTGATTGCTGTTACATGCAGACACGGCCGTGGTAATGGCTGAGCATGAAAGTGACTTGCAGAATGCATTAAATCGTTTGAAAGTGGCAACAAGCAGAATGGATCTTCGCATAAATGTCTTAAAAACTAAGGGGATGGTTTTTGTAAAATGGATCAGGTAAATGATGGTAAGCTTAGTATAAATGTAAAACTGTTAGAACAAGTGGATGGTTTTATGTATGTTCTGTAAAAATGGAAGGATGGGTGACTGTACCTCTAATAGTAGTTGGAATGAAGTACCAGTAGTATGTATATAAGAGGCAAAGATAGCAGTATATAAAAGAGTGTTGACTCCAACATTGTTTTATGGATGTGAAGCGTGGGTTTGTCAGGAGAAACACAAGAGTGAATGCGGTTGGAATGAGATATCTAAGAAATGCACAGTACGTGTAAAAACTCGCATGGACAGAGTCAATAAGGGAATGGATGCTTAAGGAGTGTGGTTTGAAAGGGAATCCAATAAGTCAATG
Source organism: Timema podura (assembly GCA_033556935.1). Taxonomy (NCBI): domain Eukaryota; kingdom Metazoa; phylum Arthropoda; class Insecta; order Phasmatodea; family Timematidae; genus Timema; species Timema podura. The sequence continues at coordinate 22,038,670 of JAVRXN010000013.1, read as the reverse complement.
TGAAAGAAGCGTCTTGGTCTGGGTATTTGGGGGTGATGATTGTGGATCGATTGACGAAGCAAACAAATTACTGTATAGTGTGTGGACCAAAAGGAAGATGTAGGCCATGTAAGACGTGGTTAAATGTTGTAGACGAATATGTGAAAAAGAGAAACATTAATAGTTAGGCTATAAGAATAAAAGAGCGTGTATGACTCGGTGTGTGGATGTTGTTGAAGTGAAGGGAGTATGCAAGGAGAGGGAAGTGTAGAGAAAACTAGTGAAAATCGATATTGTATGGAGTTGATTTTTATTTTTTTTAGCTATATGCCTAATCTCTTGGATACCCCGTAAGGAAACGGTGTGATTAGATATGTATGTATAAAATAACATCAAATTACATTTGGTAATCGCTTTTGGCTGCTGAAAAGTTGTATTTTTTTAAAAGGCCCTTCTTATTAAAGCTGGACTGTACTAACAATCAAGGCCAATTTTAGCAAGCACTTGATAAGTTGTAGATAATGAGTGATAATGTGATATAATTTTCCTTCTTTAATTAGACACTTATTACAAAACACCTAATTAATGCAGACGGAACTATTTGCACAAGTTAAATACACAACATATCAGCTTAGAGACTGTTTGTTACCTAATCTAAATAAATCAAGGCCAAGACAACCAAGACTATCCTCAGTGAATGTTTGACCAAACTACAGTACCTATTTTATAATAGCATTTCCTTTCGTAGCGACAAATGATTAATAATTTATTTTTCATATAAAAATAAAGTATTGTAGTCGTGAAAATTTTCAACTTAGATAATACGATGAATCTTTACATTTGATGTGCCTTCAAATCCAAAAAGTTGATTTTACTTTCCTGTATGTCCCGTGTCTGCCTGACGCTGGGGTAGATCTAAAACAGTTTGGTGGATTTATATCAAACTTGATATTTAGAAGTTTTATGCTTATATCTCAAGAATTGTATTTTTATTTTGACTCTAGCCCTTACATTAAAGATGTATGAGTATTTTTTAAAAGTTTCACATTTTTTGAAAATGATTCTAACAATTTTGTTCAAAGTGGATATCTTGGGAGTGTTTGACCTGCAAAATAACATTGTACACCTGTTTATGGTAGAAAATTCGTTAAAGGTTTGTCTACTGATGACTGATATTTTTTAAATTTAAAATATTTAAAAAAAAGCTCAAACAATTTGGTTCAAAATGGTTATCTGGTAAGTTTTTATAATATAAAGTATTTTATACATTTGATTTTATTACAAAACTCATATAATAGTAGTTTACTGAGCATTTTCTAAATTAATTAATTTAAGGGTACGGTAACTTACATGGACAAATTTTAGAAAATATGAAATTTTCTAAAAATGTCCTTTAAGATCTAGTTTAAAATTGATATCTGGGGAACTGTAGTTCATGATAAATAGAAATATATTTTTAATTTTTACAAACATGAACGATTTGACGGTAGTTTACAAATAACTGATTTTTGAAAATTTGTTTATTATTTTTTAAATGGTTCGAAAAATATTATGTTTACTCGAAAACAAATAAGCCGCATTTGTGTGGAGGTGGAGTCAGAAACAATTTTAGAGGAAAAAACACATCAATACGCCCGCCATGAGATCCAAACCACGGGCCTTCCCATCGCTGGTAAACCAAAATAAAAAGACTGATGCCAGATATGAGAAAGGTAGGGTTTAAAATTGTATCTACATTTGCGTGAAGGGGGGGAAATATTCTTAATACAGCTTAACTACAAGGATTTGGACCCTGGCCATGACCACTGCATCGCTGGCATACTATACCAGATGAGGCTGACGTTTTATTCCGCGTGACCACCAATACGGGTGGTTGAATACGTCAATAAAAAGACTCTCCACCCGGCTGTCTCCAAACCAGCCCGTTATGGCAGTTCATCTTAAAACGTTCATGAGGTCATTCACCTCGATTTGTTCATATGTTCACTCCGTGAAAATAAAATATAGACCCCTGTAAATATTACAAGTAAAGTTGTCAGGAACAAACGAGGGAAGGGACGGGTTTTTTCCATTCTTCATATAGAGAAAGTATTCGCGATTTTTTTTATCTCGAGATCATTATGATGGATCCTGACGTTCTGTGTGTCCACAAACTAAACCATAAAATATGTGGTTGACGGCACTGACTTTCCCTCTATTTTATCTTAAAATATAGACATTTTATAAAAAGTCGTAAGATTTGTGAAACTAAATAATATACAGTGTTGCAGAAACACTCTACCGAAGAGAATAACTGAAATGATACACACTGTTAAAAATATTGAGAAAAGAGGAAAATATATATCTACCAAAAAGCATAACCATCAATTTCACACATAAGAGACTTACATAAAATATTTGTTTTATAAAAATAGATTTCAAACAAAAAAATTTTGATTTTTAATAGTACTACAACTTTACAATTAAGTTATTTCGTATCTCAAATATTTGCGCAGCTATGATCAAAATTGGAAATTCCTGTTTCCCTCAAATTCATTTTCAAGGGGGGAAAAGAATTGCCATTTTGTTTCTAGTGTTAAACAATGCCTGGATACAAAATTTAATCAAAATAATTTAAGCAAATTTCCAAAAAAATTATTTTTTCTTTTTTGCCTTTCAGTAAACTACCCTTAATTTTAGAGTTAGATATCTAATTCCAAAAATAATTCGGGGGAACCTATGAATACCATGGATAATAAGTTTTAGCCCGATCTGTATAACGGTATTGTCTCTATTCCGTGATAAAGACAGACGGACAGACAGACGACATTGCGAAAATCACAATTGCGTGATTACGTCAACATTTATCAAAATCTCGAGTTTGATTTTATTTTCTTTACAATCACATTACTTTTCACTCAATAAGGTCTGCAGTTCCGTCACAGGTGATATTCAGTATGGATCACACGTGAAATACCACCCCCCCCCCCCCTTGTGCACCCTAGCTGATACTCAGACCTTGACCTTGGTTTATAGACACGGTTTTAAAGGTACTATCTTAAAAAAAAAGTAAACATTTTAATTTAGCGCCACGATATATATATAATGTATATACATATATATATGTATATATGTATAATATATATGTATATTACGTGGCGCTAAATTAAAAAGTTTTATAGAGGCTGCTATAAAACACAGAATGGACCGCAGTATCGCCGTTTGAACAAGCGAGTTTTATGGCCCGTGTCTTCCCTTTTGAAAGGCAAGCCACGAAAACGCCTGTCAATTCGGAGGGAAATTTAATTTGACGGTTCGATGGGCGGAAACCAATACGACTCGAAGAGGGGAGGCGTTCTATCCGCATAATTCCGTGTATTTAAGACGCACTTTCATCTTGCACGGTCGGATGTAATCGAGTTTGCTAATATCTCTAACTCAGAAGGCAGTTTGCCTACTTGTGACGTCACGACAAATAAAGTTAGTTCCATGTTGATGTATTTACGTTTTATTCGGCGAGTTTAAAGATAAAATGCTGAAAAATATAGAACCAAGCGGTAGTATAGAGGCAGTTGACTGCCAAGCAACGATCACAGCTCTTCTTATTGATTCATGAGCGTCTATCAAATGAGACTGCCAAGTAACGATCACAGCACTATCAATTATTCACGAGCGTCTATCAAATGAGACTGCCGATCAACGTTCTAATGCCTCAGTTTAATACACAAGCGAGTCTGTAGAGCACCGTTTTCGTCGATCAACCGTGGACGAACAGTAACTGCCAAGAGATTACGAAACGAAACAGCTGATGAAAGAAATAGTCACTTGTGAACTATGCGTCAAGCGGCTCGTAGCCAATGAAGACTCTTTTAAATCAGCAGTTAATGTGTTTGCTAATGTATGTATAAAGGATGGGTGCGAAACAATTAGATGATTAGTAACTTGAAAATTAACACTTTAATTGAAAAGTAAATATTCACTAGTTAAATAAAAGCAAACTACATAGTAAATTTTTCACTTTTTGTCAGTCAGGTGAGCTACAACCGGACGTCAGGCAAACCTCAGCACGTTGTCCATCACTTTCCTAGCAAAGATCGTCAAATTGCCTCAGTCCCACCCTGTATATTCTATTTTATTTTTAGCACCACGTTTTACTATCAATTTGGGTTATAAACTTATATACTAATTAGGCTAATGGATTTAGGTATTAGGAAGGTTGTATTTATAGAAAGTGTACCCGAATTTGCTTGGAGGGAGAGTGTAAAAACATTTGGGGGGGGAAACTCCTGCTGCATCCGACCACGATTCTAACCTCGATCTCCCCGTCATTGGAAGTCTGGTCAACTTATAGAGTAGTGACTTAGACCTGCGACTACTGAAGCAAGTTTTTATTTGCTGGTGTACTTTGTACAATATGTGACAATTTTTTATGTGGATGCACTTTACGCACACACAATTTGGCTTCAATAATATCTACAGCCAAACATTTTTTTATGAAATTTCGCAGAGTGAAAATATTCTGAATATCGTAATGAAATCAAGCTTCTGACTGGCATTAGGTTTTATATCATCACGCTTTAGCAACCAACCAATGCTAGTGTCAATGATGGTTTGATTTAATATATATAATTCGTTTAATTTAATGTTTAGATCCAATATGTTTGTAGGGTGGCCAAACATTTTGATCTGAGGATCTACTCCAGAGAAGAAAATTCCCTTGCGATCTACACTGAACCATAGGGTTTAAAAACTGTTTGTTTCAGTGATAAATAATTAATAGCCCATTTTGTGTTTTAGTAATAAAATTATATTGCATATAAAAATCTACCAGTAAACCCTTGCGAATCTTTCGCACATTCAAACTCCTGCTCCCCCCCCCCCCCCAAATAAAAAGATTTAGTCTTTTGTTGGGTTGTTGAAATTAAATACTCAACGAAGTGTATACAAAAAATAGCAAAGGAGTTTATTTTTGGTAATTGATACAAAAATATTGTTAGATTTTTCTTTTAACTTAAATTTTAAACAAACAATGTGTTTTAACGTAAACTGAGTATGCTATGTATTAGTTGAGAAAAAGGGAAGTTGACAACAGAAATAATATATAGGATAGTCTTTTCACTCAATGAAACAGAGTTTTTCATCAAATCACATAATATATAATTTCCCTGAAAAAAAAAAAGTTGATGCGTGACACCACCCCGTATAATCTTAGGATAGTTTGTATTGAATAATATTAGATGGCAAGATTGAAAATGGTCATCAGTTAGATAACTTCTATATTTCGAGTTTATTATATTGATTTGAGAGAAGTCTTTAAACCTTCACTTTCATTCTTTTTCGCTCAATCTTCTTTAATCGATCGACCAAACTATTGGCTGCGATCGACTGGTAGATAGTGGTCGACTGTTTGATCACCTCTTATATAGATGATGTGGGTTTTTTTCAAGTTTTTTTCTAGCTTCTAATTGGTTTATCTGTAAGAAACTTAAACGGGACCACCAGAGGAGCTTACTCTACAAAATAAAATAAAAGAATCAACAAAATCGGTGTGTCTGGTAAAAAGCTATGTTTGAACATACAGAAAAAACAAAACATAGGAGTCGAATTGTAAACCTCCTCCCTATTTTTTTTCGAGGTCGGTTAAAAATAACGTAATTACTATTTTAGCCATTGTACTTTTAACAAAGTTTTTTTTAGTGATAAAATCTTTCCTTAAAAAACTTGGAATGTGCCTTGACATTGTAGCCCTTTGATCAGTGTACGGTGAGTTGAAAAAAAGTTGAAAATCACTTATCGAATCAACTTGAAATACATTTTAAATTTCAATGTATTGATTTAAATTTTCGTTTTGAGTTGTTATCTGACCGCTTCTATAGTATAATGTTCAGAGTTCCTGGCTATAGATACAGAGGTCTGGAGCTCGATATCCCGCGCTTTCATATTTTCTTTAAAACAGTGGAATCTGGAACGGGATCAACTCAGCCTCGCGAGGACAAATGAGGATTATTATTATTATTATTATTATTATTATTATTATTATTATTATTATTATTATCACCGCGTCTTACTACCCGTTCGGGTTATACGCACTTACGATAATGTGTAATGGTAGGGTGATTGTGAGATGAAATAGAGGACCTACAGTTTAACGTGGGATCCGAACCACGGTGGAGGCCTGGCATTCCTCACATTCACAAGTTGTGATTAATACACATCTTGACAAATGAGGACCTACTTGAATGGAAAAGTAGTGGCTCTGGTATAGAAAACTGAGATTAACGGCCAGATGGTTCGTTATGCTGACCACATGACACTCTATAGTCAAAGAAGCAAGCACTATCTTCGTCAACAGACGGTGGTCGGTATGCCTCGATTGCGGGCTGTCACCATGTTGTTGTTTTTTAAAACGTACACCCAAAAGGGCATGGTTGGCTCAGAACAAGCGTTGTTCAGGTGACGTGTGTCAACTCTGACTTGAAAGGTCTGGGGTTCGACCTGTATTTGAGCAGGCAATCATCATACTTATTCTGAGAATATTTTAACCCTCTGTATATTGGCAATCTTCTTCTTTACAGACATTCGATTCCCTTTCAGGGTGTTACGTGATTGATCCAGGGCGGACATAAAGGGTGACGAGTGAGGGGCCAGAGGGGGGGGGGGGTACTAACGCCCCAAAAGCTCGTTCACAGGCAGAGCTCTGATCACTAAGGGCTCATGGGAGACTCTCTCCAAGCTCTACATAGATGATTGTATTTGAACATCCTTCTAAAAGAAAAAAATCTTTATTTGCTCGAGTCTTTCTGGGGAAACTCAATGTTATTTCTTTTTTTGTTTTTTGTATTTTTGAATAGCAGCTTTGTTCTTTTTAAGGATTTTCTTTTCTTTCCCTCTCTCAAGAAATTCGACAGTCTCTTATTCATTATTTTGTTGTTTAAATCTTAGAATAACCTATAACGTAGTTATACGATGACACTATTTTTTATTTACTAGCAATTAAATAAATTATTATTATTATTATTATTATTATTATTAAATTAGTAAAGAATGATCCTAAGCACGGCACGACCCCTGAATAGCTGAGTGGGTAGAGCATTTACGTACTAATTCAAAGTTTCCAGGTTCGATTCAAGCGTGGCGGTTTAAATTTTAAATTTAAAGTTTATTATATTTAGATGTGGCTATAACCCTACTTAGCAACTATAATAGCTTGGCTATTTAAACTATCACTTAATATTCAGTTCTAACTTTTTACATATAAGATGAATAAATAGATCCTGGGATCGTAAACCTATTGATCTTAATATTTTAGCACCAAACCATTACCTAATAATGACTGTGCGTAGAACTACAAGCTTATCGTTTAATTATTTTTTTTATCCCCGCGTCTTACTAACTGTTCATGCTATACGTATATATGATAATTACTCTAATGGGGTAGGGATGATTAAGGAAGCATTTTAGATGTTATATACCAGCATTTGCGTGGAAGGAGAGTGGGGCACCATTTAGGAAAAACCACCCTCATTAGATTCAATTGGGATTAGAGCTCCGTTGTCCCCGTCATTAGCAGTCCAGTCTAACACGAAAGTGATTCCTTGGAACCAGGGATCTTCAACCCGCAGCCCGCGGGCCACTTTCGGCCCAACGTAATATTTTTTGGGTCCCGCTAGCTCAAATAAAATATAAAATTATTTCAAGAGAAAAAATGGCAAATACATATTTATATAGTACATAATTAAATAAATACTTTTTTAAGTTATTTTATAAACCATTTTTGCTTTATACGCGAAAAAAAATTACGTTTTTATACGAATTCACCTTGAATCGACAAATGACTACTTTATTAGACAAGGAAGAGAGTACTATTCCGGAAGTGTTCGTACATAGTCGGGAGTGTTCGGACATTGTCGGGAGTGCTCGAACATAGTCGGGTGTGTTCGTACTTAGTCGGGAGTGTTCGGACATAGTCAAGAGTGTTCGAACATAGTCGGGAGTGTTCGGACATAGTCGGGAGTGTTCTAACATAGTCGGAAGTGTTCGTACATAGTCAGGAGTGTTCGAATATAGTCGGGAGTGTTTGGACATAGTCGGGAGTGTTCGAACATAGTCGGAAGTGTTCGTACATAGTCGGGAGTGTTCGGACATATTCGGGAGTGTTCGGACATAGTCGGGAGTGTTCACGTTCCTCCTCACCACTGAGACACTTGGGAAGCTAAAAGAAAAATAATATATGCATTGCTCACTTCTATTATTGTGGGTAAAGTAATGTGAGCCAACAAGACCCAGAAACTTTGGTGCTTGGACCTTAAAAGGTTGAAGAACCTTGCCTTAGTCCATTCGGGCACTGAAGCGGGTCATGAACTTACTCTTGAATAAAACACCCACTTAAAATAATTCAAATCGTGTAAAAAAATAAGATATACATAAGAGTCTATAGAAAAAAAAATCCTGTTTTTCGGTTTAAAACTTCCCCACGTTAACAAGGCACAGATAGTATTTTTTAAATTTCCCATGCAATATCAGAGCCATCTTGTGGAATATTCTATTAACTACGCGAGTCTTTGTGAAGAAACCGCTGGAATGATTACATCTCTTGTTTTATAGTCACGCTAGGAAATGCGTTTATTTTTTTCTCCCTTTAGTAAAACAGGAAGTTGTACTTTGTAAAGAGAAGTGAATAAATAAGAGGAACAAGGAGGCGAATCTAAGATAGCGGTTCCTTCGTGAGAAACATTCAATTAAAAAATTAAGGGGGAGAATCCAATGTACGGAATATAAAAGATACAAGTCAAAATTGTCCAACGCGTTTTAGGTCATTTTTTTTTTTTTTTTGCGTATGCTATCAGGAGTCTTCTAAGGTTGGAACACCATGTAGGTGCGGTTACTTCGTCCCGAATTCAAATATAGTCAAATGTGATGATAATTATGAAATAATGTGGTGCCAGTAGAAGTCTTAATTTTAGCACCGGGTCTTACTCTCCGTTAGAGTTATACGCTGAAGTCTAACCAACCAGAATATGGTAACCATAGGAACAGATCCCATTTCGAGGAAAATGCTTATGGTGCCCCAGGAATCGAAACCGGGACCTCTAAATTCGTGGCCAGGAAGGCTGACCATTATACCAAGAGGTCAGTCAGGTCAGTCAATATTATAGCTCAAAAACTATTGGTTTTTGAAAAATATATTTCAAATAAATTATTTGTGTCGTTAATAGTAGTACAACTTTACAATGATAAGATAGTTTGTATCTCAAATAGTTGCGGAGAAATTACGAAAATTGTAAAAAATGTATCCTATGTAAAGTACCCTCGAAATTCTTTTCATGAGAAAATGAGAACAGCCATCTTGTTTATAATAATAAACAGTGTCTGGATATAACATTTAATCAAAATCGTTAGAGTGAATTTTGAGAAAATCGATTTTTTTTTTCTCTTTTTGTCCTTCAATGAACTACCTTAAATTTAGATTTAGACATCTAATTCAAAAACATCTCATGAACACCCAAGATACAAAGTAGTAGCACAATCTGTAAAATAGTTCCGGCTTTAGTCCGAGGTTCAGACAGACAACATTGCGAAAACCACTTTTTTGTTTTGTTTTAGGGTGTCATGAATCGTCGACATTAATTATCAAAATCTAGAGTTCGATTTCTTTGAGGATCACAATACTTTCTCTCCGAGTTGTCTTGGCAGCTAGTTTAAAACTTCTCTTTAATTTGTTTATGACATTATTTATTATCTTCATCTATTAATCTCGTTTTTATTACAACTCAAATATGACAATTGGTGGAGGTCGGGGGAAGGGGTAGGGATGCAAGAGTAATATTGAAAGATACATATTTTTGGACCAGAGAGGACAATGATAAACACGTGGTTATGACAACGCTACCTCTTTAAAGGTGGGGGGGGAGGAGGGGGGAGAGGGAATTGTTTACTATGAATATCAACTAAAACACGACACCGTAAAATTCCGACCATATCTTTTACACAAGTAATCCTCATCCGACGATGAATGAAGTGGTGTTATGAACGTAAGCTACAATGACGTCATATTGTGACGTAGTCTAAAGACTTTGTACCGAGACGTTGGATGCATAATCACGTGACTAGGTCGGGAGAAGCGCGTTGAACCTATGGAACAAAGTTGAAATAAGTTAAATAATATGGATTGGATCATTAAAAGTTAATTGACAATTAAAAAAAAAAAGAATTTGACAAAATTCTGAGGAAAAATTAAGTTGATAAGATTAGCTGTATGATAATATTTTCCTAATTAAGATATAAAATGTAGAATAAAAATGTATTTAAAATACAATGACAATTATAATTTTTTAAATAAATGAGCAAGATAAAAGGATTTGTAAAGATTTACTAATGGTTGTAAATTGAGAATATAGAGTTTAGTATTTTTTTAAATAATTAGAAATAAGTATATGATGAATTATAATATAAAAATATCACCCCATTGGTACACTTTAGTTAATAAAATCGTATCATAGAGGCATATCAGAAACAGTATTTACAATATTTAATCAAAGTGACATGTAAATTAAAAAGTCATGAATTTATAAACACAAAATAAAATTATAAACAATTATTATAAAACGAAAGAATATAAATTACTGATCAACAAGTAAAATAGAAAAGACTAGCAAATCATGAAGTAATAATGATTATTATTAAGAGCGTATCGCTCGAACGGGTAGTAAGACGCGGTGCTAAGTAAAGAAAAATAACTACTAAGGATATGTTTACATACATTTTTCTTTGCAATTGCGTAATTTAAAGTCTTATATTAAATATAATTCCATACTCCTTGATGTTAAACGATGGAAAAAACCAGCCGTTAAAAGTTAAACTGTGAATCATTTTTCAAATAATAAAATAACTTGGACATTTGGGTAACTGAGTGATCACGTAAGAAAGGTAAGATTAACAAACACACTAGAGTAAGTATTATGACTATTACTGTTTAGGATATTTAACGTACTATTTAAGGTGGGATGGAAGGGGACATGTTAAAAGGCCACTATTTTGAAGTTTTTATGGCAAAACTTTTTTTGGCTAAAACAAATAAAATATTGATCCAGTACAAACATAGAGTTTAATTTTCTTCATATGGCGATATCAACAGTAGTAGAATATCTACCATAAGCATAGCGGCATTAGATGAGAAATTTCTTAAATGAGGAGAAAAAGTGGTAATTTAATTTCAGGACACCTTGACAGATATTTAAGAAATTTTGAGATCACCATATGAATAAGATTAAATTTTATATTTGTAGCAGAGCAAAATTTTATTTATTTTGGCCAAAAAAATGTTTGCCATAAAAACCTCAAAAACACTGGCTTTTCCTCGTAGCCCCTTCCATCCCACCTTAAGATCACGACTTACAAACTAGATTAAAGCCGGATTGCCATAGAAAGGAACATGCCTGAGAGTTAAAAATGAAACTTAATATTTCATACTAAGCCTTGGGTAGTTTTGCAACCATTGCTTTTGAAAGTTGTATAATACATTAATTAGAAGCTTAGTGTTTAATGTTTGGTACAATAATTTATTTCATAGAACCCGGCGTTAACCCTAGCAACGTTTTTCTTTTGCGCCAAACAGAAAAAAAAGAAAAAATCTTCATTTTATTTCCTTGGACCAAGTTTTTAATTGATTAAAAAAAATCTAATCGAATTTTTAAAATTCCTTCTTTGAGGTGCATACGTTCGTTCATAGGGGCAATTTATTTTTAAAATTTCAGACCTCTGCTTGCGATAGATATCGTGCAATGCTCACGACCGACAAACACACTTAATTTTGTTGATATAGATTTTATATTGGTAACCTTAGGACATGATTAACTCTGAACACCCAAAGATAGCTTTAAAAAAGAGTATAGGGTGTGTAGAAAACATCTAAAACTATACAAAACCTTTTTCATAGCTATTATGAATAGTAGTAGTTGTGGTCGGAATTGTAATAGTAATAGTACCCCGATTCAGTGGTCACATGGTCTAAGAAGGTGTCACTCTCTCAGTAGACTAGACTGCTGATGACGGGGAGGGCGAGTTTCGAATCTCGGTCGGGTGTATTGAGGGTGATTTTCCCCAAAAATGTTTTTCCACTCTTCCTCCACGCAAATGCGGGGGTACACTTCCTCTAAATAAAACCTTATTGAATTAGCTTGATAAGTGCATAAGCGTATAATCCGGATGGGTAGTAAGACCCAGTGGTAAAAAAAAGTTATATAAAGTAGCTGTTTAAAATAAAAAAAGCTGGTCGTTTAAACTCTTCACTCGTTTATACTACCCGCAGTAAAAGAAGGCAGAAACAAAATTGCTTTCAGGGTTATTAATTCTAAAACTGTTTTTATTACATAACTTAATTATTTTTAATAAATCATTTTAAGATGAAAAGGAGGAGAGAGGGGGTGGCTTAAAAAGCTTAATGCTGCGCTCCTTCACTTTCGAGGCGACAAAAATAATTAAATTCCCTCTCTCCCTTAGTAAAATTAAATTTCTACAAACACATTTTTCCAGAAGAAGAGAATAAATCTAAGCTATATATTTTTTAAATATTATATTCTTTTTTTAGACCCCGTTTAGAGCAAACACAATTACAGACGGAGGCGTTAGTTTCATCTGATTTAGTTTTTCAAATAAGGGGAGGGTGGGATCTAGGTTTGAATCCCTGCCAGGTGTACTTGCGTGTTTTTTTCGTGTAGAGCTTGCCCCTTTTTCTCCACGCAAATGTAGGTACATTTCCTCTAGTTTCTACTTTCCTGTATACTCTAGCATATTAGTGTTAATATGCTGATAAAGCGAATGGGTAGTAATATGCGGTAACCCACTTCGGTGGCCACGTGGTCAAACGCGCTACTCTCGCAATAGACAAGACTGCCGTTGACAGGGAGATCGAGGTTCGAAACTCGGCCGAGTGTACTGAGGGTGGCTTTTTCCAAAATAGTTGTCTACTCTCCCTCCACGCAAATGGGGGTACACCTCCTCTAAATATAACCAGCCTAACCCCTAAAATAAACCGTTAGCGTAATTAGTACATAAGCGTATAATCCGAACGTGTAGTAAGACACGGTGCTAAACTAAAAACAAAAAAACGCGGTTCACACCCAAAAAAATACTATGTCCTTTTTAAAAAAAATCGTCACTTTCACTGCGCTCCAACGTTTCTGCGCATGCGTGGCGGATAAGTCATCAGAACAAAAGGGACCGAAATTTACACTCTTGGTAAGGTGCCTTCCGCCATCTTTTATTGGATCAGGCCATGGCTGTAAAGAGAAATAGTACACGGTACTTCCAAAGAGTTTCAGAACTACACTAAAGAGGGACTGCCTAGGTGACTGAGATATTTATTACCAATCAAATGTTGCTCCTAGGTTTAATAGTAAACAATATATAGGTGTTTACTGGAATGAGCACAAAACTATTTGCTATGACCCCGTACGTATAAAGACTTGTAAACATAGTTTAAAAGTTGACATTTTCCACTGTGAAAAGTTTAAAAATACACATATTTTGGTTGATCATAAATGTCTAAATGCCCGGGAAACGAAGGGTAACTGGTATAAGAGCGTAGAATAGATATTTTTGAATAAAAATGATGTTATTTAATAAGAAGGTTCACAACATATTGTATTGTAATTTGTAATATCCTATTCCCCATGTTTGTTCTCCTACTGCCTGACTGCTTCCACCCAGTAAGGTTATAAACCCACTTGGTTTCTAGACGTTTATGGCTTTTTGCTCGACGGATTTTGGAGCCTTGACAAGCACGCCAGGTTGCACCTGCACTGGTGGCCACATAGTAGACGTCAGGCTCACAACATACTTGATTGCCGATAACATGGGCGTTTTAGGTTCGAATCTCAGCCGGGTACACTGGGGGGAAAATGGGCTGGGGAGTGGAAAACACATTTAATTCTTCACTATCATTTTACAATTCGTTACTAATGAAGGTGCATTTATTCCCAAACTATCCTTCCCATCTGTGTTTTATAATTAAAACTTTTATTGAGGCTTATTTTTTCCAGCACTGTTCGGGGTGTAATCATAAATTAATTACACTAAAAAAGTATTAAGTAGGAATGAGGAAGGTAGAATTTCTTAGGAAATGTGCCCGTATTTGCGTGGAAGGAGGCGGAGAAACCATTTTTCCTCTCAGCAGGGATTTGAACCCCCATCTGTTGATCAGCGACAGTTCAGTCTAACATTAGAATTACACGTTAGATCATGAGAATATCGATGAGGGTGATTAAGTCATCAATAGCCATTGAGTTAGAAGTACTAATAAGAAAAAAACACCACTGTGTAGTGAACGCTCTCTGTCTGGCTGCAAGTCAACGCCAGGACACCCGGAGCAGTAAAGACTAGCTAGCGACCTGCATCTATTTTAGACGTCTAAACACAAAATTCATACAAGCAGCGCAATGACGCGCGCAATTCGTGTGCACCGCTCTATTTGTCCACAGGTACGGACAGGATGCTGAGCGTTAACGTCCAAAAGAAACCCGCGTCCCTTATTTTGATGTGCCACTGACGCCAACTTGATGCTGGATCCGTCGTCCCGTGGGAGAACCTTCGTTCAAATCAATGTAATGCTGGGACGCGGCATCAGCTCGGCTTCATCGGACGTGAATGCAAAAATGACGCACGTCGCCCATGTGGTTTATTCTCTCGTAGAACTAGATATATTTTTAGTACCGCGTCTTACTACCCGTTCGGATTATACGCTTATGTACTAAATTACGTTAATGTGTTAGGGATTATGAAGATTATATTTAGATGAAGTGTATCCGCATTTGCGTGAAGGGAGAGAAGAAAACATTTTATTTGAAAGAAAAAAACCACCCCTCAGTACACCCGACCGAGATTCGAACCTCGATCACCCAACCATCAGCAGTCTAGCCTGCTGGTGAGGGTAGTGCGTTAGACCACGTGGTCACCAAAACGGGTTGGATTTAGTTAAGTTGTGTAATGTAGTTGATAAAGTCATGTTGAACTAGTTTGTCAGTTAAGCCAAGTTATGGCTTCCTGAGCGCAAACGGATACGTTTTTGAAAAACGCCGCGAGTTGATGGTGAATACCTACCGATCGTTGAACTCAATAAATCTCTAGGGAAGAGAGGTTGGTAAGAGAGGTAAAAAGTTTATGCGGGAGGGTTGGGAAGGGGGGAGGGAAGGGGAATTCCTCCGGGGATCTGTAACAGGAATATGACACGCTCCTATCTGAGAGGCTGATGTTACGGAAAGTACATACAATAGAGAGAAAAAAATAGCTGCAATGAAGCAGAAGACTAATACAGACGTTTTAAAGTGAAGTATACTGTATATATTGAGCATACTGTACATTGATTTAAAGTGGTTTTTTTATTATCTTAGTGCGTGAAATAGTGATGTGTTCATAGACGCAATCACAATAGGTGAGAACGAGTTTGAATTGAATGTTCTATCTCTTGTTTTACTAAATATGCGGATTATCCACGATTTTGGGCTATCCGTGGCACTCGTCCCCTCCATTACCGCGGATAATCGGGAGTTAGCTATAGTTCAATGCTGACCCAAGCCTCCCGAGTCCCGAGTCGAGTCTCATGGAGTCGAGTCCAATCTGACTCTAGAGTCAAGTCCTTTCACACTGGTGAGTCGAGTCATCGAGTCCACTAGTTTGATCAAAGAGCTCGTGCAAGATGGATGCAGTCCTGGCGGTTTCTATAAATACAATTGTATGGAGGCACTGGCAGAGACGCCTAAAAAGACGTCGCTTAATGTGGATCTACCCACTTAATGTGAAACGATGCACCTTTGGTAGTTTTTCACATTTGTTTACAAATAGTGGAAACTGTATTTCTATATCGATGTTGGGGATTGGACGGGTTATAAATCGAAGAGTTCTCTTGAACGAAAACAATAAAGTATTCAGTGTTCATCCTGTTAGCTTTGGAAAGAACGTGGAAATAATATAATTGACTCGGCTGGACTGACTGAGATCTGTAATCTGCCGCATCATGGACTCTTGACTCGCCTAGACTCGGTTGGACTCGGGGTGACTCGGGGTGATCTTACCAATTAAACCAGGGCGTTAGTAGCAGGTGTGCTAAACCTATCGATAGTAATAAAAATGTCAAAACGAGAAGTTTTTCTAGCACTCAATGAATCAACATACAATAATATTGCCTAGCGCCTGTAAACTAGACTGTGCCGGGTCGAGCGCGCACGCTTGAAAAATAGAACCAGTTCTATCTTTCAAGCGCACGCGCCCGGCGCTCGCTCCAGTCTAGACACCTCTCATTACAACCAATGTGTTATATTTTTTATTTTAGTCGCTCGCGCGCTCACTCGCTCCAGTCTGGCCGTCCCCTTAGAGTGGATATTTGCCAATCACCCCAACTTGAAGATCCGCTCCTCTCTAATTATTAAAGAGGACATAACAAATAAGGGGAAGCCGACACCCTTACATTTGGCGATTGATGTAGTTTTCGGAAAGAAGTTCTCTCTTCCGAGATCCAGCCAACTGTATAGACGTGGTTCATACGCCACGCACGGGTATGGGTTCTAGGACGTCGTCAGTCTCTCACGCGAGTATCGAACTGGGGACACATTAGTTAATGTGGGGATGTAGGGGACGCGAGAAAAGGTCAGTGTTCTTGCCATTCCAAAACTTTTTTTGGCCAAAATAAATAAAATATTGCTCCAGTAGAAACACAGAGTTTAATTTTCTTCGCGTGTTGACCTCAACAGTTCTTGAATATCCGTCATGGGTGTCTTAGAATTTAATGACAACTTTTCTTCTTTTTTTTTATAAAAGTTTGTCACCTAATGCTGATACGCTCATGACAGATTTTTTAACAAATATTGATATCACAGTGCGAAGAAAATTAAACTCTATGTTTCAACTGAAATAATATTTTTTTTATTTTAGATAAAAAAGAGGTTTTACTATTTTAAAAAAACACTCGCCTTTTCTTCCGTCCTATACATTCCTATTTTAATGAGCGGATTACTGCCATGACGCACGCCATGCTTCTTAATTATTTAGTTAACATAGTTAAAACACCATCGCTCTTAATGTAGCCATTTCTTAGACTTTAGTAGCACTGCTCAATAAATAATATCAAAACGCATTTATATGTCTCGTTCGTGCTTCGCAACCCTTTCCCACACCCAATGTGACAAAACTGTGACATTGGGTAGTGGGGTAGTGAGTGACAACTGGTTGCATGAGACTCCCAAGACTATAAAGTTAACCCCCCCCTCCCCCACCTCACTCACATAACCCTCTGTTCCCACAAGCGAGAGTTACTCAACGATGACATGACATAACCTTCCTCAGGGGGCAAGCATGCTTCACGCAGTACATCATCCCGATCATTGATCCTTCCATCCTTGGCCCCCTCTTCCCCCCTTATTCTTGTTACCATAACTACCTACAGTCATTAATAATAACCGGAAGTTGTTCCGCCCCTTTAATTTCCGGCGTTCCGTGTATCTGTTAAGTGTTACATGAACCCACACACCCACACCCTCTCCCCGGGGCAGGGTTACCCCCCTTGTTGGAGCTGTGATACATATATGAATGAATGCACTGCCATATTGTCCAATTTTCATAGGAATGGCCTTTAAAAAAACTAAAAACATATTATTTTTGCTGTTAACATTTATAACATTTCATTACATTATTATTGTTTATTTTATAGGTAATGGAAATATCTATAAAAAATGACAGCAGTAGAAAACATGACTCAGCGTATTAATGCTTGAAAGTAGATCTGATAAGGTCTTTCTTACAAAAATTTGAATTAAATATTTAATTTCTTATCAAATTATTGAAGTGTGTAAGAAATATTTGGTGATCTTTTATCAATGTAGGAAACAGCAGGTCCTGTGATGTAGTGTTCAATGCACCTGGCTACGATCTTAGAGGTCCCGGGTTCTATTATCGGCTGGTACCTTGGGTATTTTTTCCCGAAAGGGGAATTGCCGCAACGGTCACCAGAGTCTGGTTCGTTAGGCGTTAAGTTTTAAATGTTTACACTGGTTTCACACCCTCATACTCACTGTCATCATCATCATCTTTTCTCATCGGGACATGGAAAGATTCTCCACGGAAAGGATGTACGATTAGTATATTCAGGCGTCCCCCCTGGTAAAGGTACTGACTAATCTTTCCATTAGAGAGCTACAGATTTTGTAACTCAGGCGCTCAAAATTTTATATATATACATTTACATCTATCACTGTTTCCAACCTACGGCTTGGGTCAGTTTTTTATTCAAGTCATATATATATATATACCTGATTTACCCTTTCAGAACAATCACGAACAGCGGTGTCAACATTAATATATATGTATGTGTATATATATATGTAAAGGGTAAAGCAGGTAAATTAAGATCAACTACAACGGCATTCGGCTGGAGAGTGGATAGAAAAAACCGGTCAATAAAAAGAACAACCTACAGAGATCAAGCTTGGTAACAAACTGCGGCCCCTCTGGTGGACATGCGGACATGTGGCAGTCACGCATAGCCTGATTTGCCTGAAGGTGAGGAAGGTCTGGGAACAAATCCAGACTGGGTATACTGTTTTTTTTTATACTTAGTGATTTACACACAGCCTTCCTACATGCAAATTCAAGTATATTTCCTCTTAAAGTTTTAATTTCTTAAACTCCACCCTTATTTTTGCAAGTCTGGTCGGGTAATAAATCGTGGAACATATAAACATACTAGGCCTGTGTGAATGAAAGATTTTTAAATTTAGAATCGATATCCAAATCGAATATTAGGCGACAATTTCTGCATAAATCTTTGAATCAAGTTCAATAAAAAAAACATTGTCATGAAAACTGTGTTCAAACAACGAATATATTCAATTTTTAAGTTGATATGGTTAATTTATGTTGAGTTGATCCGCTAAAATAAAATTTAGATATGATCACATTAATTGTTTGAAATGTTATGATGAAATTGTTAGATATATTTTCATTAAAAAATCGGTCTTTTTTTCTATATAAAAAAAGGCTAAATAATCGAAATTTTTGACTTCCAAGACTCGAATTTCAAATTAAATTCCATCCAATCCATTTATATTTTAAATTTCGAGTACAAAATTTGAACCTTTCGAATCTTGGTTGGATACAAATTAGGATTTGAAATTTCAAAGCTTTAACACAGGTTTAAAAAAATGTATATTTTTTTTCTACTTATGCCCTTTTGACAGTAAAAAAAAATTTATTCATGGCAAGTAATGAATGCCCTTTGCACCGGGTGGGAAACAATTCCTTTGATTACATTTTAAAATGAGGTAACCATTCATTGAGCAAGCGAGTCCATTGAGAAGTATATTGCGGGCCTACATGCGGACGGTCCAACATGCTGTACCGAGCAGAATGTATGAACATATAAATGCCTCCTAGCAGTGATATCAATAATCCGTAGTAAGCTAGGGGGTTTCGCCCCTTCAGTGTTCCCCCTATTTCAATTACGAGGGAAATAAACCTCCGGGCAGTTATCCACATAACCAAAAGGACGATGTGAACTAGGAGAGTTTAAATTTTAGAAAATGGGTTGAAAAACGTCTCAAGTAGCAATAATAATTTAGAGCAGTAGTTTCGAAACTCTGAGCTGCGACACACTCACGAGACGATTTTTTAGTGGCCAGCGAAAAGTTTTTCAAATGTGAAAATGTTGTAATTATTTGAAAAATAAAAAATTAAAAAGTTAAAAAAATGAAAAGGGGGGGTTGAGCATCCTTCATACACATTAAAGCTTGGTGGGCCACGAAAGTTTGTCGTTCTAAAAAAAATAATAGTAGTGGTTCCTAAAAGCTATTCGCACATTAACACGAATAGGATAGGATGAGGAAGGTATAACTTAGAGGAAATGTATCTAAATTTGCGTAAAAGGAGAGTAAAACACCATCTAGGATCAAATAACCCCGGCTTGGGATTAGAGCCCCCTTTCAACCAATCTTCTCATCGCCGGCAAACCAGACCATACGATATTGACGCCTTTGACCACGCGTCCACCAATACGGAGTTTTCTATTCCCCTCACTCTCCCGCCTTCTTCCCCTTAACCAACATCCCCCCACCCCCTTTTAATAAGCTCTCTCCACAAATAATGGCTTTGAGATCAGTTTCGTATGTGAAGAATCAAAACTTTTTATTTTTTAGCACCATGTCTTAATAAACGTTCGGGCTAATGGATTAAGGATTGGGAAGGTTGAATTTTAGAGGAAGTGAACCCGCCTATGCGTGGAGGGAGAGGAAAAAACCATTCAGGAAAAACCCAGCCTCAGTTCACCCGACCGAAATTCAAGCCTCGATCTCCCCGTCATCGGCAGCCTAGCTAAACACGAAACTATCGCGTTACTAACTACGCCACAGAGGCGGCTTCCAATAATAATAGTGGCATGTATGGGCTACATCCCTCGTAGCCTAGTTTGGGTAAAGAGCAGCCAGTACTAATGTACCGTTGCCCAGGGGACGCTCGAATGTACTAATCGTACATCCTTTCCGTAGAGGCTCTTTCCATGTCCCGATGAGACGAGGATGATGGTGAGTATGAGGGTGTGGAACCAGTGGAAACACTTAAACCTAACTTAAAGCTTACTATCCAACCCTTGGTGAGCATGGAAATTATTCCCCTTTCGAGAAAAATCCCCCGGTACAAGTGTGAAATCGAAACTGGGACCTCTAAGTCGGTAAGTCAGAGGCTCTGACCACTATACCACGAATACAGTCAGTCCTTGATGAAAACTAACTAGCGTGTTCGACTTTTGGGGTAGTAGTAACTGGTTCGATTCTGAATCAGGTGCTGATACATTTATTTACGTCCTGTTATCCAATTATTTAATGGCTAGGCGCTACGTTTGCATGTGTAGTTTTTGTCGGGCTGCCCTAGGTTAAGTTAGTTTGTAAGTCTTGTTTGTATGCAAATTATACGTTTATAAACAGATAAAGTATTGTAACATTATTGTAAACTATAGGCCATATTGTGATTTGGAATTTGACCCTAAACTTAAAACTAATTTACTGATTACTTATTTTTGAAAATAAGAAATATTTCTAAATTGATTTAACAATTATTTTTTAAATGGGCATTAGTGAGTGTTTTAAATGATAAAGAAGAATGTATTTTTGTTATCAAAAAATTCATTCATTTGAGGTTAATTTAATGATAGCTAATTTTTTTTTAAATTTGAAATCTTTTAAAATTGCAATAGCAATTTTAATTTCATTGTATACCTTAAGAGTGTTTCATATGATTTTCAAAATAATGTAATTATTTTTATAAGGACAAATTATTTAAAGGTAGTTTTACTGATAATTTTTTTAAAAATATTGTTATACATTTTCTAGCACCACATATACTACCCATTCGTGTTACACGCATATCTACTAGCAAGATACACTAATGTGTTAAGAATGAGGAAGGTTGATTTTAGAGGAAGTGTATGTAATTTCATTAGAGTAGAAAACCATTTAGGAATAATCACCACCAGTACACCTGACTAAATGTCGATCCCTAATCTCCCCATCATCATAAGTATAGTATATTACGAGAGTGACGCCTTAGACAATGGTGCCACTGAAGCAGGTTTGTTCTTAATTAAAATAGACTAATGTGAGAATGTATGTATTTATTTATTTTTATGATAACTAGGTTTATTCAAATAAAATGGTATCTTACCTTTGTTATGTCCTTAAAGCATTTCTTCAATGAGTAATTGACACGACTGGTCCAATAACAGGGTGACCGAACCATGACGTCACAATAGCTGGGCATTGAGAAGGAGGCGTGGTGACGTTTGTAATATATTTTTAAACAAGGGTACGGGCCATTGATTCACCGTGACAAAAATA
Source organism: Timema podura (assembly GCA_033556935.1). Lineage (NCBI taxonomy): Eukaryota > Metazoa > Arthropoda > Insecta > Phasmatodea > Timematidae > Timema > Timema podura. The sequence continues at coordinate 22,016,843 of JAVRXN010000013.1, read as the reverse complement.
CCTAAAGCCAGTGTTGCCAATTTAACTTCTAACGCGCTAAATTTAGCTCTTTTCCTCTGTGTGAGACCAATGGCTAGATTAATAATGATAATATATCAATTAGCGGAAATTCCAGCTTTTTTTTAAAAAAAATCATTACACTTTTGCATTTTTCTACTTATTTACTTTAATTGTGTGTTTATTTTGTAATTTTATTGGTTTTTAAGGGTGTTAGGTTAGATGTGGGTAAATGGCCACAGTCCAATTTTCAATGTAAGAGCCTTATCTTACAGCTAAAAAGTGATACTAGATCTAGTTTCACTTATTCATACGTCAAGTCATATGCAACTGTTACTTTTGATAGATTTTATCAATACCTATAAGATAACAATAATAACAAAGTAAAATAATATCAATCTTTGCCAAAAACCAATATGTTTGTATTTTGTAAAAGACTCTTCTTATAAAAACTGAACCATAGTTATTGCACATCCAAACACTACGCTTTACTGGAGTTCCCTCTTGTTGTTCTATTCTTACCCAATGAATTTTTGCCAATTTTCATCTGTAAAATGAGCTCAACTGATAAATTTATCTTTCAGCTCACATGCAAATTTATCTCCTAAGAAACAGACGGTCAAAATCTCTATAAAATTTTGATTTGATTTAATCTTAATGTCAAAAAAGGTAAGGTAAGTTTTCCCTGTGCAGCTGTCCTTTTGTTTTTACGTATGTACATTCCATTCACCATGAAAGCTATCAATATTACCGTGACAGATCACACTATGACCTTATCTTATAAGCTGTACCATACTGGAATAATGCAAGGTAAACTTTTTATCTTATAGAATAAGTGGAGTTACCATACATAGTGTAATACGTTAAGGTAAAACTGCTACCTTAGAGAGTAAACACGCTACAAGTTACAAATATCAACAAGTTACCTTACTTTTTTTTTTTAACTTGCTTCGTTTATTATCATAATTAAACCTTACAGAATTAGAAGGGGACAAAGGAAAAATCGAGAAATTTATTATACACATTTTTCAGCACAACAACTTTAATATCTCAAGCCCCATAAGGACCCCAGTAAATAATTCTTTTTTAATTAATTTAAATATGGCAGAGACCTCTTTTAACCATATTCTAAAGGGCATTGGAAAGGTCTCGTGATTGTCTAAGAGATGGCAGCACCAACTCAATGATTGTCTAACAGATGGCAGCACTAACTCAATGATTGTCTAGCAGATGCAGCACTAACTCCATTTGAGTTATAATTAGACTTTCTCTCTTTTTCCCCTGTATCCTTGATTATTTTCACTACAGATATCCAGGCCGATTAGTTGTTAAAACAAAATTAAACACAAGTATATTTATTTTTTCATTTCATTTTCATCTTCATTTTTCTGTGATTTTAAAGCAATAAGATTATTTCTTTTTATGTATGACCAATCATTTCAAAGGTATGGTTTTTATTTTAAATTTCTATTGGCTCACAAAAATTATCAATTTCTTGTAAAGTTAAAAATCGTTCTGTAAAATTTAGAATCTATTTAACTAGTGTATACTTTTTGGGTGAAAAAAAATCCTCTCATTTTTTATTTGTGAATATGACGCCAAAAAAATCAATTTCTCGCCAAGTTAGATATTTTACATAAAAGAATTTCGGCTTCAAAATAGCGTTTTATATAGATCTAGACTTTCTACATTTACATTTATCTCTGTCCATTTATCTATCAAGCAAGTCCAAAGTGGATGTGAGGGATCATCTTACCTGGGAAATACAGGAATCGTCGGAAAGTTACCATCGCTCCTGAAAACAAACGAAAGAGATTCAGAAAACATCGAAAGACGATCAAAGTATTTTGAAGAATTCTACAGCCTGATTTAAATATGGAGGAACTTTTTTTGACATCTATAAAAGTTAATAAAACAATTTTAATATCAGATGGCCTGGCGGTCTAGGGGTAAGGTGTCGTCAGACTTCTGTGCTGAGGGGTCCGGAGTTCAATCCTCGGTCCCAGCATAGATTTATCTGATTGCCAAACCCTTCCTTCACCTCTGACAAGACGTGTATTAATCACAACTTGTGAATGTGTGGAATGCCAGGCCTCACCCGTGGTTTGGATCCAACGTTAAACTGTGGGACCTCATTTCCATTTCATCTAACAAACACCCTACCACTATACATTAGTGGAAGTATGTATAACCCGAACGGGTAGTAAGACGCGGTGCTAATAGTTTTAATATCCTCATACGTCAGGTCATGCTATTTATAACTGTTACTTTTAATGGATATTATCAATATCTATAAACTAACACTAATAATATAGTAATATCAATGTTGGTACGACACCTTTAATTAAGTCGGTATTCTGGTAAAAAAAAGGCCAAATATTTTTAAAAAATCTATAGATGGGCGCTAACTACCAACCCCTTTAGGTAAGTAGATTTTAAAATAGCATAGTAAACATATATTATATGTTCTCGAAACTGTTCAGCGGTATGACGAAACTTCCCTTTCCAAAAACCCCTGGACTTTAGATAGAGTTTTGACTAAAATTGAACACTTACTACACCGGACAGCATCCCTGGAGCTTAATAGCTCGTTTGACATGAACATCAAACTTATTAACATCTCTTTACCTCTACACATGGGATGCAAGTTTTAAAATACAATGTACTGTACATTACTACAATAAATAAAGGCTGACACAATGTAATTTCAAGTGTGATTATTATTTTATTTTTGTAAATGACACACTCGAATAAACCCTACCTCTAGTAGTACTTCTAAATAGTAGTAGTGATACTAAATCTAAATTTGAAAGGAAAATTTTGTATAGAATTAAATATTAAATTTGCCCAATTTAGTAAAAGAAAAAAATGTTGTTTGAATCAAAGAATAATAATTATTATCTCCTCATGAGTTTCATGTTAACAATAATAATACAATATTGATGATTGTTCTCACAAGAATGCATGAATCTAGTCTTCTATCATTGTTGAAAGATTTATATGTTTTGTATGTTTTTTAAAATATCGTCTGGAATTGTTCTAGGATTTCTTCCCTTTTAATGACAGAGGTAGAATGTCTTCAGATGACAAACATTTACTAGTGGATGATAAAATGTTCATATCTCACCAATGTTGAAACTTTCAGCTCTCGAAGTGAAAATACATATTAGGTTCAAATATGTTTACAAATTCTGACCACAAATAATTATATGTAAAGCTTGCACTTGAGAATTTGGCCTTCTTTTGAAAACACTAAACGAGAATTCACCCTACATTTGAGGGTTTTTAAAACGCTTGGAGTAGGATCACTTCCTAGCCATTTTTCAAAGCAAAACAAAAGACCCCCGCAATTTGTATTTAAATATATTCCAAATTCACACTTTAAAGGTGTTCTATTCAGGCATTGACCTATAGAAAAACTTCTTTAGAAAACACTTATTAATTAACATGGTAAATAATCAAATTTAACAACAATGGGTAAGCCAGCAAATTTACACCAAATAAGAGAAATACTTAACATAAACACTACAAAAGCTTAAGTTATAAAATATAAATATTAGATTAATATTTTAAATCAGCCGCAATTAATTCAGCTTTTCTTAAATACAGAACATTGAACTTATAGTTCACCCGTCAACCTTCTTGACTTAGATGGTGTGCATGTCGCTAGCTTAAAATAATCAACTCTATACCTAAAATCCAGTTCACTTAGTTATAAAAGTAGACACTTAAGGTGCGTCAGAAGGGAGCGCAAGTTTTTTTACAATTTTTATAGAACTGAAATTGTTTGGCCAAAATAAATCAAATATTTCTCCAGTAGCAACATAGAGTTTAGTTTTCTTCACATAATAATATCAACAGATCTTGAATATCTGTCAAGGGTGTTCTGGAATTTTGTCAAAACCTTTTAAATAAAGATAAAAAGTTTTGACAAAATTCCAGGACACCCTCGACAGATATTCAAGATCTGTTGATAGTAACATGTGCAGAAAACTAAACTTTATGTTGCCACTGGAGAAATATTTGATTTATTTTGGCCAAAAAAAAGTAATGCTACAAAAACTTTAAAAATACTTGCGCTCCCTTTTGCCGCACCTTAGGCGCCACCAATCGATGACAGGTATCTAATCGATTTTCTTTTATTATCCCATTTGATCTGAGCCGTCGAAATAATTATGTGCCGAATTATAGTGTTTAAAACAAATAAGTTATTTAAAATATGCATTTTAAACCTTCCTTACTTTTAAACTAAAATAATGTTAGTGATTACTGACATATATAAGTGATTTAATATGAATATAAGTAAAACTTAAAATTCCCATATATTACTATGGCCATCAGCCAACGAACTCTTTTAAAACGTAGACTATATCGATGCACATGAATGCGGAATAACTCATCCGAGCTCGGTAATACCCTTTACACGAACTGCGGGGTAAAAATTAAATTCATAATGACTTTGTTCAAAATGGAACATGGAGGTTAGGTTAGATTAGGTTAAATTAGGTTAGGTTTGGTTAGACTAGGCTAGGTTAGATTAGGTTAGTGGTTAGGAGTTGAATGGGATTACAGGCTGCCCCGCAATTCGTGTGGACCGGCTGACAGGTATACTTTATTCCACAATTCGAGTGGGCCCTAATTGAATGTCTGCTGACAGGTATACCTTATTTCGCAATTCGAGTGGGCCCTAATTGAATGTCTGCTGACAGATATACTTTATTCCACAATTCGAGTGGGTCCTAATTGAATGTCTGCTGACAGGTATACTTTATTCCACAATTCAACTGGGTCCTAATTGAATGTCTGCTGACAGGTATACTTTATTCCACAATTCGAGTGTGTCCTAATTGAATGTCTGCTGACAGGTATACTTTATTCCAGAGTTCAAGTGCGCCCGACGATATTGTTTCCACATTTTCGTAAAGTAGGTGAGCATTTTATATAATATTACAGTATCGTATCTGCCTACTGAGCTAAAATCTCGGGTTCAATTTCCAGCAGGGATGAAAAACTCATCATAGATGAAATGTGGGTTTCCCCTTTCATATTAATGGATGAATGACTGTGGGCTAGGTGTTGTGTGGTTTCTAGATTTATGTCAGTACGTCGTGTGCTGATATAGTCAGTCAGTTCAGTTTTTAATCAATGTGGACAGTAAATAAACTTTTTTTAAAGGGCCTTCCTATATAAAAAGAAAGTGGATGGGTAGTTAAGACGTGGCGCAAAAAAAAAAAAGTACTCACTTCAGGGTACAAATGGACTAGGACGCCAGTCTCATCTTGTTTTGTTTGCCTGTATGAGGAGAGGTTAGAGTTCGAATCTAGAATCGTCGAGTGTATTGAGGATGGATTTTTTCCCCTTAGATGGTTTCGTACACTCTTCATACGCAAATTCTGGTACATTTCCTTTACATTATACCTTACTCGTGCCTACCCCAGTTTGTGTTATTAAATGCGGTCAGTCCAGACGAGTAGTAAGACGCGGTGCAAGAGCTAGAAGAGTAATTACAACCTGTAGGCCCACGGGCGTCACTGGCGGGAGGTAAAGGGGGGCACTCACCCCCCCCCCCCCAGTAATTTGATAAAATGGGGCACTCTTAATATCGCGAAAGAAACAGTGCAGTATGTATTCATATAACTTATATATGTTCCCACCAAATCACGCTAATGGGGTAAGAATAAATAAGGAAGAACTCAGAGGAAATGTACCCGCATTTGCGTGGAAGTAGAGTAGTAAGACATCTCAGGGAAAACCTCCGTCAAGTATAACCGCTCGGGATTCTAGCCCTGACGTCCCAGTCCCCATAAAACCAAACAATATTAGCTAGAGCCTTAGTCCTCGTGCCCATCGATGCGGGTTCCGCGAATTTAGGTCACAAAGGGGGCTGGGGGTGTTGAGTACTTACTGCGGTCTGGGGGATCGGAGCGACTCCAGGCTGCTGGAATGTAACGAACTGGTTGAGGAGGAAGACCTGTTGGGGTGGGAACGAGTTGGGCTCGAAGGCTGGCTGCTGGATTCCCTGCTCAGGGCCCTCTTGAGGCGCAGTCTCAGGGGGCTGCACCGGCCACGCTGCTTGCCGTGGTACATGGCGGGGGGGTAACGCACGCTCGAGATGAGACGGTTATTACAGGAAAGCTGCAGATAAATTCATGGCTACGAACTACTCGGACAAATGGAACTAGTGTTTAGTGTTCAACTTTACCATACCACTCGATACATTCGATAGATCAGAGGTTAGAGAAGATGAATCAGAAGCTATAGAAGATAGACTAGAGCTCAAAGAAGATAATAATAATAATAATATTTAGCACCGCGTCTTACTACCCGTTCGGGTTATACGCTTAAGTCCTAATTACTCTAATAGATTAGGAATTGTGAAGGTTGAATTTAGAGGAAGTGAAGCCGCATTTGCGTGGAGGGAGAGTGGAAAACCATTTAGGAAAAACCACCCCCAGTTCACCCGACCGAGATTCGAACCTCGATCTCCCCGTCCTCGGTGGTCTAGCTCAACACGACTAGCGTGTTAGCCAACTACGCCACCGAGGCGGGTCTCAAAGAAGATAAATTAGAGGTTAGAGAAGATAAGCTAGAACTCAAAGAAGATAGATCAGAGGTCAGAGAAGATAAGCTAGAGCTCAAAGAAGATAAATCAGAGGTCAGAGAAGATAAGCTAGAGCTCAAAAAAGATAAATTAGAGGTTAGAGAAGATAAGCTAGAGCTCAAAGAAGATAGATCAGAGGTCAGAGAAGATAAGCTAGAGCTCAAAGAAGATAAATCAGAGGTCAGAGAAGATAAGCTAGAGCTCAAATAAGATGGATCAGAGGTTAGAGAAGATAAGCTAGAGCTCAAAGAAGATAAATCAGAGGTCAGAGAAGATAAGCTAGAGCTCAAAGAAGATAAATTAGAGGTCAGAGAAGATAATGTAGAGGCCAAAGAAGATAAAACAAAGGTCAGAGAAGATAGCTTAGAGGCAAAAAAAAGAAAAAGAGGTCAAACAAGATAAATCAAAGGTTGAATCAGATAACCTATATTTCAAAGAAGATAAAGATAAATAAGAGCTCAATGGAGACAAATCAGAGGCCAAAGGAGATTAATCAGAGGCCAAAGAAGATAAACTAGAGGTTAAAAGATAGCCCAACAACCATATATCAGAGGTTAAAGACGATTAATCAGTGTCCAGAGATGATAAATCCAAGCCCAAAGAAGGCCTGAGTAAATAAAATTAATCTTACTCGACTAATTAATATACAACCCGATTAAAACAATTTTTCCCGCACTTCAAAATATACTTTTCTTTCCCTTTTCACTGTAATTAATAAAACTGTTTCCCTAGAGCCTAGCACAAGGCAACACTGAGAGGTTAGTTAGTGTACAACAGTTGGCGGGATTGTAACACGCTTAGGCTAACTTCCGGCGGGATCGGGGTTCGCCAAAAAACCACATCCTCTACACATTCGATAACAGAGATTAATAATAATTATTGTTACAACACTGGCGGGCCGGGGTTTTGCAGCGCTCAATTTGGTTGCAATTAATGAGTTAACATACAATAGGATTAGGATTTTTCTTCCGATCAGTAGGTCTCTGAGCGAATCTTTTTGAAGGTGTATAATTAAAATAGGTCATGTTTTCATGTATAAAAAAGCAACCAGGGGAAATGTAAAACATTTCAAAATTTTTAGAAAGGAATATTTGATTTTATCCTAAACACACTAAATAAGTTTCGCTAGGTTTTTTTAAAAATGAAAATTTGGTTTTTCAACGTTTTTACTTTAACGTAGATTTATGGTATCGTATTCCTGAAAAATTTTGACCTCTATATTATGATGCCCCAAAACCCAAAAAATTGTGGATTTTTTTCAAATTTGAGTTTTATATATTTTATGGCCATACCTCGATACTTTATTTATATTTTGATTCTAAACCTAAAATTAATAACAGTTTACTGAATACATAGCAATTTTAGAAAATTCTACATTTAACGAAAATGCCATTGAGGGTTTTGTTTGGAATAGGTATCGATGGGGTGTTTACCGTGATAAAAACAACATTGAATACTTGTTTGTGGCGTAGGGGGGAGTTG